>OZ005653.1:120422758-120977758 GCA_963930645.1 Salticus scenicus
GCGTTTGAACGATTTTAGTTGCTGTTTTAAAATAAAGGATCTTTTTTTAATTTTTCTCAACTTATAGATAACCCCCTAAAGTTAGCCCGTTGGCGTCGATAAATAGATGCCAAAATTGAAAAAAAAAGTGGTGTAAGTCATCATTTTCAAATTGCAATAACTCAGCGAGATTTTGACTTAGAGAGATGATTTTTTTTTTTTTTTTTTTTTGCTTGTTAGAGCGAGGAGAATATTTTTCTAAATATAAGTCACATGGTAGGAGGGACCGTATAAAAATTAAATTTCGTATTTAATATGTATACAGCCCCTTTGACAAAAAAATGCCATATCTGAAATCTACTCTTAATTTGCTCTAATTCTGTAATTGGAAGTATGTTTCTATCTTTCTTAGTTTACGATATAATTGCTGTAACATCTATTTTGAATCACCCGGTATATGTGTGTGTGCTTTTTATGCAAGAAACAGGAAACACAAGTAATTATCTAAACAAATAAAAAAGCTCAAGTTTAAATAAAATTTAGGGAAGTCTAATAGATTAAATGAATGATGTCAAAATTTATAATGGGACATACACTTAAACAAACTCAGTTTTTCTTCATTTGTTTAAAATACCAAAAATTGAATAATACTTGAGAAAATTCATACTAGATATCACATTTAAAGTTAAAAAAAAAAAAAAAAAACTTCTCTAAACATCCCAGATTATTATTATTATTTTTTTTTTAATTAGGATTACATCTATTATCCACAATACTACAATTATTATCCAGCACTACCAACTATGATTGTGTGTTTGCAAGTTATGCCTAAAAATAAAACAAACAGGAAAATACTAATAATAAATCAAAAGAATTTTGATGAAATGCACCCTTACATGGTTTGAGTCATACCTTGTCAATTACCTTGTTCAATTTCTCTGCCACTGGTAGGTAAACCCCATAATATTCTATGGGGAAATTTGTAATAAGAATTATGTACTCATTATTATTATTATTATTTCTCTCTCTCTGTTTACATTCAGAAAATTCACAACCGTTATTATTATTATTATTATTATTTTTTTTTTTTAAATAAATAAATAAAAATTTGTGTTTAATTTTTAATGCTTCATTTTAAAATAAAATGCTTAAAAAAGCACTTTGTTCAATTTTCCCACTTTATAACTTCAGAATAAGTATTAAAAATTAAAGAAATAAATTTTGAGAAAGGCAAAATCAAATTTAATTATTCTGCATTTTTCAGCTGGAAGTGGGAGAAGATATATTTTCTGTGAAGGATCAAATTTGTGATGCCCTGTCTCTGGAACATTATAATTTATTGGGGTGAGTCCCAGACCATCGCCAATTGGCCATAATGTAGTACTAAAGCACCATATAACCCAACCTCAATCTCTAGATTTTTTTTATTATGAATAGAAAAGAAGAAGAAAAAAAAAAAAAATCATTGAGTAATTTTTATGACAATTTTTTCCTATTATGATAAAATGGGATTCCACTTGCCAGCAATGATATGTGTAGAATCTCAGAGAGTTACAGAATGCACACACCTTATTTATATCGATTACTCAACCATTATACATGCATAACAGTCATTAAATAAAAATTATTATGGTTTTCTAGAATTTTTTTTTTTTTTTTTTTTTTGAGTTGATTAATTATTTTTCTTTGAATAGTTTTGTTTACTAGTAGCAATTAATATATTAGTTTTTACGAAACCTTCATAATTTAAAAACTGAAAATTTTTGGTAAATTTTCAAAAACAGTTTCTGGAAAATCCACCCTACACAGAGGGAATTCCACCTGTGAATAAGTTCATTGTTTAGACAACTGGCATAATCCATAACACCAACACCAGATCTTTTTATAAAGATTTCTGAGATACTTAATTTTTCTCTTCTCATTGTGGGACTATTTAAATATCTTAAAAACTTTTAAAATAATCTGTTATTAAGACTAATTTTATATAATATTTTAGACTATGATGCAATATGGAGAAACTCTGAATGGCCTAAATGATGGCTATCAATACTTGTTTCAATATCTTATAGAATACAAAAATCTTACGCTGGTTACTCCTTGGAATATTCTACATGTAATGTGATAAAATAGAAAACTTAACACTTTTCAACAAAGTTGAAAAGTAATTGTGATTTCAGTTTATCTATCTGTTCACACTCTGACGTCCATAGATATTTTGAGAATTTCTTCAAACTCATATATTCTCATAATTTAGGTTCATTGATGCATGTTTTCTATTGAAAATGGTGTAACAAGCATGACTGGTTTGTGTACAGGGACACACACACACAAAAAAAAAAAAAAAAAGGTTAATGCATTGCATTTGATGAAGGACATTTTTATAAATCATATTTAAATACCTCTGTACTGCACAACTCATAATAATTGACATTTATTATTCACATACACACAAAAATATTTTTTTATAGGATATATACTATGAGAAGCATTAAAATTCACGCCACAACAAAATATTCATATACATTTTAAAAAATTTTCCAACAATGTTTGAGAGTGATTATGACTTCAATTAGTTTGTCTTTCTGCAATCTTATAACATCAGCAAATATTTTCAGAATTTCTTCAAACTGATATACAAAGGGCATTCCATAAAAACTGAGAGTAAAATCATAAAAAATCAAGAAATATATTTACATCAAAAAATACATCATTCTTTTTCAAAATACCTTCCATCAGATGATATGCAACGGTCCCATCGTTCAACCCACTTTTCAAAACAAGTAGAGAAGCCCTTTTCTGGAAGCTGCTTCAAAGAACCCTCCACTGCTGAAATAACTTCAGAATCTGTATTAAATTTTCTGTCACGGAGCTTCTCCTTCAACGTCGGAAACAGCCAGAAATCGCATGGTTGCGGACTTGGTAAGGGGTTCATAATGATGCACCCAAGTTTCATCATCTGTTATTACAGTCTTTAGGAGATTTGGATCATTTTGAAGCATCTATTTCCATTCACAACATTGGTGAATTCTTGTTTTCATTTGTTCTTTAGTAAGGTGATGAGGGACCCATCTGGAACAAACATAGCGAAGCTGCAAATTGTTGCGTAGAATGCGAAATATCGACATTTTCGAAATGTTTGTTGATGCCGCTATCTCCTCACATGTCATTCGCCGATTTTCTTGAAAGATTACCCACACAGTGTTAACATTTCGATTATTCACAACACTTTTTGGTCGCCCAGGCCTAGGGGCTAGTTCTGCAGACAAACGGCCTTTCTTGAAATCACCATGCCATCTAAAAATCTTAGACTCACCAAAACATTTGTCTTTGTAAGCTTCTTTCATTAACTTAACTGTTTCTGGAGCTGTTTTGCCCAAACGGTAGCAAAAATTTATGGCACAACGCATTTCGTTTTTTAACTCTGAATCACTCATCTCCATTTCTGTAGGGCAAATAAAACAGTTCTTTAAACAAGCACGGAAATAGGAAAATAAAATCGTTTGCTTCGTTTAGAATTTTGTATAAACGTACAGTTAACAGTTTGAAAAAAACACCTGCACTTCTATTTTTTAGTTTTGGGGTGTTGCCACTACATAAAAAAATAACTCTCAGTTTTTATGGAATGCCCTTTGTATGTCATTCAGGCTCACTGTAGCATGTAAATATTTTTAAAGCACAATTTAATATCTTTATATCACATACAACATAACAAAATTAATATATATTTTAAAGATACACCAAACAATTTTTCCTTAAAAAAAAAAAGAAAAAGTATGATTAGTGCAACAATTGGTTTACAGCCCACCTCCCCTGACCCCCCCCCCCCCCAAAAAAAAAAAAAAAAAAAAAAAAGAAAGTTCAAATTTATTATAAAAGTTCAATGTAAATTTTTGGCTTAGTAACTAAAAGCCTATGTTTTGCTCGATGAGTGCAGATTTTTACAGATTTTCACTTATTAAAAGAGAAATTGCACAGGATTGCACTTTTTTGCAGAATTGTTACTTTTTTCTTCCAAAAGTAATAGTGAAAAAATTGGATGAACCAGATGAAATTCTCTAATTAGTTGTCATCTTTTATTAATATAGCCTTGGCCAAGTAAATGACAATAGAGGATGCATTCATTTAGAATTTTGAAATATTTATGTCAATCTTAAAACTATTGTGCTAATGTATCAAATTGGAACTCATGCAAGATCATAAACAAATGATTTGTCAGTCTCAAGTTGGAGTTTTTATTTAGTCTTATCTACTCACCTTATGTTTTTCAGTGAAATGGAAGAAAAACTCTTTAAATAGCTATGTGAAGCATAAGGTGAGTATTACATTTATTACTATTTTCTACCTGCAATTGACTGACTTGAATTATGCTTTTGTGACCTATGATTTATTACTTCTACATTTATTTTGAAGAACGCATAAAAATCATGGCTAAAACTGCAAAATTCCCATTTATCACCATAGTAAATATTCAGCCAAATCAATATTTATTGCATCCACTTATCCAAATGAAGAATTTATTGAAGCTAATGTGAAAATTTATTTTAAGAACATTCTGTCTCTTTAGAAACCATTTGTTTATACAACAAACTGTTTTGACTTTCTGTTCCTGCAAAATTCTTAAATAATAATAATAATCAGAAGGAAATGCGAAAAATAAACATAACTTTCACTTGTAAATTATTTCCTTGATTATAGGCATTTTCAATTTAGCTATTTTGTACAACATAAAAAATAAATAAGCTTAAAATTTACAACATTTTATTTTGAAGCATAGTATTTCATGTTATACAACGTAATATACAGACATGTATACATTTACAAAATGACATTAATGCTGAGTGTGATATTGGGTAATGTCTTAACAGCTTTATTGAATCTATTCCCATTTAAGTTGTTTATTTGTTAATAAAAGGCTATTTTCCACCATGCTTAAGGATCATATTTGTTCCTTCAATTTCTACATAATCATATTTATATCTGCGAAAAACTCTACATTCATGTCCACATTTCCTAGATCCACAATTTGGGCAGTCCATCCAACATCCAGGACAATTTTCAGACAGGCAATCACATGAATCTAATCCTGTGTCTTTCTCATATCCTTTGGCATCATATTTAGCTCTCGAGTTATCCAATTTCTTAGACCTAAAAAAAGAAAAGTAAAAATGAATCATATACTAAAATTAAAATACAAGAATAAATATTAATTTATTTTAAAAAGGATTAAATTACATTTTACTTATAAAAATATATATATAAATATACTATCCTATTTTAAGAAATATGCACTTAAGAGAAGCCATTGAAATAATAACTAAGTCTTTCCATTAACGATCGTGAGCATAGCGTAATACCATCTGCATGGCAGCACCTGATTAAGAAAAAAAAGTACGAAGTGAAGAGAATAGAGAATTGAGCATATGCACCGACTTAACAGGAGCAGCGGGGACAATCGCCCCCGCTATAATTTTTTACAGGGGTGAAAGTATCTTTTCGCCTCAGTGCTTCCAATGGGATTTTCAAACACGAAAAAAATATTTTCATCATAAATTTGAATTTTAATGAACATTTTCACATTGTTTAAATTTTTTGTTTTCTTCTCTCCTCTTTTCTTTACTGTCGGTCGGATAAACATAGCAAAAAACAGGATATAATTTATACAACTCTCCTGCACGAGAGAAGCTGAACGATATAACCCCTTTTCAAGGTCAGTCACTGTCCCTCTATAGCCTAAAGGTAGTTGGCAAGACTATTTTTCGTGTTCATGGCCATTTGAAGTCCAAGAGTCCCAGTTCCCAGTCCTCAAGAAAGTGTTCATACTGACAAGTAGAGAAAAACTTTTGTTCTGAATAACATTTGCTCTTCATAACACAAAAATTCATGCTCAATGAATTTCTTAGTTGAAGTGAATGACTAATATTTAAAAGGAAACAAACTGATAATGCTGTTAAAAATGCATAATTTTATTTTTATTTTTCTATTTAATTTAAATTCATCGGGTTTTATGTATGTATCTTCCTTTAAAAAAAAAAAAAAAAAAAAAAAAAAAAAAAAAAAATTTATCGATATTGATTATTAACAATATTACACAAGAAAGGGGAAGGTTGGTTGTTAGAGTTAAGGTCGACTGCACTAGAGTCCTAGGCCTATAGGTGGAATGCCTTCCATGGAACTCTTTTTAAGGGGTCCTAGCCCGTATTTACGCACGTTTTGGAGAAAACTATGGAAAACCATGTCGGCTTAGTCGACGAGCGCAATCTGGGATGCAACATCAAATTGAGCACTTCCCGTCTACCAACTTTCAGCGCAGAACCACTTGGCCGCTGGTGGGGCCAGGGAAGAGGAAAAGTTGTTAAAAATGATAATTAATAGGTTAAAAACAGTTGTTTTAGACGACCGGACTGGATCTCACATTTAATATTACTTTAGCGGACAAGTAAATACAGCATATTTCTACAAAACGTCTTAAATAATCAATTTATGAATTTAATAAATATATTGAAATATATCATAAAAATCGATAATATCTAAATTCATTTAAATACTCTTAATACGTAGATTCAGTTGTTCACATACATGTAAACAATTTCAATTTTAGGTTCTCTGTTGTTCTTATATATTTTCCATGTAACAGCAACGTCCGTTTAAAAAAAAAGAAAAAAAAGTTAATAAGAAATCTCACTATAAATTGGATAAATGAAATGAGAGAACACGGTACAACTTAAAAAATTCATTTCTGGAAAAGTTCTAAAAAAATCCTTTGAAAACTACTTTTAAAAAAGGGAATAACAACATAACATTTAATTTAAGAGTAAATTTTGAAACTGAAGACGTAATCTATATAAGTATTTTTTTTTTCCTTTTTAAAATTTTTTCTGTACATACATTTTCTATCCATACAACGTATTCGATTTGTGGGATTTTCACCCTGCAGTTTTTGATGTATTTACACGTTTTGGGATTTTCTGAATCTGAATCCGATTTGACTATTTTTTGAAAATGTGTGTGTTTTTCTTGTGTGTATGTATAAAAAATTTTGTATTTGTTCAGTGTATCTCCCGAACCAATGGACGAAATTTAACCAAATTTAATATTTATATAGATTTTGACTTAAACTAGTGTTTTTAACTGAATTAAATTGAACTGAATTTAAACCTCTTTTGGGAATCAATGTTTCGGGAATCAACCACTCAACAAATGACTATCCCCCCCTTTTTTTAAAAATGGCAGTACAGGAAAAAGTTTCGAATAAATTAATTTAATAAAATTGCTTTAACTTTTCAGTATAAAATTATATATATGATAGTAATAGTTAGCCAAATAAAACTTTTTTCTTTAAGTGGGGGTATCGTCCCCGACTTCCTTCGGGGGCGTGAATTTTTAACATAGTTTTTTTAAAAAAGAACTTGTCACTACACTTAAAACAATTGCTTAGCCGTATAATAATGATAATTTAAAGCAAATTTATTGGTTTAAGTCTTTAGATATCAGCACAAAACTTAAACTAGTGTTTTTAACTGAATTAAATTGAACTGAATTTAAACCTCTTTTGGGAATCAATGTTTCGGGAATTAATCACTCAACAAATTACTATCCCCCCCTTTTTTAAAAATGACAGTACAGGAAAAAATTTCGAATAAATTAATTTAATAAAATTGCTTTTAACTTTTCAGTATAAAATTATATATATGATAGTAATAGTTAGCCAAATAAAACTTTTTTCTTTAAGTGGGGGTATCGTCCCCGACTTCCTTCGGGGGCGTGAATTTTTAACATAGTTTTTTTAAAAAAGAACTTGTCACTACACTTAAAACAATTGCTTAGCCGTATAATAATGATAATTTAAAGCAAATTTATTGGTTTAAGTCTTTAGATATCAGCACAAAACTGATTTCTTTCAACATTTTGGGTTACACTTCTTTGAGATGATTTATCGTCTTTTCTTACTTTCAATAATTACAATGAAATTTTTAAATTCATTCAACTCTATATCTTCTTCTTCTTATCTGCATTTGTACTTATTTATTTTCAATCTATGCGACATATAAATCTAAATTTTAAAAACTGAGAAAAGAAAAAGAGGGGAAAAAAATATCCAAACTTTTAAATAATAGAATTAAACAGGCACATGGCACTATATTGTGTGTGTGTGTGTGGGGGGGGGGGGGGACTGAAATCCCTCTAGCAACCTCTTGAGCTTCTTACTTCCCCCGGCACTGCTCTTTGTTTAATTTTAAATTCCCTATTTTATTTTATTGTCATAGGTTTTCGCTGGCTGATAAATATTAATGAAAAATACTTTTTCTCAATCTTTCTCCCAAAGCATAAAGTCATTTACTGTTTAAAGAATCTATGATGACAGACCATCCGCAATTGATTAGGTGTTGCTGGGTGGAGGATGTGAGCAAGTTGCTTCCATATGCCTTTATTTCATCAAATTTATTCTATTGTAATTTAATATCTATTTATTCACAATTAAAATTTATTAATTTTTAATAATCCTCTTTATATATGTCAGATTTATTTCAAATTTATTAAATTCTTTGTTGGAAATTAAAATACATTATCTTTTCTAGTTTTAAGAATGAATTCAATAATAATTCCATTGATCTCCTTTTTAGCATAATGCAATATATATATTGGGGATCATAAACACAATTTAATTTTATTCTCCCTGAAAATAATTATTTTTTTATTTCTATTTCACTGCGTTTCTCAATAAATCTATTTATATTTATAGCTGTAAAAGTTTCATTAGGCAATTTCCGTTATATTTTTATTTTTTTTGTTTTACTCCTTATACATATAATGTATTTAATTGGGTTTGAAATAAACTAATGACTCATAATTTAGACATCAAGTCGCTAGAATTTCATAATAATTCATGATTATTTGCACCTGTTAGCAACCGCTTTTTTGGCACAGTGATATATGCCAAGTTAGGGTTGCTCTTTTTCCAACCGTCTTTTTAGATTTAAAAATTCCTATTAGATTAACATTAAGACAAAGAAAACTTATTTGGCGCTCTGCGCTGATATTTTATAGGGCTGCTAGATTTGGCTATTAAAAAGATGAAATGAATCTTGGTCTTGTGGCCACTCTTACGCAAATTGTTCGACTAGATAAGACGTAATCTGCTTTGCTCTCTCTCCCGCAACTTTTAACGGTTTCCATTAAAATATTGAATCTGAGTTATTTTCATAGTTATTGCCTTTAATTTTTAATATTAATATTGATAATGTTTTTAAAAATAAATTTCAATAAATATTCTACAGATTAAGAAGAATTAGTATCTGTTTTATTTGTCGCAATGTACATTTATCTCTGCAATATATCTTAAAAATTTATTATTTTTTTACATCGATTTTCCAATTTCGCAGGGGATTTATGGCTACATTCAAAAGAGTCTGACAAGATCGAGATTTGAAAAGTGTCAGAACGGGTCACATCTTTTTAACAAAAGCAAAAAAAAAAAATCGCGAAAAAGTTATTTTTCTTTTTTTTTCTGCAGTGTGTCTGCCATCCACAGCTGTTTTAGTGTGATGGGGCGGTGGGTGCTTGGACGATAGGAAGACGATATTTTTGTCCCTGCTGTCACATTCTTAAACCTATAAGCGTTAAGTCCGTCTTTTTCCGTCATGCGAAAATAAAACAGGAGGCTGGTATGGCTAAATTTTGAAATATATGTTGCTTTTTTCGAGAAAATATGATTAATAAACATGTATAGAGAACTGTACTAAATTTTCATTTTTATACTTTGCATAGTATTCATTTTATGAATCATTAAACAGATATACTGAAAAACGGCTAATGCTGAAATGGTTAATAGAGCATTCCTCCTCAAAGGGTGCATCCACTGACCTTATAGGAATGCACCTGTTAAAAATTTGAAAAGCAACGCTAACTTTTGCATTTTATAAAGGGTTTCTCTTTTCTCATGCAGGACGAGTTGAGAATTGAAGCCTTTTGCAAATTCAAGCCTTGATTTCGCCGCAAAATAGAGCAGGTGACAGGCTTTTAAAAACGAGTCTGCTACAGTTTGTTCACGTTAAACTTATAACAAAAGTAAACGACATATGTGATTTGATGCCTTGAAAAATATCTCGGATCGGTGCCAGCTATTTGCAACTTTTGTTAAGATTTTTGTACATTTCCTTTTGTTAACTTTATGACTTTCTGTAACTATGGGAATATCATTTATCATGTATTTTTTAACAAGTTCTTTCCGCAAACCCTAAAACACACAAAGAAGGTGGTGTGATAGTTTTCAGTTTTCATATTTTTAACTAAGACTGGTCGGACTATGAGCTCTTTGCTTTTCAGGATGCAGATTAACTAAAATGTTAAACACAACACATTAAGGACCTTCGAAATCAGAATAAATTCTATAGGTAAAATAAGAAAACTATAATAATAGAATCGCCTGTATGAAATAGAATGATTGATTTATTTCTATAATTTTATGGTATGTAAATATTGTTATAAGTCAGTAGAGTTAAATTTTCATATTTTTCTATTAATATACGAGTAAAACTCAGGCTAAAATTCCATTTTCTTTGGATCTATCATGGTTATTGTGCATGGTGTCCACACACACAGACAAGAAATCTGACAAAAATTACAATGGCCTTAACTTAACATCCAGATTTTACAGCCATGAGGTCTAGATAAATAGTGATTTAGAACAGCCTTTATTTTCTTATACTTGTTTCATTAAACCTATAGCATTCCATTGAAATAAATCTGAATGCTTCATTAAAAAAAAAAAAAAAAAAAAAAAAAAAAAAATGTAGCTATACCAAATATAAATATTATTGTATCGATACGAAACATAAATATACTACTGACACGAATAAGTTCTATTTTGTTCTATTTTTTTGCATTAATTATAACTATATTTGACTTTTAGTTTTCCTCACGTATATAAGTATTATTACTATTGTTGTTGTTTTATTATTTAAATATATTGAATGAAAAAAATCATAGGGTGATTACAAAAATTTTAAAGGGTTAGAGTTAAAAACTTTCAAAAACCACCGGGCAATAAATTGTTGCTGGGTCATTATCTTGAATGATAAACTTTAATCTTTGCTCAGATCAAGTGTTCAAAGTCACTTAGGTGTTTCTAGTCCATCAAGGGAGCCACTGCAGAAATTCTAAAATCTGTAGTCGTTACAATGATGCTACTTACCTTGATCTCTTAAGCAGGTAATAAATAAGCAAAAATAAAAAGGAAGTCAAAGTGTTTTTCATAGACAATGTGCTTCATGTACATTAAGAAATGACCTTTGAAGCCAACAGAAGTTATTTTGGTATTAACTTCAAGGAACCTAAGAGTATCAAATAAGTCAATAAGAAACTTTAATCCATTGAACAATTTGAAACCTGGCCATAATTTATATTATGTTAATATTAAACTTACTTAATTATATGTAGTAGTTAAATTGGACATTACTTCAGGAATGAACAGTTAATATTCAACGTTTATTTTCAGTGTCAATCAAGTGTATGTGTTTTTCTTTTTAATTGGTTTAGTGTGCAATCATATTCCATTTCCTTATTTATATTTACTAATTATATAGTGTTTTTATCATTTATTCTATACGTTAAAATGTTAAATAAGTATAACATTTTTATAATGGCCGGTCCGACCGAGCGCTGTATATGGGGTTCATCTATTATTCATAGTACTGTATGTTTTTATTACATTAGATTTTCTTAAGTATTACTTAGTAATTATATTATGTTTTGTATCATTTAAGTTAGAAAATTAAAAATAAATATTCATAATGTTTTCATATTGGTCGCCAACATGATGGTGAGATTTATAAACCCTTTGTACCAGTCCAAGGCAATGGAGTGTATTTCCACAATAATTCATGATTTTTTTTTTTTTTCAATAATTGAATCTATAATAGTTAGAAAATTTGATTTACCTACCAGGTAAGATCCCACATTCTTGGACGCAAGAATGGGGGACCTTTCTTGGATGGGGGGGGGGGGGGATATGAAATATAAGAGATAAAAAGAAGTAAGAATTAATATTTTATATTTTAAATTATTATTTTCATATTTTCAGGGTATTCTGTTTATATTTCAAAGTAATATTGCAAAATAAATTAAAGGAGATTTCATATTAGGCTGTAAGACTAAAAGCATAAAAAATAACGAATGGGAATTTATAATCATCATCATTTGAAAAGAAATAAAGAAATTAATCATTTAAGTATTTTGATATCTGGAAATATCCTATAAATAATATTTAATGAGCAATAGAAAAATATCTGAACACCTGAAAGATTCAATTTAAAGGAATAAAAGATTTATTATTCTAAATTAAGCATTAATGACTTGGCGAATTGGCAATTTTGGCAGGTTAAGGCTCCAGACTATCTGGGAAAAACGAAAGTACAACCAATAACACTTGTTGTTATTAAAAGGATAGCCAATTATAGAAAAGGGGATGGAATTAGAACTACGCCAAATTACACCAAAAATTACGGGTATAAAACACGAAACTCGAAAAAATTAGAGGGCGTTTTTTTAGAGAGATTTGAACTATCAGCTGCTAAGAACTAACTAAGAAGCCGGCCTCGGGGCCCGATCCTAAGGTCCGGAAATGGTCCTAAACCCCAAATTGGATTACGTACTTAATAGCTGAACTGTCCATTGCCTTCATAGTCCTTATAATCTATAGATAGTCAATAAAAAGAAGTGCCAGAAATAAAGTCTGCTTACTTGGATCCACAACTGTACACCAGCTATTTTATTATTCTACATATATATATGTATGTATGTGTATTAGTGGGTAATGAAGGTCAGTATTTGTTACACACCTGATTATTTTTTATAAAGTGAAACATCCATTATTGATTATTGAAATTTGTTAATTTCTTAACAGGAAAAAAAAAAAAAAAAAAATAGGTTGTCTGACATTTTTAATTTTTAGTACTTTAAAAGAATGTTTTATAGACTGTTTTTCATTCATATATAATGTTACAATTAATATAAATATCTACAAATGAAAAATATTTGATTCACTGAAATTCAATAAAAAATTGACAATTTCTAGAAGTCTAGAAATACTACACTGTAAAAAATATGTCCCATTTGCTGCCAGAAATCCTCTGTAATTTGAGAAAATACGTTCTGATAACGTAATTTTTTCATAAATTACGTGTATTTTCTCAAATTACAAAGAATTTCTGGCAGCAAATAGGACATATTTTTTACAGTGTAATTTATTGAAAAATAAAAATAAAATAACATGCAAAAAATAATTGTTTTGTGACTTAGATGTACTGCTACTTTGTGAAGTTTTAATAAATGCATTTTTGTGTAGTCTCTTTATTCTAAAAAAAAAAAAACTACTACTGCTGATGCTGTCGTCTTACATTTTCTTCTTTCATTTTTACCTTCTTGGTTTATACAGTAAAAACTAGTTCACTCAAAAACATTGAATTTGGTAGTTTTGTACAGAAATATGTGATAAATATGCTGAAACAAACTGTTTAAATATCAAAGCATTATTTTAAGTGATATTTAATGTTAAAATAGGTCAAAATATTTAAATTATAAAAGTTTTATAGAATCAAAAACTATTTATTGCAACTTTATTATGTTTTGTTAAGGTATACATCAGTAAATTGTGGTGTGCAGTATTTTACTACTTTTTAAACTTGACAAATTCTTATTATTATTTTCTTTTTTTCAAAGCATACATAGTTTGTGTCTAGATTATTTTTGTTTTTAAATTAACATATCTCGAAAAGTAAGTGAAATAATCCATTAAACATTTTTAAATAAAGCCTATAAACTACATTTAAAAATTTAAGAAACCTTACTTGAAGGCCTTATTCCTTAACTACTTTTGCTGGAAAGCCCCTGGCATCTTCAGAGGAGAACCTTTACAGTTAGTGCTGGAAATGTAAGTGATGTTTCATGCTGTACTTGTTCCATTCTTGACTAGGTGGCATCACATTCAGTCAACATTAGCCCTGGGCTTGTTGCCATTAGTACATGGATCTGAATTTTTGATAATTTCTAAAGCTTCACAGAAAAACGCTTAAGTGGGGTTTTCTTAATTGGTAAGTTTTTAATGTCATTAAACATAATATAAATATTTACTATTTGAGTAGTGTTTGCTAATGTGCTGGTGTTTCTATTAAATTTTATAACAGAAAAATGCTCTTTAATTCTATTTTTTATTTTTCCTTTTGTCATTCTTATTTAGCAACAGTTTGATGAGTTAATGTTATGTCTGGAAAAAGAAATTTTATATATATACCGGCAGTCTGTAAAGGGTTATTTTTATCTTTATCGCTACAAATAAGTTGAAAAATATTTTTACTTGGCTAGATGAGTATGTTAAAGTTGTATTTCTTTACTTCGTTTTTAATCTTTAGGAAAACACTGTGATTGAACGGAATTGGATAAGTAAATTTAGGTGAAGTTTTTTGATAGAAAGAGAGTTAGTTAAGGGTTTTAATTCTTTTGCAGTAATGGTAAAAATTATTAAAAATATCTTTTGGGTATCCTGCTTCATCAGTTAAATGTTTAATAAATTTTTTTTTATGAAAACCCCACTTATACATTTTTCTGTGAAGCTTTAGAAATTATCAAAAATTTAGATTCATGTAATGGCAACCAGCCCAGGACTTATGTTGACCGAATGTTGTACCCATAGAATAATAATTAGGAAGAAGGAGCATGACAATACTCTTAATGCTTACAAACCCCTTCTAGTGAAATGCCAGCGAAAGCTACTTTTGCTACTCAAAACCTTAAAGAAGGGCCATAGAAGAAGAATAATATCGCTGTTTGTTGTGGCAACACAACAGCTTATTAGAAACACTTATGCTCCTTCTTCCTTTATTATTATTCTATGGTTGTACCACATATTCAAAAACAAGACAAGTACAGCAGAAAACATCGCTCACACTTTCAGTGTCGACCATAAAGGTTCTTTTCTGAAGACACCAAGATCTGTTGGATAATGTGACTAATGAATAAGATCTTCAAGTAAGTTTCTTATTTTTTTAAGTATAGTAAGGGTAATAATTCTTTGAAATTTTTGTTAAACACAGACAAAGATATTTTGTTAAATACATTTCTTTTAATCTAATGTTATATTTTCAATATAGCCTGATAATATTTATCTTTTGCATATTTATTAAAAACTGCACACTAAAATGAACTTGTGGGCCTGTGGCAAAGATATAGTAAGTTCATTTAAAAAAATAAAAAAAAATCCCCTCCCATATATAGATTTAATATTGATATAAGATGTATACATATTCACATAACTATACATATAAAAAAGCTTACAATAATTTACGGCTTTTTTTTACTGGTTTCACACTTGCATCAGAACTATCTTGTCTTTCGATATTCCTTGATCTCTGAAATGAAATAAGAGAAAAAATAGCATTTAAGTACAAAACAGAATATGGACATTCCATGGTTTTACATAGGCAGTATCAAAAATAGCAAAATAAATTAATAAAATATTATAACTGTATAATTCAGTGTAAATGATTTTTTATTGTAGATTCATAAGAAAATACTGGATTCATAAAAATCTGCGACCTCCAATTTTCAGTCATTTTAAAATCAATCTTAAATGTGCATTTATTTTCAATTCATTTAATCAAACTAAAGCAATTTCTATACTCTTTGTTCATTAATCTGTAATTTCATATAATTTATAGCTTTTCATCATCCTAAACCATAACTTTTATCCAGATCCTTCAACAGTTGATCATTAAATAAAAAAATAAAAGAAAGATTTATTCCTTTCTTCTATATAGATAAGAAGAAAGTATTGGATTCATGAAAATTTTTGAACTCTAGTTTTCAATGGATTTATACGTTTTGAGATATCCTGAACACGATTTGACTGTGTTTAGAAAATGTCTGTCTATCTCTGTGTGTGTGTATCAGAAATTTTGTAGACATTGTATCTCAAGAAACAATAAACGAAATTTAACCAAACTTGGTATTTAATTGAATCCCAATCTAAACTGGTACTGATTACATTTGGGAATCAATCGCTCTACAGATGGTGCTGGGATTCTACTTTTTCTAGATTTTTAACATGGCAGTATAGGACAAAATTTTGCATAAATGTACATAATGAAAGTTATTTTTTAATGCATGATTGTAAAAATAATATGAATTAGTGATAGTAGTAGTAAGCTAGGGAAAAAAGTGTGCTTGTAGGAGCATCTCCCCTTCTCCCTGGGGTATCTTTCGAAAAAACTTGTCAATTCCACTAAAAAGAATAATTGGATGATAGATCTGTAACAATTTATCAGAAAGTTATAAAAAAAATTTTCATTTTTAATGGGGAAAAAAAATTGCATTTTTTTTATGTTGGCATAGAAATGACTTTTTTTCGGCATTTAGTATTATAGTTCTCTTAGATAAAATTGTCTACATTCATCATGGAAAATAATTTGTATTGTATGAATTGGTATAAGATTATGTAGAAAAGTCTTGTGGTGGCCGCAACATACTAATTTTTAAGAATTTAAAAAGACAACCATTTATTAACTCCACAACATGGTCGGAGTACTTTCGCCAGGGTTCCCCGGCTTTTTCGACGGCAACTCTTGGTGCTGGAGGGTTTGAAGACTGTGCTGTTCTCTTTTGGCTCTTCTGCCTAAAAGCATGTTGTGCCATTGTTTATCGAGCCTGGCCGTATCGTTGCCATTACAAGTATTTGGAAAATTAATTATTTCTATTTCTTCACGTTACGCGGCATACTTATAATTTGTGAGTTTTGTGACGTTTTCAAATTGGATATTAATATCTTCCTCCCTATTTACTTTCGTTAAAGCAGTGGTTGTTTCATCCATGGTAATGTCATGGATCTTTGATTCTCGTTTTAATTTTTCTTTTTGTTTTTCCAATGTAACACCTGTAATTATTTTTATCATCAGTAAAAGGAAATCTTATAAATACCTGCGGTCTCTAAATGGTTTACTGGATCTTTATCATTTCTAATCATTTGGTAAGTATTAGGGCTAGGTTTAATAGGGATATTTATGTTGTTTTTGGCTGCTATATTTTTAATTTTGCTGGAAGCACTGCAATCATAAGGAATAGAGGTAGTATATTTAGAAAAATTTTTTATTCATGAATTCATCAACCGTGAATATTTATTTAAATCAAATTGGAGTGTAAAGGTTGATATTTTTATTTATTACCAACTATGCGAAAAATACCAGAGCCGGGAATCGAACCTGGGCACCTCCGCTTAACGCGCGGATGCTCTAGTAGTATGAGGTAGTATATTTTAATTGCGGTTTTTGGTGATCTGGGATTTTATTAAGCCTTTTAACATGGTATTTATAAAGTTTATTGATTAATTTTTCTGAATAGCCTGCTTTTCTGGTATGCTGATTAATTAGGTTTAATTCATTATGAAGGTCTTTTGGTTTGTTACAAATAATTAAAGCACGGTTTATATAAGCCTGTATGGCGTTTATCTTATACTTATATGGGGTTTTGCTTTTTGAATGCATTATTTCATTGCTGCTGGTCGGTTTTCTATAGACTTTAGTATTGATTTGGTTACTATATCGATAAACAATGGCACAACATGCTTTTAGGCAGAGGAGTAAAGGGCAAAACTGGGAAAATTCATTAGTGGCCAGTGGCCGGTACTGTCAGTTTTGTTAGTAGCCACTTTTTTAAGTTAATGGCCACTTTTTACATGATGAGACTATTTCTTTCAGATTGCAAAAAGCTTTGCCATTGCCACCATTTTGTGGTACAATAAAATTAACACATGGACAATGGAATTGTAATTTGTAACTTCGCTCTTTTTAAAAATCCTAAATTGCACATCCTAAATTAAAATCTGTTTAAGGCTGTAATAATAACAGCAAAAGTTTTTATTTTTTTTATTAATTCAGTAGTACTTTTTTTTTCAAATTTATTACAATGAAATAACCTGTTATCATTCACAATTCATATTGATATTTTCTAGTAAATGAATCAGCCGATTCATCACCATCACTATAACTTTTACATGGTCATGTGTAAATACAGTTAGCAATTTTATTATTTTTCCTTATTTCTGAAAGCACACCTTTTTAAATGATTTTATTTCACTAGAGTTAAAGTATTTCCTCTTAAAAAGCATAGATATAAAAACTTAGCTGCTTAATTAAAAAAAACCTACTTAGCTGCCAAATTTGCAGCTTTCTACTTGAAAATAAAAATGAAGATTTCTGCCCTAAAGAAAGCAAAAATGAAAATTTTTGAAAAATACACATTTAAGCCAAATCAAATTTTAATGCACACATATACCAAATGGGTTAAACATACACTAAATACTATGGAGAAAGTAATAATGGAAAAAGATTGTGCTTTGCAGGACATCTGACCGTTGACTGCTAGTTGAAAATGGAGAGAGGGGGGGGGGGAGTAAAAAAATACATGAATGAGAGTAATTCTATCCCTTTATAGGTTTTTGAATCCAGTTAAGCAAGTTTAAAAGAATATTTACATTTATGTTATGGATAGAGAAAGATTGGAAATCACAAGGTATCAGTGGAGTATGGGATTGACAATCGTTAGCGGATGGGGGGAAGGGGGGGGGATAACAAAAATTATGAGTAAAAGATATTAAACAATTCTACTTCTTTATAGATTCTAGAATCTAATAAAACAAGTTTAAAATAGATATTTTATATTTACTATGTGATCACCAATCGTTAGGTGGAGGGAAAGGGGAGTCCAAAAAATTATATGAGTGAGAGATATTAAACAATTCTACTCCTTTATAGGTTGTAGAATATAACAAAGCAAGTTTAAATTGAACATTGACATTTATGCCATGGATGGAGAAAGACTGGAAATCACAAGGCTTCAATTGTCAATCATTGCTCGATTTTTAAAAACTTTTAATGATCACAAAAGTGGTGACATTAGTGGTGATTGACGCATAATTTTTAATCGCCATCTTTTTTTATTTAGTCGTCATGTGGCCGGTGGTGACCGTTAATTTTGCCCTTTACAGAGGAGCCAAAAGGGAACAGCACAGTCTTCAAATCCTCCAGCACCAAGAGTTTCTGTCGAAAAAGCCGGGGAACCCAGGCGAATGTACTCTGGCTATGTCGTGGAGTTAATAAAAGGTTGCCTTTTTAAATTCTTAAATTTAATTAAAACTCCATGTTTTGAAGTGATATTGTGAAATACTAATTTTTGTTTAAGTACTTATAAATAACCTTGATTGCATGTGTACAAATTCCATTCATTAATGATGCAATAGTCTTTAAAATTACATTTTAATACTTTTATTTTAAAAAGTGCAATTTAATCTCAATTCTAGTTAACTAGTCAGAATTTTATTACATCACTATGATATACTTTAAATATGAACCAATCTTTTCTCTTCCCTTTAGAGTTGTCGTATGAAAAACACTAAAATGGTTTCATCTAAATTTATTCTTCTTGCCAAGCAGATCTCTGCAATTGGCGAGTTATAATTTAAATAGGCTGCTTGATTTTTGTGCTAGCAAGATATTTATCTTAAGGCCTCTGAAATAAGTTTAAAATTGTTACTGAAATGGCTTCACAATATCTGCTTATTAAAATCAAGTATACTCACCCCATAAAAATAAACTTTACAAGAATATTCTCCTAGTTTGGAGGATTATAAGAAGGATTATTTCTACAATCTCTTGGTAAAAATATATTTGAGAGTGTCACCTTGGCGAAATTGCTTGGTGCATTTTTGTTAATAACCTATAACACTAGAGCTTTACCGAGTACTTGGTATATACTCGGTACTCGGCCAAATTTGGACTAAGTATTCGGCCAATACCGAGTAGTTGTTATAATTTCATTATTTTTATGCATTATTGAAAGAAATGTATTCATAAGAGTTGTTTATTAATAAATAAAATAAAAAAATATGAAAATATAAATATAGAGACATTAAACTTTTGCTGGAAACAGCTTTCTGCAGTAAAAACGGGCAAGTAGATTGCCATAAAACTCGGTATAAAGATGATTCCTGATATGAACGTATCCATTTTAGTTACAAGAATTTAAGTATAACCATCTTGTATGTGTGCAATATGCAAATTTTTTTTATAAAAACTTAGTACATATAATTGTATCTATAAAACAGACAAAAATACAATATTTTAGAAAAAAGAACCCTTATATAATACTAATATAGTAGATAAAACTTTAGTCACATATTTGTGCAAATAAAAGTAAGACACTTTTAAAACTGTAAGAAAAGATTGGTTTTTAATTTAAAAAATAATAATTTTGAAAAAGGTAAATACACTAAAATGTTATTAAAAATATATTTTAATAATCAAATTTGTTGTTTTTGCAAATTATGGCCCGAAACCACCTATCATTTTTACTCTTCTAGAATCTGAAGATTAATGAAGTCTATCATGTTTGAAATGATAAAATATTTATTTTAGTGTTTTCATTTCATATGTAAATTTCATGCATCTTAAATAAAGCCTGAGTTTATAGGAAATTTTATATTCTTTAAGAATTATCTGAGAATGATTCGCATCTGAGAAAGACTATATAATAAAGAATGAAGTTATCAGTTATTATGGTTTTAATAATCCACTAAGATGGAAGTATCAAATATAACAATGAACCTAATTGTGTATATACACTACAAAAGTTCTGAAACATTTCATGAAAACATGCTGTTTGCCATTTAACTTAAGTTTGTGTTAAAAAGGCCTTTTTTAAATTTCAAGATGTGCAAAATTCTTCATATGTACATCAACTACTCATTCTTACAACTACTCAGTATTCGGCCAAAGTGCTACTCGGTGCAGCACTATATACATATAAATAGGCTAACCTTAATATATTTACCGCGATCACAACTTGGCGAGAATCAAGGGGCACCTTCAAATATAGTCTAACGCTAACCCCGGGTTATTGAAAATCATGGCTTCATGTTATTTTGTCGCCATTCTCCACCATAGTTAGCATCTTTACCAAAATCAAACACACTGCAAATTTGACATTTACATTTTTCAAATAGAAAAATGCCGGAAATATAAATCACAAAAAAAAAAAAAAAAAAAAAAAAAACTTATCAAAGCTTAAATCACATAAGAGCAAAAAAATAAACAATTACATTTTTATCTTCACGTTCTCTTAAAGTCATATTTCCATACTGAGCCATTTTTAAAAGAAAGATGAGAAAGCAGTTTTCAAAACTTTTGTTAAAGAAACAGTGGTAAAAAAGTTTCAATTAATAATATTGAAAATAGAGACTATTGAAAACAAGTTCTTTGTAATTGTCGTTAAATAATTGTTTTCGTTGTAAGTTGGTTGGTTGGTTCGTCATTCGTCACTCACACGGCGTGCTGGTCACTCACCTCACACGAATGATTGTGAAAAATTATGAATAAAATTATAATAATGTTATAAAAGTTATATGGAAGGCTAAAGTTATTAAAGGATTTTGAAATCGTAAAAATATCATAATAAAGTAATTATCACATGTTTACAACACAGAATAATAATAAATTATATGTAGGAAATAAAAGTGGCATCAAGTAGTGTTTCCTCCCCCTCCCCCTTTTCACCCTCTTTCCCTTTAATTCGTCGTCGAGTTTGTGTTTGTTATTCAGTTCAGTGTTCAGTTGCAAGAACTTCGCTTGTTCAGTTTGAAGGTATTGTATATACTAGTGCTTAGATTGTGAACATGGTTGTACCTGTTGATGATACTGTTGACAATTTGCATATTCAATTAAGAAACAAATTTTTCGAGAATTTAGAAACTAACGGAAACCATGGTAAGTTAATATTAAAAATTAGACGTCTTGTTAAATTTATTTTATTCTAGTTTTAATCTGTAAAAAAATTATTTATCTTTATATATCGTGTGTCATTTGTTAGAAATATAAATCGCGCTTAAGTTTTATAGTGGTGGATTTTGTTTCCAACTTTTGGATAGCTACTAAAGTTACTTGCTTTATGTAAATATTCCTGCAGTTGTCTCCTATGAGGTGTTAAAAAAAAAAAAAAAGTATGTAGTTTTGAGGCATAGCTTTTTATTTTGTTAATACCGCATAAGTAATCTCAAATAAATTTTCATCAATATAAATAGAAAACCAACAGACAGAAATAAATCAAAACTTTTTTTTTTTTCCCCCTCGGGATGGCAAACAAGAGGAACACTGGACATTTCTTGTATTATAGGTTTTATATTGAAGTAAAACGCAGTTAAAGTTAATAATGAATTGAAGAACTAAAATTTAAGATTAATATATTAAAAGATTTACGAGCTGGAGATTTTAGCATTACAATAATTTTAAAATTTAAGCAATAAAATTAAAGTATTTCTATATTGTACTGTTGCTGTCAAAGATTGGAAATAGCTATCTATTGATAAAATTCATGAATTTTTAGCATAGGTACGTTAAAGATGCTGAGTATTTGTGCAATAAAGTCATATTTACACGTTATGCAACCCAGGGGTCAACCCAGGTCAAAAGTTGGACCAATTTGCTGCCCCTTCACAAAATTAAAGTCTCTCAAATGGGCCCCTTCACAAAATTCAGATTCATAACAACAGCCCTTTCACAAGATTTATTAAAAAAAAAAAAATTGTAGAAATTTTCCACATTAACAGTATTTTTAATGCAGTGGCGCACCCAGAATTTCTGTCTGGAGGGGGCTGAAGAATAATCGGGTCATGTAGTACAGTAAATAGGAGTATGGACATATACGCACTCGTACATTTAGTAAAGAATCTGCTTTAAATATTTCTTTTGAAATAAGTAAACGCATGAATGAAATTGAATTTAAGTTGAATAGCGCAATCGAGAAATTTATATCGGTATATAACAAGCTAAGTTACAGTAGTTCGGTCAATTGGAATTGACATTGAGCTTGTAAACATAGAGTTGTCTGTTCATCTATGATAAAAAAAAAAAAAAAAAAAAAAAATATCGTGTACAATATGACTAGCTAGTGAACACAAAATTCATCCGAATGAAATGCCTTCCCCCATATTTCCATTTAAAATAAAATTTGATCAAATTTAATACTCTTCTGCGCTGCTTTACATGCATATGCAGTAACACGTAAGTAATTAAGAAATTATAATAATTATAGCCAAATAAAAGCTACAGTTGTAATATGTAGGAATTATAACAGAATTTCAGTTTAAATTTTTACATTGCTATTTTCCTTTAATCATCTGAAGTATTGGGGCGATGATTTTAGGTTCGGTTAACAGAAACAAGTCGGACGTGTAGTCTTCGTGGGTGTTAGTCAACACAGCAAGCAGGGAACAGAACCTCTTAATATCCTAAATCATTAATTCTATTCTAATATATATTACTTAGAATTTTAATTTGTTCAGTTAGCAAATATTTCAAGCGTTACCTTTCTGAGCTCATTACAGGATATTGTATTCCAGTATAATATTTATATATATAGTGAAATTTGAATTTTTATAACAGGAAAAAATTGCATTGGCCAAAAATGAAGCTTAGATCTTAGTGACATGAGAGGCAAAAATGAAAACTGTGCATGGACCCTACTGTGTGTTCTACTAACCGTGATAAAAATAAATAAGTGACCCCATCCTCAGAAGCATCTGTAAAATATCTTAACATATTGCTATCGGGATATTTTCCTATTTTGAACAGTAAACTATGCCTTTTGGCATTCCTCTAAATCATTATATTTTTAGAGAAATAATTTTGCGTATTTGAGATTAAACCAATTAAATTTTATCTTCAATTGATGTGAAATTTTACTAGCATGTATATATGCTAATGACATAAGAAAGGCTTAACGAATATGCAAATTTCATTTTAAATTTAAAATACTGTTTCAGAGGAACGACTAAGAGCAGGGCTGATCTTTTATTTTATATCAAACGAGAATTTTCATTTACCAATGTGAATGTGTTAATTTTGCCCAAGGACAAAGTAAACTTTCACAAAGATGCTATAAATATTCATGAATTAAAATATAAAATTTTATGAACCTGGTATCCCATTTTTCTGACAAATACATCCCTGCTTACTTCCACATCAGATTGCTTCTCCTGCCTGACTTTTTCGGTACTCCCTCGATTTCACAATAACAGTATATGCTTTAGGGCCTTAGAAGCCGATTCCTAAAAATTGCAATGCAATGTCTAGGGTATCTTTCAACTAAAAAACAAAGAACTAGTTCACTGTTTTTGTGTTTGAATGTAAGAATTTCAAAAATTCCTAAAAATTTGAGGTTTAATTTATAAACTTTATTTTTGCTTACAATATCTGTGTTTGAATAATATTTTTTCATGCATGTTTTTTACCATGTCAGCTAGTTCTGGAGGGGGCTTCAGCCCCCTAAGCCCCCTCCGTGGGTGCGCCACTGTTTTAATGAGTGTCTATACTTAGTTCAATAATATGCTGTTAACTTGATGATTGAGTATTACTATTAGATAGAGTAACTACTAAAGTGAAAGGTTTCATCCGATAATTTTTTATCGCAAAAAGAAATAAATTTTCACAAAAATAATTTGCTTTTCACAAAAATTAAAACCTGGATCAACCCTTGCCAACTATAGCATCGTTAGGTTGTTTTATAGTTTATCCCTTTTTCATTTCTTCTAATTTACAAACTGCTTTACAGTTTTTAACATTCAATACCAACTTGGTCATTAGATATTAATAAAAGAATTTAATTGCTGGAAGAATATTCAGTGTTTTATCTTTTACTGTTTATAAAACTGATTTTTGTTCAAGGTATCTAAAAAAAAACTACCAACTTTTTAATTCATTCTGTAGCTTTGGTAGTTTTTTTTTTTTTTTTTTTAAATACCACTTTAAAAAAAATAAATAACACCACCTTTTACTTTTTTCTGTATTCCATAGAAGAAAGTATTGGATTCGTAAAAATTTTCGATCTCTGGTTTTTGATGGATTTAAACGTTTTGAGAGCTGTAGAACACGGTTTGACCACTTTTAGAAAATGTCTGTCTGTGTGTGTGACAAAATTTTGTGGCAACTGTATCTCAGGAACTACTGCACAGAATTTCATACAAATTGGTACGTAGCTACACCTTGACATAAATTTGTGCCTATCAACTTTTAGTAAAAATTGTCTGACCAGTGCATTGCCATCCCACTTTTTCTAAATTTTTAACATGGTGGTATAAAACAAAATTTTGTATAAATGTGCATAAAGAGAATTATTTTTTTAATAATCATTATGAAATTTACAAGAATTATTAATAATAGTCAGCTGGGAAAATTTTTTTGTACATGTAGGAGCATCACCTCCCTCCCATGGGGAAGTCATCCCTCAACGGGAATAAATTTTCATAATGGGTATCTTTCAAAAAAGCTCGCCAATACCTTTTTTAAAATGAATGGTTGAACCATCGATCTGCGGTGATTTAAAATGAAGTTATCGATTTTTTTTTTTCATTTTTAACAGAAGAAAAAAAATATATCGAGAATAAAATGGACTTTTTTGGATATTTAGTGTCATATTACTTCTGTAATATGGAAATCAAACTGCATTATCATGGAAGATAATTTTATTAAATAATGATTTTAATAAATTATTTTTACTGAGTGAATTTGCTTAGGAAAATATAGAAGAAAGTCATGTAGTGGTCACAACATTCTGTTTTTTTTTTTTTTTTTTTTTGTATTTATGTTTAAATATGAAATTTATTAAATGTATTTTAAACAAATTTCAGCAATTTATTTTTTGTAAAAAATGCAAGAAATGCTTATTTTATAAAGGGAATAGAAAGATAATTTTTTAAAGTTCATATTTATACTGAATGAGCAGGTTTATACAGTGCTGCTTGGGTTTAAGTAGTATTTATAAAAATTCTTAAAGAAAAACAAAATATGAGATGGAATTAAAAATCTTCCAGCTTTGATATTGTGACTGAATATCTGGAGTAAATGAATTCCAAACTTGACCAGGAAGTCAGTGAAAAAATAGAAAAATGTTGACGGATCTATAGTACTTCTCTGTAACCTTTATATAAGATTCATTTTTGGAAGCATTATTTATGTATAGATATAAAGCACAGGAATAAACAGATGTTAGTTATTTGTGATCATTAAGTTTTAGTATTATTTAAATGTTAAAACTGAGAGAGAAATTAAATGGAATAAAAAGAAAGCATTAAAATAATGAAGCTCTGCATGATACTATCTGAATAAAATCCTAATTATAACAATTTGGACTCATTGTGAGGACTTAAATGAATAAAACCACAAATAAAATTTAAGAAATTTGCATTTTTTTTTCTTCAACATAGAGAAATATTTTTACTTACGCGTAAAACGTAAATAATAAAAATTGGATTTTTTTAATTTTTCATGTGTAATGTTTTCTTTTATGTCTGAAAAAAAGATGAATGTGTAATTTACTTATATTTAACATCAATGTTTTACTTTTTAAATAATTTTAAAGTTAAAATGAGATTTTTAATATCTTTTGAACCAATTATTGGCTTGAACTAAATAAAAAAAAAAAAAATGTGGCATTAGCTAGATTTTGTCGTGATTAATAAGATATATATATATATATATATATATATATATATATATATATATATATATATATACACACACACAGAGAGAGAGCATAGCTTCCAAGTACTCAGATTTTTATTGACTTGCTCTGTTAATCCAAAAATTATAAAAAAACTCAGGTGTTTCAAGTTTGACATTTCTTTGTTATTTTCACTTTTTATTCATAGCTGCCAACTTTTCGGTTTTTGATGGAAGTTTTCCGATTTTTAAGTTAATCTTCCAGCTTCTGATATTAAATAAATCGATTTCTGACGTTTCTTAAAAAGTAGTGAATATCGTTCGTTACAGAAAAAGAAAACCCGAAAACCCATTAACTATTGGTAATCAATCGCTTCATGGAAGCCTTCTGATTCCCAGTCTTTTTCCATCCACAACATAAATGTAAATATTTATTTTGAACTTACTTTGTCAGGTTCTAGAATGTATAAAGAAATATAATTATTCAATATTACTCACTTCTATCTTCTATGATTACTTTTGCTCCCCCCCCCCTTGTATTTCTAACTAGCGATTAGCAATTAAATGCTTTGTGGAAGCCATTTGTTACCCATTCTTTCTCAGAAACCTATAAAGAAGTAAAATTATTTCTCAATCATGTATTACCCCCCCCCCCCCTCACCATTGATTTAAAGAAATCTATATTAAGACTGTGTAAATGTATATTATATATGGAAATCTTATTTAAAATTTTTGTATCATAATAGTTGCTTTGATTTTTTAAGTCTCTTGCTCCTAAATTTTTACTTATGAGGTTGGCAGCTTTGGAGAGAGAGATTAAGGAAGTGAACATCTCAATGTTGTGCAGTTTGAAAGTTAAATAATAAAACATTTAGTAATTGCATTATCTAAAACAGTTTTACAAGATATGGTCTAAGCATTACAGTACAGATTGAACAGATTTGATTATGGAATATATGAGGGTCACTCTGAAATTTGAGATACCTGTCACATCCATGAGGGAAATTCATAGCCAAGAGAGTCCGCTAGTGTTCACATTTTTTCAAGAGAAGGGCAGGGTGGATTTATTGAAAAGGGCACATATTGATAGATGAAAGGGCATTTTCTTCACCACTCACTAAATAGTTTATTAAAATGTACAGTCTACAAAATAAAATAAATACAAATAAAAGGAGAACACTCATCTATCTCATCACCTAATTAACGGAAAAACACAGCAGGTACCATCCTTCTTGGATTCATGTCTATTTTAATTTAATTATTTATTAAAATTATAAGCTTAGCAGCCATTTACAGATTTAAACATGGAACAATGTTAAAATTTATATTTTCAACGAACACACAAATTTGACTTTATAAGTTCTAGAGAAAAATTTACCTCAGACTCCTAAATTTGAAGTAATTTGGTATTTTTCAATCTCCTGTTGGCAATAGTTTTTTAGATGTATCTCAAAATCTATTTGTCCAAAAGAGCTGAAATTTCAAAAAAATTATAATTAAAATAATTAGGGCACAGTAAAATATTTGCCACTGACACTTTCAAAAATATTCAGAGTCGAATTATCGGGCGTTAAAACCAAATATTACGAAATTTCAACGGCATATCTCAATTTAAAATAGTGCAAAATATAATACAAAATTTAATCTAATTTTTTTGTTTATCCACATATTTTCATGAAAATTGAACAGTAGCTTTATTTATAATATACTGTCTAGGCCGAATATTAAATTCAAATGTAATGTGAATTAAAATTTTTAAAAAATTGAAAATTGCAATTTTTCTCTCCACTGTAAAACACGTGACATCTTGATCGGTTACAATCATTTCCTTTCTCATGGCAGACGATAGTCTGGCATTTGAAATGATGTTGCCACAAAAAATTCATACTTTAGTTAATTTTAAAAAATCTAATTGTTGTACCGATAAGCCACTTGCACACTTAGATTCAGAAAAAATGCCCCTTTCATTTGGTATCGAAATCATAACGATCGGACAAATATTTCTAATTTATTTTCCACTTTTTCTGCTTTTAACTCCGTTAAAATATCTTTTATGCAATGGCGGTGAATTCTCAGTCATTGAGATCGCTTTTAGATTAGACATGAGTGGACATTTTAATATCTCCACAACTAATTAAAATTTTTAAATTCTGTTTTCAGGAGCCCCTCGGGAAGGCTCCTGAGCATCCGTATGTCAATTTTTGTACTTCTGCGTTCAGTAGGGGCTGAACGTATTAAAGAACGGACAGACAGACAAACCTTTCCTTTTATTATTATAGATAGTACTTATGGCTATTATAAGGTAGAGAAATTTGTATTTGGTTTAAATTGAGATTTGAGACTATTTACGAATTGAGGAATTTTAAGTATATAAACAGTTGTTAGGCAACTTTACATATAAATTGAGTTAATCTACCGGTCAATAGTTTTCGTTAAAACCCTGACAGTTTGCTAACTGGGTGATCTGTGGACTGCTGGAGGCTAGAGGTTCACAACAAAATTTTGGTGGACCAGAGAAAAATCTGGACATTATTTGCATTGTTAATGGCTCATTAAAAATTACATTGATTTAATATTAATTTCATGATTTTCTAAATCACACATACTTATAAACATTGGCCTTCCGAACGATTTTTACTTTCTACTATATTCAATAGAAGAAAGTATTGGATTCGTAAAAGTTGACTTCCAGTTTTCGATGGATATACTACGTTTTGAGAGGTAAAGAACGATTTGACCATTTTTAGAAAATGTCCGTGTGTGTGACAAAATTTTGTGACAGCTATCTCGGGAACTACTACATAGAATTTCATACGGATTAGTTAGTACGGATTTAGTAGTTGCACCTTGATATAAATTATTGCTTATTAACTTTGGCGAAAATCACCCAACAGGTAGCGCTGCCATACTACTTTTTCTAACATGGCGGTATGGGGCAAATTTTCATTTTGAGTATCTTTCAAAAGAGCTCGTCAATACCTTTTTAAACCGAATGGTTGGACCATCGATCTACGATAATTCAAAATACTGATTTTTTCATTAAAAAAAAAAAAAAAAAAAATTACTCTCTCTCTCTTTCTCTCTCTCTCTCTCTCTCTCTCTCTCTCTCTCTCTATATATATATATATATATATATATATATATATATATATATATATATATATACTAGCTGACCCGACAAACGTTGTTTTGTCATATAAATTATTTCTAGAGAATATTTTGCTAGAAAAAAATAACTAACCTATTGTAAGTGTGTAAGGATGTGGTATATAAGTGGAAGATGTATGGAGCGCTGTGAACGGTGAAAGAATATAAAAATAACAAAACACCAATCATTTATTTTTTTAATTTATTAAAATTGATTCTTTAAAATTATATACATATCGCTACTTATAACAATATTACTAAAAAACAATATCAATCCCTTAATGCGACAGAGTGTGCAATATTTTTTGTTATCCCATCTTTCGCCAATACAAACAAACTGGATGGTTTACCCACTCGAGAGCCACGTATAATTGTCCGTGTGAAAAACATGATGTGCTCAAATCTAAGCCACAGACAGACATCATTTGGCCCTGAGACTTATTGATAGTCATTGCAAATGCCAATCTAATTGGAAATTGAGGGCGTTTAAATTGAATTGGCACATCTGTGGGTATAATAGGGATTCGCAGTAGTAATATATTTTCACCTCGGAATTTGTCATTTAAAATGATGGGGCTTCGATAACATTTTTCATTAATTTTTTTTATGACTAATCGCGTGCCGTTGCACAACCGTGGTGGGTTCAAATTACGAAGCAAAATAACCGGAGATTCAACCTTCAGTTGTAAAATATGCGGTGGCATGCCTGGTAAATCCAATGAGTTTAAAAACTTTGTTGGATAATTTACAGCTTCGGTGGCATCGCAAACTGTATCATTAGATTTGTATGACACCCAAGTCTCCTGGTAACAAATGTTGTATCTTGAGATTCAATTCGTTGACATCCACATTTTCTGCTGCTAAAATTGCTCTTTCTGCCAGCCACTCATGATTTGTGTATCGTCTGTGTACATCGGGAAATATCTGGTCAATAAGAGCATCTTGAGAATCAATGACTGTGCAGAAATCGGTCGGTAATTTTATGCATCCAGTTTCATCTGTAGTAACTTTTCCATCGCCGATATCTAATAATTGTTTTGAGAATGTTTCAGCGGATGGATCTTGAAGCTTTTGAACGCACAAATTTACTTTCAGTTGTACTTTTTCAACATTAAGCCACAATGACGATGATTTTAAGCATGCGTTGATCTCATCAGCGTATGTTGAACGCGGAATAACGGGAAGTGCTTGTCTGAAATCACCTGAAAAGAGTAACAGAGTGCCGCCAAATAGTTTGTCGTTGTTTTTTATATCTTTCAATGTCCTGTTCGACGCCTCAATCGAATGTTTGTGTGCCATAGTGCATTCATCCCAGATAAGAATTTTACACTATTTCAGCACTGTGGCCATGGACGATTGTTTTTTTATGTTGCACACTGCGTCTGGGTTATTTTGAATATTTAGTAGCAGTTTAAATAATGAATGAGCTGTTCTGCCTCCATCCAATAAAATTGCCGCAATGCCAGATGATGCAACAGCCAATGCGATGCCATTATTTGATCGTATTTCGGCGAGAATTAGCGAAATAAGGAATGTTTTGCCAGTTCCACCTGGTGCACCCCCCCCAAAAAAAAGAATCCACCTTGTCCCGCCAAAACTGCGAGCATGATGCGGTCGTAAACGGTTCTTTGTTCTTCATTCATTAGTGGGACATTGCGAGCAACAATCGCTGCCATTTCTACAGTATTGTATTGTAGTTCACGATTCAATTCAGTGCTTATTAAATCAGATGCATTTCGATTTGTTGAATGCATACCGAAATTACTGAGTGGTAAGTTGGCAATGACAATGCAAAGATCTTCAGTAGCAATCTCAATGCTTCATTGTACATAGCGTCACTGAATACTATCGTTAGATCGTTGCACCGTGAACGATGTTGATGCAATATATCATCAGTCATTGAATCTTTGTGATTATCCCATAATGTCTCTGCTCGGGCCGGGAAACATGTAGTCAACACTATAGCGAATAGTAGACGAATTTGTTTTGCTGTACAGTTCAGTCCTACTTCAGCAAGCATACACTCCCACTGGTTGTCGTCTTCCAGCAAGCCGAGTGCAAGGCATGCATCTTTATACGTTCGATACTGTTGTCCATTCACTTTACGTAAATCTTGAAATGACAAAGGGCCGATGACATTAACCAATAACAGTGGAAGATAAAAGCACTCAGTCTGCCTTGGATTGACTGTAAATACTTGCCCCAAGGTGTTTGATTTGAATATACCGGGACATGCATCAATCGGCGTGCCTTGCTTGCGGGGCATCCATTTTTTTGTTGGAGCCTATGTGAAATAGCGTGATACTTCTGAATAGAGTAATGACCGTGCAAAAGCACCAAAAGCATCCGCACGATTACACAATTCAAAAAATTCGGTGAGTGTAGTTTTTGGTGAATTTATAGCACGATCAATCGCTGTCTCGCTCGTGAAATATACGCGCTGGCCATTTTCAAGATGGACGGCTAAATGAAGAACTGCTGGATCCCGTTCATGAATTGGGAAACCAAAGATACGCCAAACAGCTTCATTGGAGCTGACGTACCGGCCAATTTGGTAAAGTGTTATTTCATCGTTGTTATTCACCGGAGGAACATTCACATTGGTATTTTCAACTCGAAATACAGCCATATCACTGCCTTTATTCACATACTTGCAAATGTATTTGATGCTCTTCACTGAACTGCAGAACTGAACATTAATATGAGCATTGAATGTTTTGCTCAGCAGAGGCGAATATGGGACCACCCAACGGTTATCAATGTCAATATCTATGTTGTTGACATAGATGACCGCCATAGATGATAAGATTGTCCGCCATTATCGGGATTTCTTCGACGATATATTGGATATCCGTCAACATTTGTGATCGTGAAATTTTTCGGAAAACTTTTAGTACATTTTCCATCTGCACAAACAATGGCCTAAAAATTCATTTTTCATTTTAACATAAAATAACTCCGTCGGATATTGACGAATTTTTTAAAAGAATATACCATTTTAACTAATTTTAACATTTTAACAATATTAACGTTGGAAAAATATTTTAAACACTTACGGTTAAAAATTCATTTTTCATTTCAACATTAAATAAATTCTGACATCGTGTTTACGATTCTAAAATATTAACTTTGAAAAATATTTTAAACACTTCGTAAGATACGGTTACGATTCTAAAAATATTAATTTTGAAAAAATATTTTAAACACTTCTTAAGATACGGTTAAAAATTCATTTTTCATTTCAACATTAAATAAATTCTGACATCATGTTTACGACAACTCACGCCATCTAGGTGGAAAAGTTGTTGAAAGAGTTGGTTAAAAATTAATTACGAACGAACTAATTAAGTTAGAACTTTAATTTGTAAATCTAAACCATTCTCGAATCCACCTGAAGACACACAAAAAATTTCATTAAACTCAGTCCAGCCGTTTAGGAGGAGTTCAGTGACATACACACGCACAAAAGAAATATATATATAAAGATTAGGGATGTACCGAATATTTGGTTTGGCCGAATATAAAATTATTCGGCTAAACTATTTGGTCAGCAGAATCTGTAACAATTCAGTTTTTAAATTTTTTTAAATTATTTGAAAAAAAATAGTGTTTAACTATTTTAAATTTTCATCCAAATTGATATATTATCCAGAATATTTAAGAAATATATTTAAATGAGAACTCTTTTATAGTTTTTAACATTAAGGAAAATTATGTTACATCAATCATAACAATTCATGATATAGACTACCCAAAGTTGTTATTCAACTCTTAGTCAATAAATTGATTTGATTTTAAAAAATGAAACTTTCTATATTTCTAATCAGAAAATTGCTTTAATGAAATATTTGACATGAGTTATTCTTTATATGTATGTCTTTAAAGTAGAATCAATAAGAAGTGTGTGTAATCCATACAATGACATGGACATCAAGAAATCAGACTGCATGATTGTGAGATCTAGAAAATAAGTGTTTATTAAGAAATCTAATTGTTATTGTTCGTAGTTTCCTTTGCTGTGAACTCAGCATCACACCACTATTTATATATAGTAATATTGTTCAGTATTTTTCTACATTTAAATACACCACTGTTTCTGAAGAGTAATTTTTGCTTTCTTTTATATTCAAAAGATGAAAGTATTGGATTCATAAAAATTTGACTTCTCGTTTTCGATGGCATTACTTTTTGAGGTCCTGAAAACGATTTGACCATTTCTAAAAAATGTCTGCGATGTGCAAGACAAAATTTTTGTGGTAGCTCTAGCTCAAGAACTGTAGCACAGAATTTTATATAAATTTATACACAATTGCATCTTGACATAAATTAGATCGTATCAACTTCTGGTGAAAATCGTGCAACAGGTGTTGACATCCCGGTTTTTCATAATTTATAATATGACAGTTTTAGAAGAAATTTCGTATAAATTCGCACAATAATTTTAACCAGTCGTAAAATTGCTATATTTGTGCTTACATTTAGTGTTATTGTATTTAGTTCTTAAGTTTAGTGTGTTTACATCTTGTGCTATGATGCTTCTGAGTTGAAAATTATCTACATTTATCATGGCAAATGATTTTAATAAATTTGTGCCGCATGAATTTGTATAGGAAAATATAGAAGTTTTGTGATGGCCACAACATCACCTCGTAATAACTTTCTACGACTGAAAAACGAAATATTACTAAATGGTGATATTTTAAAAATAAGAAATAGGACATTGATGCCTGAATATAAAAGTAAACTAGTATGTTGTGGCCACCACAAGACTTTCTTCTATATTTTCCTATACAAATTCACTCAGTAACAATATTTAAAAAAAAAAAAAAAAAAAAAAAAAAAAAAAGATTCAGTTGTTTTCATTAAAAGTAAAAAAATCGATAACTTTGTTTTAAATTATCATATATTTATAGTTCAACCATTCGTTTTAAAGGTATTGACGAGACCTTTCGAAAGATACCCTTCTTGAAAATTTACCCCCCTGCCGGGGGGTACGTCCCCCCAGTGGGGGAAGCGATGCTGCCACATGCACAAAATTTTTTTCCTAATTTAACTACTATTATCAATAACTCATATTAATTTTACAATCACATGTTAAGAAAAACTCTCATTATGTACATTTATAAGAAATTTTGTCCTATACTGCCATATTAAAAATTTAGAAAAAATACGATCACAGCGCCACTGTTGAGCTATTGATCCCCAAATCTAATCAGCACCAGTTTAGTTCAGGGGCCAACTAAATACCAAATTTGGTTAAATTTTGTTAAAAAAAAAACTTACGATTTTTTTTTTTTTTTTTTTTTTTTTTTTTTGTTAAAAGTAAAAAAAAAATCGATAACTTTGTTTTAAATTATCACAGATTTATAGTTCAACCATTCGTTTTAAAGGTATTGACGAGACCTTTCGAAAGATACCCATCTTGAAAATTTACTCCCCTCGAGGGGGGACGTCCCCCCCAGGGGAGGGGGTGGCGAGGCTCCTACACATACAAAATTTTTTTCCCAGTTGACTATCTCTATTATAAATAATTCTTGTAAATTTCATAATGATTACTAAAAAATAATTCTCTTTATGCACATTTATACAAAATTTTGTCCTATATCACCATGTTAAAATTTTAAAAAAGCGGGATGGCAACGCAACCTGTAAGAGAATTTTTACCAAAAGTTGATAGGCACTAATTTATGTCAAGGTGCAACTACATACCAATTTGTATGAAATTCTGTGCAGTAGTTCCTGAGATACAGTTGCCACAAAATTGTCACACACACAGACTGACTGACACAGATAGACAGACATTTTCTAAAAATGGTCAAATAATCGTGTTCTACAGCTCTCAAAACGTGTAAATCCATCAAAAACCCGAGTCGAAAATTTTTACGAATCCAATACTTTCTTCTATTGAATATAGAAGAAAGTAAAAAGCAGCCGAATATTCGGTATTCGGCCAAAACCACTATTCAGTGCATCCCTTATAATTATATGTATGACTTTATTTCTTTTTACTTTCTTCTATATGTAACTAGCTGTTACCCGCGACTTCGTTCACGTGGAAATTTTGATGTGTATGTGTGGGAACTGGCGGTTTGATAATAATATGTAATATAATGAAACCATATCATTGTGGTATAAAGTATACAAAAAAAAAAAAAAAAAAAATGTAATCATTGAAAGTCAAAATAAAATGCCAAAATAAATAAATAAAAAGTTATCGCCAACATGGCGATAAAAATTTAAAATTCGTTCATAGGGATCCTGTACTAAAGCAATACTGCGTTGCGGAAGTATAAAAACTGGGTCGTCAATTATGAATTTTATTTCGAAACCTTTCTTTGTATCATTTTAGTTCACTATTGCACAATATTAATCTGGTTCTAATAATAATTTGGTGACTGGTGAATTAAAATTTTAATTATGTGGTGAAATTCATATAATATTTATGAGTTTCAAATTTTTTTAAGTTTTTTTTTCATCTCCCGGCGAATCGTTGAATATTTTAGTTCTTAAACAATTTTAGACGGCTTTGCTCGCTTCTCTTGTAAACTCTTTTCTATATAGCTTTATGAAAAAAAAAAAAAAAAAAAAAAAAGGAAGAAAGAAAAAAAGAAACTGAAATCGGTCAAAAGCTTGCTTTTGGTTTCCGCTGCATTCAGCTTCGACTTCGTCCTTGCAATCTCCGGTGCCTGTCCCTCTTGCCTGCCACAATGGCTTACCCCGTGGGCTTCCATTTGGGTGGTTATCATATATGTCCGTTTCGATACGGACAGTATCGAAAAATTTGAAGTAGCTCTTTTTTATCTGAATCCCAGTTACATACGAACAACATTATACGTGATGTGCTACATATTTGCTCTCAAGTTATTTCCTATGATTTAATCGATCAACCATAGAATGACAGCAATTTCAAGCTACATATAATATTACAATATGCTATGATCAGCTACTTCTATCGCATGAGACAATTATTATTATTATTATTATTTTGTGGTTATATAAACTTCATGCTTAGTTAATAGTAGTTGGTATATAGAAAAACAAATTAATATGTAAACTTGATAATGGTACAGCCTTAATGCCCTTGGCGAGTTTTGAATATTTGTTGCCGTTTTAGACCAAAATATAATTTATGCAATTATTATTCCTATACGCAAACGGAGTGTGACGTCACTGATCGTCCGTGGATGCAAGAAAATGATTTCCTATGTTAATCGTCCATTGGATTTTTTTGTAAAAAATTATTAAAAATCGAGGAAATTAGATTGAGTTATTTTGCTGTCAAATTGACAAAATTTTAATTTTAAATTTCAAAAGTCTGTCGTTCTTGGCGCTTATTGTATTTGGTGATCAAAAACGTAATACAAAAATATACATGCCAAATGTATATTTTCGTAATATGCATTGTACGAAATATTGTTTCATATTATTCATTACTCTTTTAATATAAGTTGTTAAAATAACCATGATTTTTGAAAGGAATTAAATTATGTTTGCCAAATAATTTGGCGATATTTCTTTTTTTCTGCCAAGGATGACCGATATCAAATCTATTCCAGTACAACATATTAGTATCTTATATCAGGTACTTTATTTAGACATTTGAAAACAAATTTGACTTTAAATTATGATAGAATATTTATCGTTTTTCTTTTAATTAGTATATTAGTTGGATATTTATTGTGTTAATATCATCCTTTGAAATGAAATATTTGTGTTTTCATCAACCGAATATGGAAGTTTACCATTTTTTTTTTTTTTTCTAGAGTTTTGAAATTAAAAATTCAAATTTTGTCAAATTTACAGCAAAAATAACTTAATCTAACGCATGGACATGATAACTAATACATATCTATACCTAAATATGGGGATTAAGATCGGGAAATAATTTTCCTCGATTTTTAATAATTTTTTACAAAAAATCGAATGGGCGTTTAACATAGGAAATATTTTTCTTCCATCCACGAACAGCCAGTTACGTCATCACTTCGCTTGCGTTTTTCTTTCTATCTTTTCCTTGTCGAAAAATGTCCGATCTTCTTCAGCATCAAAATTAAAAAAAAATGTCCATAATTATCAATAAGAAAATACCTTTAATATAATGCAGAATTAGCTTTTATGCCAAGCATGTTTCATCCGCCGTACTAAAAAAAAAAAAATCTGAAGTTGAGGCATATAAAAACTAGTATGTTGTGGCCACCACAAGACTTTCTTCTATATTTACCTATACATATTCAATCAGTAACAATATTTAAAAAAAAAAAAAAAAAAGTACGATTTTTTTTTTTTTTTTTTTTTTTTTGTTAAAAGTGAAAAAAATCGATAACTTTGTTTTAAATTATCACAGATTTATAGTTCAACCATTCGTTTTAAAGGTATTGACGAGACCTTTCGAAAGATACCCATCTTGAAAATTTATCCCCCCCGGGGGGGTACTTCCCCCCCAGGGGGGGAAGCGATGCCCCCCATGCAGAAAATTTTTTTCCTAGTTACATACTATTATCAATAATTCATATTAATTTTACAATCACAAGTTTAAAACAACTCTTATTATGCGCATTTATACGAATTTTTGTCCTATGCTGCCATGTTAAAAATTTAGATAAAATGCTATCACAGCGCCAGCTGTTGAGCTATTGATCCCCAAACATAATCAGCACCATTTAATGTCGCGGACAAACTAAATACCAAGTATGGTTAAATTTCGTTTAAAAAAAAAAAAAATAAAAAAAAAATCGATAACTTTGGTTTAAATTATCACAGATTTATCGTTCAACCATTCGTTTTAAAGGTATTGACGAGATCTTTCGAAAGATACCCATCTTGAAACTTTGCCCCCCCGGGTGGGAACTTCCCCCCCCCCGGTGGGGGGGCAACCGATGCCCCCACATGCACAAAAAATTTTTCCAAGTTAACTATTACTATTATCAACGAGACCTTTCGAAAGATACCCATCTTGAAAATTTACTTCCCCGGGGGGGGGATTTTCCCCCCCGGGGGGTAACCGATGCCCCCCCATGCACAAAATTTTTTTCCTAGCTAACTACTACTATTATCAATAATTCATATTAATTTTACAATCACAAGTGTAAAATAACTCTCTTTATGCCCATTTATACGGAATTTTGTCCTATGCTGCCATGTTAAAAATTTGCATAAAATGCGATCACAACGCCACCTATTGAGCGATTGATCCCAAAATCTAATCAGCACCAGTTTATGTCAGTGTGCAACTAAATACCAAGTTTGGTTAAATTTCATTCATTGGTTCGTGAGATACAGCGTCCACAAAAAAATGATACAGACAGACAGACATTTTCTAAAAACTATTAATTCGTGTTCTCCATATCCCAAAACATGTAAATCCATCAAAAAGTGGACTTCGAAAATTTTCGCGAATCCAATACTTTCTCTATATTACATATAGAAGAAAGTAAAAATGCTATGAAATAAAATTCAGAAGAAATATGTTAGATTAAGATTTGTAATATTACTATTTTATTTTAAAATTATAAAGTGTCATTTTCTCATCGACCAATTGAACATTTAGTAATTTTTTATTTTTCGCGTGAAAGCATATTTCATTTTATGTTGAAAACAACAAATAAATAAATAAAAATATCTCGCAAACTTTTTTTGGCAACAATTAAAATTTAAATGGCTTATATTAAGTCAATTACCAGTTTATTATTTTCATATTTTAATTAATTTTAAAAAATCTAATCAAATTTCCGGTATAGATAGTAGCCTATGTTCTATTCCAGACTATTCTCTATCTCTGTACCACATTTCATCCAGATCCGCTTAGCCGTTGTGGCGTGATTGAGTAATAAATATCCATCCATCCATCCATCCAAACTTTCGCATTTATATAATAGTATAGATATAGAGAAAGTATTGGATTCGCGAAAATTTTCGACCTCCGTTTTTTGATGGATCTACACGTTTTGGGATGTCCTGAACACTAATTGATAGTTTTTAAAAAATGTCTGTCTGTCTGTCTGTATCATTTTTTTGTGGACGCTGTATCTCACGAACCAATGAATGAAATTTAACCAAACTTGGTATTTAGTTGCACCCTGACATGAACTGGTGCCTATCAGATTTGGGGATCAATAGCACAACAGGTGGCGCTGTAATCGCATTTTATGCAAATTTTTCACATGGCAGCATAGGACAAAATTCCGTATAAATGGGCATAATGAGTTATTTTAAACTTGTGATTGTAAAATTAATATGAATTATTGATAATAGTAGTAGTTAAGTAGGGAAAAAATTTTGTGCATGGGGGGGGGGCATCGCTTCCCCCCCGGGGGGGGGTAAATTTTGAAGATGGGTATCATTCGAAAGATCTCGTCAGTACCTTTTTAAAAAGAATGGTTGAACCATAAATTCTGTGATAATTTAAAACAAAGTTATAGATTTTTTTAATTTTTAACGAAAAAAAAACTTAGAAAAAAAATCGTATTTTTTTTTTTTTAAAACGAAATTTTACCAAACTTGGTATTTAGTTGGTCCCCGACATAAACTGGTGCTGATTATATTTGGGGATCAATAGGTCAACAGGTGACGCTATGATAGCATTTTATCTAATTTTTACTTTCTTCTATATGTAATATAGAGAAAGTATTGGATTCGCGAAAATTTTCGACCTCCGTTTTTTGACGGATCTACACGTTTTGGGATGTCCTGAACACGAATTGATAGTTTTTAGAAAATGTCTGTCTGTGTGTCTGTATCATTTTTTTGTGGACGCTGTATCTCACGAACACATGAATGAAATTTAACCAAACTTGGTATTTAGTTGCACCCTGACATGAACTGGTGCCCATTAGATTTGGGGATCAATAGCTCAACAGGTGGCGCTGTGATCGCATTTTATGCAAATTTTTAACATGGCAGCATAGGACAAAATTCCGTATAAATGGGCATAATGAGAGTTATTTTAAACTTGTGATTGTAAAATTAATATGAATTATTGATAATAGTAGTAGTTAACTAGGAAAAAAATTTGTGCATGGGGGGGCATCGGTTCCCCCCTGGGGGGTAAGTACCCCCCCGGGAGGGTTAAATTTTGAAGATGGGTATCATTCGAAAGATCTCGTCAATACCTTTAAAACGAATGGTTGAACTATAAATCTGTAATAATTTAAAACAAAGTTATCGATTTTTTTTACTTTTAACCAAAAAAAAAAAAAAAAAAAAAAAAAAAATTAGATTTTTTTTTTTTTTTTAAATATTGTTACTGATTGAATATGTATAGCAAAATATAGAAGAAAGTCTTGTGGTGGCCACAACATACTAGTTAGAAAATGTCTGTGTGTGACAATTTTGTGGCAACTGTATCTCAGGAACTACTGCACATAATTTCATACAAGTCGGTATGTAGTTGCATCTCGACATAAATTAGTGCCCATCAACTTTTGATAAAAATTGTCTTGCATGTTGCGTTGCCATCCCACTTTTTCTAAATTTTTAACATGGAGATATAGGACAAAATTTTGTATAAATGTGCATAAAGAGAATTATTTTTTAGTAATCATTATGAAATTTACAAGAATTATTTATATTAGAGATAGTCAACTGGGAAAAAATTTTTGTTTGTGTAAGAGCCTCGCCAACCCCCTGGGGGGGGGGGAATCTCCCCTCGAGGGGAGTACATTTTTCAAGATGGGTATCTTTCGAAAGGTCTCGTCAATACCTTTAAAACGAATGGTTGAACTATAAACCTGTGATAATTTAAAACAAAGTTATCGATTTTTTTTTACTTTTAACGAAAAAAAAAACTTTTTTTTTAAACGAAATTTAACCAAATTTGGTATTTAGTTGGCCTCTGACATAAACTGGTGCTGATTAGATTTGGGGATCAATCACTCAACAGGTGGCGCTCTGATCGTATTTTTTCTAAATTTTTAACATGGCAGTATAGGACAAAATTCCGTATAAATGTACATAATGAGAGCTATTCTTAACCTGTGATTGTAAAATTAATAGGAATTATTGATAATAGTAGTAGTCAATTAGTAAAAAAATTTTGTGCATGGGGCATCGCTTCCCCCCTTGGTGGGAAGTAACCCCACGGAGGGGGGGGGGGGTAAATTTTCAAGATGGGTATCTTTCGAAAGGTCTCGTCAATACCTTTAAAACGAATGGTTGAACTATAGATCTGTGATAATTTAAAACAAAGTTATCGATTTTTTTTTTTTTTTTTTTTTTTTACTTTTAACAAAAAGAAATTTTTTTTTCAATGTTATATTGAGAATAAAGTGGACTTTTTTTGGATATTTAGTGTTATACTACTTCTTTATATTTAGTGTTATACTACTTCTCTAATATGGAAAGCGTCTGCATTATCATGGACGATAATTTTTTTTTAAATAATAATTTTAATAATTTTTTTTTTTTTACTGAGTGAATTTGTATAGGAAAATATAGAAGGTCATGTGGTGGCCATAACATAGTAGTTTTTAACGTGTGGTTGTAAAATGAAATAAAATGATCGGTAACAGTAGTAGCAAACCAGGAAAAAAGTTTGTGCATTTGGGAGCATCGCCCCCCCCCCCCCCCCGTAGGTGTGTGTAAATTTTCAACTTCGGTATCTTTCGAGAGATCTTGTCAATACCTTTAAAACGAATGGTTGAACCATACATCTGTGATAATTTAAAACAAAGTTATCTTTTTTTTTTTTTTTTTTTTTTTTTTTAACGAAAAAACTGAGAAAAAATCCCATTTCTTATATTATTACAGAACTGAGTTTCTTTCGGCAGTTAGTGTTATAACTAGCGAGCTTAGCCCGCTAGCGGGTCAGTATTTTTAAATGAATCACTAACAGTAACTTTTATTCGTAAAAGAAATAAAAAAAAAAATCATTTCAGATCGTGTAAAAAGTCGCACCGGATTTAAAAGTTTGGGATTAAGTGTTTTCGGGGATGTGCTAAAACGACTGGATTTACCCTCTTCTTCAGAAAAAATTGCGTTCTCAGTTAACCCTTTATCGGCCAATTTTAACATATGGCCGAAATTGAGTTTACTCGGAAATCGGTAGATTTTGGATAAAAGTTTAGTGGTACCTAAATGACGGGAAATATTTTCATCTTCAGAAACTTTCGCGTTCGCTGTTAAACCTTTAAAGCCCAATTGCAACGTATGGCAGAAATATGGTTTACACGAAATTGGACATAGCGATTTTGATGAAAGTTTGGAGTTACGGATTTTTTGGTCAGAAAAAGCGATTGGAAATATCATGATCATGGCAGATAAAATTCATTTATAAACTTGGTTGAGACCATTATATGGTCTATGCATACATCGACACTTGAAAACAATTGTGGAGCAACTTAGTTAGCGAACTTATCTAAGATATTTATAAGATTAATTGTCAACATTATGTACTGAAGATAACTGTATGCATGAAATCTTTTTCTGGCTAAACAGTCGTGTCTATTTCTTTTTGTTTTTAAAGATTTAGATATAGCATTAAAAAACCTTTTTTTTTCTTAATATCTAGTATAATATTATAATAGTCCACCACAACAGATTTACTTTATTACATCTACAAACTGTACATAACCAATGTAATTAGCATTTTCTTCATGATTTTAAAAAATTGATAAAAAAATCATTTTCTTCATGATTTTTTTTTATCATGATTAAAATGAAATTACTTTTCATTAATTACATTATGAATTTTTAATAAAATATTTCAATCGCTTAAATTGCTAATTTAAAGTTAAAATTGCAGTTTATTGTTTTAACAGAATACTTTTATGCACAGAACATGTACAATACAACGGATTTTATTGTCCAGTTCCGTGTGGGTTTTTCCAGTTTTGTCCAGGTTTTTTCCACTTTTGTCCAGCGTCCCGGACTTTTGACAAAAAAGTGGATTAAATAACAACCCTGACCATGATAAGATTTCGATTTTATATATATACTCTCTCTCTGTATGTGTGTGTGTATATCTCTCTCTCTCTCTCTCTCTATATATATATAGATAGATAGATAGATAGATAGATAGAGGGGGGGGAGGGAGAGAGAGAGAGAGGGGGGGTTATGTTTTATAAAATGCCCCCAATCTGCGCGGAAAATGTCGCATCTCTCTAAATTCATCCACCTGAGAGGCATTCATGTTAGTTTTATTATAGCGAAGTTTTTTTTCTTTGTACCACCTATAAGTTGATTCTTCTCAAATATTGCATTTTCAAGTTGCGTCCTTTTACTTGCCGAGATGCAATATGTCTATTTTACTTCGATAGTTTTTAACAGTAATTAAAATGTGTGGAAACAAATACGTGATTGGGGGGAACTGCGCGGAGTCCACCTATGCCAATTAGTTTAATATAGCTTATTCGTTAATGTTAAACTAATCGCTAAATTTTTAACTTTATTTCTCTCTTTTTATATAAAGTTTTTTTTTTTTTTTTTTTTTTTTTTTTTTTACATTATTGCAACAAGATTGTTAACCTGTCTCAAAAGAGTTACTATCTCTCATGTATGGATAAGGGGATTAAAGCCGAATGACCGCACTAGTGCCCTCTATGAGTGCCCTAGGCCTGAGAAGTACCCTCTTTGGGGGTTTTTCTGAAGGGTCCTAACCTCTATATGTACGCAAGTTTCGGAGAAAGATCCCCATCATACTATATGTATGGCAACTTAAGTAATCGTGAAAAATTTCGACCTCGGTTTTTTGACTTTTTTATAAGTTTTCAGGTGTGAGAAATCCGAAAATGACAATATTTGTATGGTGTCTGTCTGTAGGGTGTCTGTTAGTGTGTTATTCTGTTAACACGATATCTCACGAACAAATGATCGCAGAGAGGTCAGATCAGTTTTAAAATATTACTTTTGATACTGGCAAGAACCCTATTCATTTGCAACATTCGAATTAAAAAAATTTCGTAAGTTATTAGTAATTTACGATTTTCTTAACAAGGGAGAATAGGACAAAAATTCACTTTAAACGTGCATTAAATGAAAACTTTTTACTGTAAAAATGTTTGACCAGTTTTAAAATATCAGTTTTGACGCCAGAATGAACATCAGTAACTATAAATATGCTACTTTGAAAATTTCGCAAGTTATTGGAAATTTACGAATTTCTTAACATGGCAGTATACGGCAAAATTTCACATAAACGTCAATTTTAAGATATTTTCATCGTAAAGATGTCAGACTACTTTTGAAATATTTAGGATACTGGCATGAATATCACTATGAATTTTCCAATATAAAAATTTCGTAAGTTATTAGAAATTTACGAATTTCTTAACATGGCAGAATAGGGCAAAATTTCACACAAGCGTCAATCTTGAGGGATAGTTTCATCGTAAAGGTGTCAGACCACTTTTCTAAAATATTATTTAGGATACTGACATGAATACCATAGAGCATGAATTTTCTAATTTAAGAAATTTGTAAGTTATTTGGAATTTACGATCCTCTTAAAATGGCAGAAGAATACAAAATTGAGCATAAACGGCCATTTTCAGGATCATAAATATATCAGACAACTTCAAAATAACATTTATGATGCTTATATGAACATGACTGATTACAAATATTCTAATAGGAAAATTTCGTAAGCTATTCAACATAACAAAATTGAAAATTTTCCATATAAATATGCATTCTGAGGATTGTTGCATTGGAAATAGTAGCATGAAAACAAAACTACGAAATTTACCCTAATAAAATAAATTAATAGATTAGAATAAGATAAATATATCGAAGTGAACGGTGGATAGCCTATTAGGCGGGGATTTCATTCTGTCACTGTGTCAAGCATTTTTTCAAATTCATTTATCTGAACATAACTATGTTAATAAAATGTCCTGTTCTAGAAATTTATGAATATATATATATATATATATATACATATATATATATGATGGGGAACTGAGCAGAGTCCACCTATGCCAACTAGTTTAGTATTTTAGGGGTAGGTTTTTAACTATTTAATTTTTACCATTTCTGTATTAAAGAAGAAAAAAAGAATAAGAAACTAAAAAATCCTGTACTTTCTTTTAAGTATTAAAATTCATATATATTAAAGATTGCTGTGCAACACATATTAAATTTATACAAAAAATTTAGTAATTATACATTACCTACTATTTTCCGTATGTACTAGCATTCATATTTCAGTACTAATTTTAAGACTACTTAATGTTTTTACAACTTTTTTTTACTTGTATACTATCTTATATTATATATTCAAGTAGTTCAAGCGATAATTGTTATGTAATTTTTAGCCAAAATATTTGTTCAGTTTTATTTTTTAAGAATGCAATAGTTTGCATGAACTCTAAGCTGGTACTTAGTGAACTGTATGAATATGCTGAAATACTTTTAACTCCCCTGCAAGTTCTCCTGGATTATCTCCCTCTTCCAAATATTTTGCATTCATATATCTAAGTTGAAAAACCAATTGCAGTATTCAATAGTTAAAAAACTTTGCATTTGTTATACTGTTTCACTGCAGTAAGAAAAATGAGGATTTTGACGATATGTATGAAGTAATTATTGCGTACTCGTTCTCTTAACTGGATTTCAGTTAAGCTTCTTTACCAGAAAGTAGTGTGACGTCACAGTGAGCTAAGTTTACTCCTAGAAGCATGCAAAATTAATCCATGGTTCAACAATTAGATATTATGGAAAGAAAGAAAAAAAAAATAATAATGAAAATGAAAGAGAACTGGGATCATTTGTGAGGAAGCTGAAGAAGAAATTAAATCTCGGTTCTATGATTTTTTTTCTCATGTGTATTGGTTGGGAAAATTGCTCTTCAACTTTTGGTGAATTGTAAACTATATGATCTGTAAATTATAACGCTCAAATTGAGTGTCTGAAATACAAATAGTGTCAGGATTGCTACGGCGCCTGAAAAACAGGGTAAACCTGGAAAACTCAGGGAATTTGAAAATCTATTAAACAGGGAAACTCGGGGAATTTTACAAATTTATTGCAAAAACAGGGAAAATTCAGGGAATTTTGAAAGTTTTTTAAAAAACATTGGAGAGTTTTTTCATAATCAAATATTTAAAAAATTTTTAGTGCTTTTTATGACTCAATTAAGTCCCCCCCCCCCCCAACTATAGTACATTAATAAAATTAATATACCTTAAATATGTTCAATTGACTTGTAAACATGGTGCATGATTGTGTGTCATCTATTTTACTTCTAAAAGGGACAGGGAAAACTTGGAATTTTTTTTCCATGATTTGTGTAGCAACCCTGAGTGTAAATAAATACAAGTGAAATTAAACCGTGTATTTCTTTTTGTAAAAGACTGAGTTATTTCGTGTGAAATACAGCCTATTTAGTACAACGAAGTATTCTAAAGTAGGCGAGTGATCCATACTATTTACCTAAAGTTACCTTATAGTTAAAGAAATAATTAAATAATAGTAAAACTCTATACTGATTTAAAATTGATTTCTTTAATGAATTTTGAGTATACTCAAAATTCATTACTGCACTGATTTATGTGCAGTCTGATTTTGGTTTAAAATTTCAAGTTAAATTCAGAGTGGCAAACATTAGCACTTTTCCAAATTACCTGATTTTTCCCTGACTTACATTATTTAATTCCCAGAAACATTTCACGGCATTGACGAACAATATACAATTTATAATAACGAGCTGTCAAATATGGCTTATTTTCAGAAAATTTTATTTTCCCTAGTTTATTATGAATTTCCTTGATTTTTACATGAAATTCCGCGACTCTTCCGTGATTCTGACTTGTGGCCACCCTGACTATTAATTTAGAATAAATAACATTTTTATAGGTACAATAAAATTTACGTAAGATTTTTATAAGAAAAAAAGCATCTATTGTATCTTAAAAGTTACAACTTCTATGACAAATTTTTAAAGAAAAACAGTTTTTTCCATTTCTTCCAGCCGGTTTTTTCCACCTTGGAAGAAACTTGCCAACCCTGCTTTTCGGGCCCCGCTTACAAACTCAATGCATGTGTCAGTTTTGATTTCAGTTATAGAAAGGATAATTTCTTCACTATTGTACTGCAAGATTACATTTTCTGTCTTATCGTCCGTTTCCACAAAATTGATTCATCTGTTTCACTGTGTAAACTACCTTATATCTTTTCTTTTATTAATCTGCTAGTATAATTTTGTGCAAGAAAATTTACCTCTACCTCTTTACGACTAAAATGACACTGATACAAATTTCCTCCTCGCCAATCATTTTGTACATTGAAGCAGGAAATCTTGCGTGATTCTCTACGTTTTTGATTAGTGAATAATATTACATAAAGTAATACCTTTTCTTTGCATTGTAGAGATTGGTTGTCAATATATTTGGCAGAGCATTTATCGCGTGCTCAAAACTAATTGTAGCTAATGTCAAAATTTTGTGCTAAGTGTTCGTTTTATACACACACACACGTAATATAACAAAATGTATTCCCGAATCAAAAATTAATGTAATCATGAGTAAAATCTAACATACAGTCAGTCACAAAAGTCTACATACACCTATTAAAACAACGAGATTTAAGAATTTATAAATAATTTTAAATTAATAAATTTACAACAATATTAGATTTTATAAGTTGAGCAGTATTTTATAAAAGTAATCGAAATAAACTTAATTATTTCTGCAGAATATGCAAAAAACTTGTAAACTGCCGTCACAAAAATATACATACAGAAGCAGTTTGTAGTAAAACGTCATACCAAATTAGTCTTATTTAAGGAGAAAATGAAAGGAAATCACACGTCATATTAGAAAGCAAATATTGAGTTTTCGTATCGAAATTTGAGTTTATTACTTCAATCATAATGGCTCCTAGGAAGGAAATTACTGTTGACATACGTAATTTAATAGTTAAGTTATGAAGAAATAAAAAATCTTATGGTGAAATTGTAAAAATTGTTGGAAAAAGTCGGGTAACTGTTCAGATTGTAATAAGAAACTATGAAAAAAACTGGACATGCTTTTAACAAACCTCGAAGTGGACGGCCAAGGATTTTGAATGATCGAGATGCGAGAGCTGTGATTAGAAAAGCTAAGTCGAACCCAAAACTATCTGCTCCTCAAGTAACTGAATATATTGCAGGGACAGCGAAAAAGAGTGTAAGTGCAGAAAGTGTTTGAAGAATTTTCAGATCTGAAGGATATCATGGCAGAGAACCGCGAAGAAAACCACTCATATCTAAAGTTAATAAAACAAAAAGACTGAACTTTGCCCATAAATATATCCATAAGGATTTAATTTTTTGGAAAAATGTTCTTTTCACCGATGAAAGCGAATATAATGTTTTCAGGAGTGATGGAAGAGGTAAAATTTGGCGACGCAAAAACGAGGAACTAAAATTTGCAAATGCCATTCCCACAGTAAAGCATGGTGGAGGTGGAGTCATGGTTTGGGGGTCAATGTCGGCAGCTGGAGTTTGAAAACTAATCTTCATTGAAGGTAAGATGGATCGTTATAAATACCTAAAAATTTTGCAAGATAATGTGCATACACTTGTGTAAAGTTTACAGCCTGGAAGCCAGTGGATCTTTCAACATAATAACGATCCAAAGCACACAGCAAAGATTGTGAAAGAATGGCTTCCTTACAAAGTACCTGCGCAGCTCCATTCCCCTCCTCAATCACTCGATCTAAATCCCATTGAACATATTTGGGATGAACTTGACCACAGAGTTAGAAAATATAGTGTGCGCGATAAAGATTCCTTAAAAAATGCATTGCAGTAAGCTTGGCCCGAAATAACTCTAGATAAAACACACAATTTGGTGGCTTCAATGCCTAGAAGATTACAAGCCGTCATTGATGCACAAGGACAAGTAACACAATATTAAATTACTTTCTTTTGCAAAAATTATGACATTTTTTCTTGAAGTGTATGTACACTTATGTGACATGTTATTTTTAATTAACTGTTTTTGGTAAACAGTTTGGAATGTTTGTTCTTTTTTAAATAAAATTATGCTTACATAACTTCTATTTCAATTTGAAAATTATTTTCATTTAAATTTTTTTTATACTTACATGAAAAATGAAATTTTTTATGGTGTATGTAGACTTTTGTGACTGACTGTAACTGTACATTTATTTATTGGTAGCTTTAAAATCACTAATATTACTCTCCTCTAAAAAGTGTTAACTTTTTTAAGTAACACTCAGATTTACTAAAGAATTCACTAGAATAAATTCTAACAGTTTTAGGTAGATTGATCTTTAGCATATTTCATTAAAAAAAGAAAAAAAAAAAAAAAAAAAAAGGTATTAAATATTATGTATTTCAATTTGACATTAAATATAGGTATTTCCCCCTTTTTTTTTTTTTTAAATGCAGTATTAATTTTCCTATCCAGTGAAAGGTAAAGAAACAAATAAACGGCAAAGCGCCATAGGGGTTAATAAGTGAAGCCAGTCGTGGGGACGCGAAGCCTGCCTCAGGGATTGGTGAGCGGAGCGAGCAGGGGGGGGGGGGCAGAGCCCCCTAGTTTTACAAAACATCCAATGAGCGATTAACATAGGAAATCTTTTTCTTGCATCCACGGACAGCCAGTGACGTCATCGCTTCGCTTGCGTATAGTGATAGTCAACTGGGAAAATATGTATATGCAAGAGCATTGCTCCTCCGCCGCCCTCCCCCGCTCATAAAACGAGTGATTGAACTATCGATCTGCGATATTTTAAAATGAAGTTATAGATTTATTTTCATTTTTACCCCCCCCCCCCTCCAAAAAAAGTCATATATAGAAAATGACTTATTTTGGATATGTAATGTTATACTTCGTACTACATCTCTAAAATGGAAATCGCCTGCATTCATCATGGAAGGTAATTTTAATAAATGACTGAATAAATGACGTGAATTTGTATTTTGTATAGAAAAACATAGAAGAAAGTCATGTGGTAGCTACAAATAGTTTTAAATAAGAACCTATACTAAAATACCTATACTAGTTTTTTTTTTTTTAGACTGCTAAATCTAAATGTGTATGCTTCCACGAACGCCGTATTCAGAGCCAACTTTAAAGTAAACAAATGTACTCTGTACGACTTAAAGAAGAAATCTGCTTTAGATAATCTAAATAAAATAGTTTCAAATAATTAAACTGATTCTGAATTGAATTCTAATTAATCATGCTAACTCAATTGATTTTTACTTTCCATTCTCTAAAAGTCGTTAATCCCTATTCAAATTATATACAAGAGCGAAAATCATGCGATACGCATCAGGGTTGGCAAAAACGGTGTTGTGACAGATGCGTACATGACATTTGCGTACAAGCTGAAAACAGTGGCACTTGCGTACATGTCCAGATGGGTTAAATATTACAGGTGTGTTTTCAAAAAATCTAGTGGCACTTGCGTACAACATTTCGTTCGCTTTATTTGAGGATCATTGCATGAAGGGGTTGTATCCATATGATGCAAACATTAAAACCTTTTTCTTTCTTTCTATTCTTTCCTTCTTTTTCTTTTCTTTTTACTTTCTCTTACCCATAGGGTCGAGAAAGTATTGTTTTAGGGTCAAATTTCCGAACGTGCGTTTTTGTTCTATCTACATGTTCTGGGGTTTCGTGTTCAGGGGTTTTTGTTTAAATACATTTGCATTGCAATGTTAGATATGTTATTTAGAATATAAGTTGTAATACACCTAATTATATTAAACTACTAATTAATAATTAATCTAATATTTATCTTAGAAATAAAAATTGGTTTGATTCTTATATTAAAATAGTGTTAATTAGTAAGATTAAGCTATATTTTATTTTAATGTATGCTTTTTCAAAATATTCTTAATGACAATAACTGATAAAATAAAAGAATTTAAATTCATAAGTACAATACATATCATTTAAATTTTTTAGTTTCCCATCATGCTATAAGTATGGGAAACTTTAGTAATCGTGAAAATTTTCGACTTCGGGTTTTTTTTTTTTTTTTACACGTTTTCACGTGTGAGGGATCCGAAAAATGACAAAATTTGTATGGTGTGTGTTAGTTTGTTAGTCCGTTAGTCTGTGTAAACAATATCTGAAGAACAAATCAGAGAAGTCAGATCAGTTGTTTTAAAATATTACTTTCGACACTGGCAAGAACCCTATTCATTTGTAACATTCAAATTAAAAAACTTCGCAAGTTATTAAAAATTTATGCTTTTCTTAACATGGGAGAATAGGACAAAATTTTACTTAAACGTGCATTAAATGGAAAATTTTTACTGAAAAAATGTGAGACTAGTTTTAAAATATGAGTTTTGATGTCGGAATGAACATTAGTAACTAGAAACATGCTACTTTGAAAATTTCGCAAGTTATTGGAAATTTACGACTTTCTTAGCAAGGCAGTATAGGGCAAAATTTCACAAATTTCAATTTTGAGGGATATTTTCATCGTAAACATCTCAGACCACTTTTGAAATATTATTTAGGGTACTGGCGTGAATATCATAGAGTATAAATTATCGAATTTAAAAAATTCGTAAATTATTTGGAATTTACGATTTACTTAAAATCGCAAAATAGGACAAAATTGAGCATAAATGTCCATTTTGATGATCATAAACACGAGGGTTGCTATTTATATTTCTGGCCTAATAATGAAAAAACAAATATGTAGGATCGAAATTGGTTTTATTGTTTTTCAAAATATTCTCCATGATGATCAATACACTTTTGCATGCGTTTGAACCAATTTTCAAAGCACTTTTTCCAGTCCGATTGAAGTAACTCCAAAACATGCGTTTTGAATGCATCAACCGCTTCTTCAGGGGTCGAAAATCGTTGTCCACGTAATTTATTTTTGATGTGTGGGAATAAGAAGTCATTGGGTGCCAAATCAGGGCTGTACGGCGAATGACCCATCAGTTCGATCTTTCGCTCAGTCAGAAATGCATTTGTTTGAGTCGATGTGTGAGAGCTCGCATTGTCATGATGAAGAATGATTCGCCTGTTCTTCTTTTTTCGAATTTCTCCGATGACTTCTGGCAAACAAATGGTCGTGTACCATTCAGAATTGACCGTCCTGCGTTGCTCTAACGCCACTGTTGCCACATGACCGTTAATGCCGAAGAAACAGGCAATCATTTGTTTCGATGTGCTTCTTCCTCGAACAACTTTTGTTGGTTTTGCCTCGCCTTGGAAGCCCCATACAGTTGATTGCTGTTTTGTTTCCGGCTCATATGCATAGATCCATAATTCGTCACCTGTGTAGATGTTATACACAGCCTTTGATGTACCTTGAACGTATTTTTCCAACATTTCCTTGCACCAATCGACACGAGCCTTTTTTTGAGCGTTTGTCAGATTATGCGGGATCCAACGCGAACAAATTTTTTTTACGCTCAAATGTTCATGCAATATTTTATTGATGCTAGTCATACTAATGTCCAAAGACGCCTCAATCTCACGGTATGTCACATGACGATCTTGCTTTATCAGTTCACACACAGCATCGATCTTTTCTGGCACAACAGATTTTGGACGACCTGCACGGGATTCGTCCTGGATCGAACATCGACCACGATTAAATTCGTTATACCAATTTTTTACAGTGCTGTAGGATGGCGCTTTATCGCTGTATAAAGAATTAAGTTTATCGAAGCACTCTTGTCTTGATAATCCACGTCGAAAGTTATGAAAAATAATCGCACGAAAATTTTCACAATTCAATTCCATTTTTTGAAAGAGAAGAACTTTTCAATTTACTATCAACAACACAAATAAAGCTATAATGGTAAATCGTCTGATGAATTTACGTTTAAAAATATCAAACTTTCGATTAAAATCGTCTGCGGTCGCCTAGCAACACTTACTGTTGCCAAGGCCAGAAATATAAATAGCAACCCTCGTATATCAGACAACTTCAAAATAACATTTGATACTTGTTTGAACATAATTGATTAAAAATATTCTAATAGGAAAATTTTGCAAGTTACTTGTAATTTAAGATTTTATCAACATAGCAAAATGGGGCGGTAACCCATATAAATATGTATTTTGAGGATTGTTGCATTGGAAATAGTAACATGAAAACGAAACTACAAAATTTATCCTAATAAAATAAATTGATAGATTAGAATAAGATAAATATATCGAAGTGAACGGTGGATAGCCTGTTAGGTGGGGATTTCATTCTGTCACTGTGTCAAGTGTTTGGTCAGATTCATTTCTCTTAACATGATAATCATGTTAAGAGAATGTCCTGTCCTGTACTAGAAATTTATGAGAACATATATATGATGGGGAACTGAGCAGAGTCCACCTATGCCAACTAGTTTTAATTATAAAAATAAGTTGCACTGCTTTATCCTTTTTAAGTTTTTTAATAGTTGAAACGGTTATAGAAGAAAACTTTATTTTATTAGATTTATAATTATTTTGCTACTAAAATTAAAATTTTAAAACTAAACAATTTAATAAGTTAAATATTGATTCTGGACAACATTTATGTTCACTGTTAAGGAAAATTGAACCAATTATAGAAAATAAACTTGCTTTTATTATATTTATACCTCTAGTTAGTTTTTATATTTAATACTATTTTCTAGAAAATAAAAATAAGAGTTTTTGCTTTAAAGGTAAGGTGTTTTCTATACTTTATAAATGGGATTTGTAAATTATAAATAATTTGTAACAAAAACCCACTTATTTGCAAAAAACCAGTGGGTTTTTGTTCGTGGGCCCGCCCAGAAAAACCCGGGCGGGTTTTTCTGGGCTGGGCCCAGTTTGCCAACTCTGGTACGCATAGATTAACATACTTGCCAACTTTTCCGGTTTTCCCGGAAGACTTCCGGTTTTTTAACGTATCTTCCGGTTTTCCGGACAAATGATGAAATCTTCCGCTTTTAAAAAAGTCGCGGATATCGTTCGTTTTAAAATTCAAATCCAAATGTTCTGCGAAAACTCCTGATTCCCAATCTTTCTGCATCCATAACATAAATGTCAATATTCATTTCAAACTTGCTTTAGATTCTAGAAGTAGAGTTGAAAGAGTTTAATATTTCTTACTCTGTAATTATTTTTGTATCCCCCCCCCCCTTCCCTGGATTGCGATCAATGATCAATTCTAGAAACAATAAAGCAATGGAAGTGCTCAATATTTCTCGCGTATGTAATTATTTTTAGATCTTTATTGCTGAATTTAATGAATCTGTTTATTTTTCCTCAATTAAATTAAATATTTGTTTGTCATATTTATACGAAATGTGTAAACAAGGGGGGGGGGAATGAATAATTTTTTCCAAATCAATTTAAGAAAATTAATACTCAGTTGGTTTTATGCACGTTTGAAACTGATAATTAGCTACTGCTTCTTTTTTTATATATATGATTAACACGTTAATCGCCACGATAATATCAGAAAAATTTTCACATGGGCCATGGTAACTTTATTAGACAATTTAGTTAAAAATGCGTCAGGCACATATGACTGACTGGCGATTAACGTGTTAATAATTACTCGGCGTATATCATATTCCTTTTAGGGTTATTTCCTAGTTAAAAATGCGTCACACATATGACTGACATGGCGATTAACGTGTTAATGTACATACACAAAAATCATATTCTATTTATTTAAGAAATTAGTTGTACTTTAAATTAACTAAGTTTTTTGTCTATTGTTAAATAAATTTCTTACAGATTCTGCTTTGTAGATATTTATATGTTGAAGAGGAATAACTTCATTTAAAACTTTTATATATTTAGTATAATCAATCTATAGTAAAACGTTTTTATAGCTTGCTTCTAAATATTAAAATTGTAAAACTGTATTGTTTATTGCGTCAAAGAAAAAAAAAAAAAATCTTTTTATGAAATCTCCTGGTTTTTCAACAAAAATCTCCCATTTTTTTTTTTTATTAAAATTGGTTGGCAAGTATGGATTAACATTTTTCAATCTACGTACGCTGTGTCGTTTAACTTGTACGATCCCGTAGGGAATATACATTATAATACAACGGACAGGCGCAAGGACAATATCGACAGATAAACTGAATTCATAATCACTCGTAAACATTGTTGTAAAGTGTTAAAAAAGCTAAGCACAAAAGAAATGGTATTCCAGCAATTTTCAGTAGTAAGCAGTAGTAAGTATTCAAAGTAATTTCAGTAGTAAGTATTTAAATAGTAGTAAGTATTTAAATATTTCATACATATTTTATACATTTCAGTAGTAAGTATTTAAATAGTAGTAAGTATTTAAATATTTCATACATATTTTATACATTTCAGTAGTAAGTATTTAAATATTTTAGTGTATCCCTATAAATCTTAACGCTAAACGTAACTATATTATCTAGAAGATGTATTGAACAATAGATGTCAATTTCATTGATTTGTGCAGTGCAATTTATATTAAGTAGGATTTTTTAAAAATGCCTTTCATAAAATATCAATGCATCGTCACATTTTTGGATATCCCTGCTAGAGGTCTGCACGGGCCGAATTTTTCAATTTGCTCTCGGGCCGGGCTCGGGCTCAATATTTTTTGTGTACTCGGGCCGGGCCTGGAGAAAATTTTGAGCCCGACCCAGCCCGAATCTTTTTTCTAAATTCCTCGTTAATCAACGAAAAAGGGAAATGATAAAGTACTTTTTCAGTCATTTATTTTACATAATTTTAGTCTGGTATGTCACATAAAATTTTAATTTATTAAAAGGTGTCTGTAACTACAATTTAATTGTCTATCAGCTTGACTGTTCGCGATCTGATTTTCCGCAATTTTAAACATGTCTCGAAATTAATATATTTAAAGTAATATTAGATGGTTTCTATTTCAAAATAATGTGCATGTTACTACCAGTTTGCGTACATGTAACAAACAAAAGAAATTAGATACGTTACTGTATATAAGGCTTTGTGTTCTATGGTCTATTTTGATAGTAATAGCCATTTTAAATACCGTCCTATATTGTTCGAGGAATGCTAATATTTTCGATTTAACTTTCTGCCTGTCTTTGTGCCTTCTGTACGTCTGTAATAACGAAATACCGTTTATATATAAATATCTTGTAAACATTCAGCAGTTTTGTTAAAGAACATTCTATTGCTTAGCTATATAAAACCTCTGCAAAACACATACTAAAAATCTTTTTCGTAGAAAGGCTTTATTTATTTATTTATTTTGTAATTTTACATATTTTTGATTCGGGCCGGGCCGGGCCGCACACTAGTGAAAAAGAAACGGGCCTGGCCTGGGCCGAATTTTTAGATTTCATACCGGGCCGGGTAAGCAAACCTTTCCAACGGGCCGGGCCTGAAAATTTCGGCCCGTGCAGACCTCTAATCCTTGCCCTGTACACAAACCAGTTGTGCTGTTTGTATAATTTTAAATAGGAAACATTCCATAGTGAATTTGAATAGCACATCATTTTGAAGACTTTCTAAAAATATGTACGGATTTCAGAGGCGGACAGCCTTGCAGATGGACAGACATACAAATTCAAATCATAACCATTCTTAAACATCGTTAGAAAGTGTTAAAAACGATTAATTCAATTCTATCAGTCTCCAATTATATTCATTAATGTAACTGAATATTTTTATGTGGCTCTGTAAACAAAGAACTTCTACTTCTATTCTATATTCTTTGCTGTAAATCTTAATGCTAATCATATTATATTCTATAGAAAGTATTTTCTTGTGTATATTACAGGGTGGCCATTGGTCTAGGAAAGTCGAGGAATTTAAGCGAGTCTGAAAAAGTCAGGGAATTGCATGTGAAGTCATAAAATTTTGACAATTTATGGAAATAAGCCGTATATGAAAGCTCGTTATTGTAAATTGCTAAGTTGTTCGCGGATGTTGTAAACATTTTGTGGGAATTAAACAGCTTAAACAGCGAAAATAGCGGAAAATAGTCAGGGAAAAAATCGGTGAATTTGTAAAAGTTCTAATGTTAGCCACCCTGTTGTATTACTCCTTTGCTGATTCTATTTAATTTCACTCCTTTGGTCAGTGTTGTCAAATTTAGGCCCTTTTTTATACAATATCCACCACTAATTTTTAATTGTAACGGTTGCCTTACTAATCACTTCGAAGGTTATTCGTACATTATGTATATTAAATGTCACTCCTCAAAGTTATTGGTGATAGTAGAATAAGAGTCCCTAAACTTGGCAAGTGTTTAGAGTGTTAGGGCAGGCAAAGGGTTAATATCAATTTCATTATGATTTGTTCAAAATAAAAATATATTAATAAGATTTATAGAAGCACTTCTCATAGAACGCAAGACCTTTTTAATTTTTTCGGGTGTTCCTGTAGACAAGCCAGTGATGATATTTACACCATTTTCAGTAAGAAACATCCCATAGTGAACTTGAATAAGATATGCCAGTTTCAAGAATTCCACGAATATTACAGGAGTTAGAGCACTGACGGACAAAATAACTGGAGTCGTGAACACTTAACTTTGTTGGATAGTGTTAACTAGCGTCTGGCCTGGGCCTGTTGTATAGAAATCCTGGGGGACTGTTTTCTGTCATCTTTTCTGATCCCACCAGTGATTGAAATGTGAACTTTATTTTAAATTATCAAAGATCAATGATTCAACCATTCGTTTTAAAAGATATTGAGTTCTTTTGAAATATATTGAAAATTTGTCTATTTCTATTATTATGATTCTTTTTAATTTCATAATGATTCGTTAGAAAATAATTCTGATTGTGTACATTTATAGAAAATTTTGTTCTATATCGCCATATTAATTCAGAAAAATCGGATGGCAACGCCACCTGTCGGACGATTTTCACCAAAACTTGATAGGCGCTAATTTATGTCAAGCTGCAACTACGTATCAATTTATATAAAATTCTGTAGAGCAGTTGCAGAGATAAAATTACCACAATTTTTGGCACACACACACACACACACACATTCTCTAAAAATGGTCAAAACGTGTAGGAAATCCATGGAAAACCCGAATTCGAAAATTTTTACGAAACCAATACTTTTTAGTAATGAATATGGAAAAAAGTAAAAATAGTTCAATGAAATGCAGTTTTCAACACATACCAAGTGTAGTTATCGTTTTTTCTCCACTTATCTTTTTTAAACAAACGTAATCAATACTCAGGAATTTGTAGAAGATAATTCTGTTTAAAATTATATGGATGAAACAGCTTTCATCTCTATATATAATTTAATGAATTTATTCGACGTTATTCAACAAGGATTCATGTGTCAAATTATCAGAATAAGAGATAATGCATTGTGAGTTTTAAATTTTAATCTATATATTTCTCTAACGTGGACCAATTACGATTACATTTTGTCGGAATGATAAGATAGTGAGTGATGTAATTAATAGAATACGCAAGGATAAAATAAATAATATTTATAAATGGACAATATTTAAACACACGGTTTCAGCTTAATGGTCTAATAAGAAAAAAAATGACATTTGTCTGAGACTATTTTATGGAAAAATGTATTTTTAAAAGTTGCTTCTTTAGAATCTTTGCAAGCGGCATTTTAAACCTAGCAATACTTTAAAGGTATATACAGAATATGAATTATCATAAATTGACTAAAAAACGCATTCATAAAAAGTGCAATCAAAATAGGAATTAGATTTTTTTTTAACAAAAAATTATGGCGAAACAAGTAAATAAAATGTCATCACCAATACAGCGACAAAAGTTTAAAAGGAGTCAGTTTAATTTCAGCCAATAGACCGCAATGTATAAGAATACTATTTTTTATATCTCTGTGTAAAAAAAAAAAAAAAAAATTATATAATATTAAATTATTTATTATATATATAAGAGAGAGAGAGAGAGGAGGGAGGGAGGGAGGGGGAGAGAGAGAGAGGGGGGGGGGAGAGAGAGAGTGTTCTTGGGAAGTCTGTCCATACTATTTAGGCAGGGTCCTGTTTGGGAGAAATTGTGAAAAATGTACTATTTGTGAATCAAAATTTTAACTAGGGTCTTCTTTTTATGAAATTGTGAAAAATGTAATTTTGCAAAATAAAACTAAAATTGAAATAAAATTTCGTTTTAGACAATGAAGTCCGCTGTAATATAGAACTAAACTTACACATATGCACAGAAGTGTTTATAAATTTGAAATGAATATCTTTTCAGGAAAATCCAACGAAGCATGTACGATTATTCATGTGGCCTGTTCAATAAGCTTTCGAAATAAAAGAAATTTATGAAAGGCCCTTTTTTAAGGGGAAAAATTTTGTGAGGGGCACTTTAATAGACAGATTTAGCTCTAGACAAACCCCTGTTCTTTCTATAATGTTTAACATCCCTATCCACTTTCATCTTGATTGAATGTAGAATTACACCCTAGCGCACTTCAGATGAAATTTGAGTCCATAGCGATATTTTTTGTTTGTTCCCCTGTAAAATTTCAAAGTCCAACAATCATCAAAATTTATAAAAGTTCGTGCGACAGGGACCTATAACATACCAATTAATTTTGAGCTCAATCAAATAGATCGATTAGATTCTTCATTGATTTTTCTTTTATTCCTTTTTGTATAATTTTGGACTCAAAGTATTTAGAATTCTAAATTATTTAAGTATATAACAAATTATCTTTTTAAAATTGTAAGAAATTAAACACGTCCTCAAAAATGTCTTGGTGTCTCAAAATTAGTTTGCCACCTGAAATTTTTTAACTTTTTTTCTTTTCTAATTTTCTTTTGTGTGTATTTTAAAAAATGAAAGCAAATATGTTTTGAAAATATACAAAATGATGCCGAAAAACCCTTTTGGAATCTAAATCTATGTATTTTAAACAAATTTCTGACTATTTGTTTCGTAAGCACCGTTAAGAGCTCAGTAATCGGTACTCTATCAGTGTTGCTTTCACGCTGCTACGGTGTATTGTTGCTTTCACCGTTCTACAACAGTGTTGCTTTCAGGCTGCTATAATTATTGTTGCTTTCACAATACACTAGTTCTTACTTTTAGTTCCCCATCATACTATAGGTATGGGGAACTTAGGTAATCGTGAAAAATTTCGACCTCGGTTTTTTGACTTTTCTACACGTTTTCAGGTGTGAGGAATCCGAAAATGACAAAATTTCTATGGTGTCTGTCTGTAGGGTGTCTGTTAGTCTGTTAGTCTGTTAGTCTGTTAGTGTGTTAGTCTGTTAGTGGGTCAGTCCGTTAGTTTGTTAGTCTGTGTACACGATATCTCAAGAACAAATTATCGCAGAGAGGTCAGATCAGTTTTAAAATATTACTCTCGACACTGGCAAGAACCCTATTCATTTGCAACATTCGATTTTAAAAACTTCGTAAGTTATTCTAAATTTACGATTTTCTTAACATTGGAGAATAGGACAAAAAATCACTTAAACGTGCATTAAATGAAAACTTTTTACTGTAAAAATGTCAGACCAGTTTTAAAATATCAGTTTTGATGCCGGAATGAACATCAGTAACTATAAATATGCTACTTTGAAAATTTCGCAAGTTACAGGAAATATACGAATTTCTTAACATGGCAATATAGGGGAAAATTTCACATAAACGTCAATTTTGAGAGATATTTTCATCGTAAAGATGTCAGACTACTTTTGAAACATTATTTAGGACACTGGCATGAATATTAATGACTATGAATTTTCCAATATAAAGATTTCGTAAGTTATTGGAAATTTACGAATTTCTTAACATGGCTGAATAGAGCAAAATTTCACATAAACGTCAATCTTGAGGGATATTTTCATCATAAAGATGTCAAACCACTTTCGAAATAATATTTAGTATACTGGCATGAATATCATAGACTATGATTTTTCCAATTTAAAAAATTCGTAAGTTATTTGGAATTTACGATTTATTTAACATGTCAGAATAAAGCAAAATTAAGCATAAACTTCCATTTTGAGGATCCTAAATACGTTAGACAACTTCAAAATTACGTTTATGATATCTTATATATTAAAAAAATTTATGAAAACTAAAGTCAGTCCGTCTGGCCGTTCTATCCGGCCGATTTCCTTCATTTTTTTTTACATGAAAGGTATTTAGGCACAGATATGTCATCAATCATTGAAATTTACTCAACTTCCACCTTACTCAAGTTATACTCAAACGCGATTCTTCCCTGTACATTTCTTATGGGACACATTCACTCAAACAATTCGAATTCTCATAGCTCCTCTTCTAATGAATGGATCTTGATCGTTTCACTCTCAGAACACTCAGTGGATCAAGTTCTTTCTTTTGAGCTATTAACTGCTTAAATTCGTTGTGTCTGAGAAAAGTTATGCGTGCACAATCAACTTTACATTCAATTTTTTCAAGATTTTCCTTCACTCAAACCTTCATAACTAGAGTTCTAATTAATGTAGGCTGTTGACACAAGTCTAAGAACACTCAGTGGATCAAGCTCTTTCTTTTGAGCTATTAACTGCTTAAATTCGTTGAGTTTGAGGAAAGTTATGCGTGCAGAATCAACTTTACGTTCAATTTTTTCAAGATTTTCCTTCACTCAAACCTCTATAACTAGAGTTCTAATTAACGTAGGCTGTTGACACAAGTCTAAGAACACTCAGTGGATCAAGCTCTTTCTTTTGAACTATTAACTGCTTAAATTCGTTGTGTTTGAGGAAAGTTACGCGTGCACAATCAACTTTACATTAAATTTTTTCAAGAATTTTTCAAGATTTTCTTGCGTTTGGTGTAAATCAATTATTTGAAAAAAAAAAAATCTATATATTAATTTGAAACATGTTTTTGTCTGTCTCCACTATATTGAGAGAACTACTTGGTGTAAAAATTTGGTTGAGGTGTCTAAAAAAAGGTCTTGGTCTGTAGTTGTGCAATGAAAAGAGAAAATTTAAAAAAAGTCGAACAGTTTCCCCCCCCCCGGGGGGGAACGGGTTAAAGCTCCAAATTACTTCACGGTGTGGAAAGTGTACATATGGGGACTAGAGTCGAATACTAAAAAATCACTTTCTGCGAATTTGGAATTTTCGATTTTAAAGGGGGGGGGGAGGGGGGAAATTAGTTTGAGAGGTAAATCCGTTCTAGACCCACACATGTAGCACCTCATTTCAAAGGTCTTGAAATTTCATGTCGATTGGGGATGTTCGTATACAATATAGTGCGACCCTGGTGGTGAAAAATGGAACTAGGTGATTTTGCTGTAGACCCTATCATGTTACATCTTATTTTAAAGGTCTTGGCATTTCCTGATCGTTGGTGATGTTCGTACAGAACACACTGCGCCCCTTGGTGGTGGAAAGTGCAACTAAAGGATTTTGCAGTTGGCACCACCATGTGACACCTTATTTAAAAGGTTCTGGAAATCCAAGGCGATCAGTGATAGGGGTCTTGAAATTTCATGTTGATTATGGATGTTTGTATACAATATAGTGCGCCCCCTGGTGGTGAAAAATGGAACTAGGTGATTTTGTAGTAGACCCTATCATGTTATATCTTATTTTAAAGGTCTTGGTATTTCCTGACCGTTGGTGATGTTCGTACAGAACACACTGTGCCCCCTGGCGGGAGAAACTGCAACTAAAGGATTTTGCAGTTGACACCACCATGTAACACCTTATTTGAAAGGTCTTGGAAATTCAAGATGATTGGTGATGTTCGTATGCAACATACTGCGCTCCCTGGTGGAGGAAAGTGAATTTTGCAGCGCGTGCGTAGCATGCCTGCTATACGGTGCCGCAGCCACAGGCGGCGGAAACACGATTCGGAGGTTCGTGCGTTTCAAGATTAATTTTTAAGAATTTTTTCATGGTATTAGCGACCCACATATACGCTGCCACAGGCACCGGGGTCACGAGCCCGAGTTCCGTTCTGTTTGAGGCAATTTTTTTTGTTATATATGATTATTATTTGTTTCGCGATGCTTTCATTTAAAAATAGAAATTCAAACAAAATAGAGTTAAAGATATTAGATCATACAAATTTAAAGTTCATTTAAGGTTATTATCATGGGCCCAGGCAACTCCGGTCGGGTTCGTTTGGTTCCAGGTTAATTTTTGGGAATTTTTTCATGTTGTTAGCGATCCGTGTATGCGCTGCCGCAGGCACCGGAGTTACAAGGCAGAGTTTCATTCGGTTCGAGGTAATTTTTTTGTTACAGCTGATTTATTATTATTATTATTATTATTATTATTATTTTTTTTTTTTTTTTTTTGCGATGCTATGCTTTTATTAAAAAATAGAAATTCAAACATAATCGAGTTAAAGATATAAAATCATACAAATTTAAAGTTCATTTAAGGTTATTATCATGGGCCCGGGCAACGCCGGTCGGGTTCGTTTGGTTCCAGATTAATTTTTGGAAATTTTTTTATGTTATTAGCGGCCAGCGTATGCGCTGCCGCAGGCACTGTGGTCACAAGGCAGAGTTTCGTTTGGTTCAAGGTAATTTTTTTGTTACATCTGATTATTTTTTCGCGATGCTTTATTTAAAAATAGAAATTCAAACAAAATCGAGTTTAGGATTTAAAATCATGCAAATTTAAGGTTTATTTAAAGTTATTATCATATGTCCGGACAACGCCGGGCGGGTCTGCTAACATGTAGTCGTAGTATTAAACGAAATAGAAAATAAAAGATAACAACTATTTATTTGGAGTCAGTTTGACGTCACCAATGACAATACTTTGTAGAAAGTGGTGTCGTATATAGTATTTCTATTTATAAGCATTTTTCCGAATTTCTTTTTTTTTAAGTGAAATGTCTTAAATTATATTAGATGTTTTAACTTGAAATACATTTAAATAATGATGCGACGGTTTTTGAAACATTACGGTCAATAAAGTGACCGTCGCATTCGACGGGTTCCAGCTAGTTTGTTTGAACATGATTGAATACAAATATTCTAATAGGAAAATTTCGTAAATTATTCGTAATTTACGATTTTATCAACATAGCGAAATTGTAAATTTTTCATATATAAATATGAATTGGAGGATTATTGCATTGGAAATAGTAGCATGAAAACTAAACAACGAAATTGACCCCGATAAAATAAATTAATAGATTAGAATAAGATAAATATATCGAAATGAACGGTGGATAGCCTATTAGGCGGGGATTTCATTCTGTCACTGTATGAAGCTTTGGTCAAATTGATTTCTTTTAACATTATTGCCGAAACGTCAGTGGAGGCCCTCTGTTGAGACTCAAAACGGTTTTGGGCTGTGTCTGTCTGTCTGTCTGTCTGTCGCGCGATAGCGGCCGCCAAAAAAGCGCTATTTACTTGAAATTTGGTACACATGTTCATGAGCCCCACGAAATCAGCTGTATAGGTTTTGGTATGTATTCCATTTGTAGTTCGTATACAGGGACACGCCAAAGTTTTTCTTATCATTACGGCCTATGGGAGAAATTTATATGTATCACGATAGCGGCCACAAAAATCACGCTATTGACTTGCAATTTGGTACACGTGTTCATGTGCCCCGCGAAATCTGCTGTATAGTTTTGGGTGTGTATTCCATTTGTAATTTGTGTACAGGGACACGCCAAAGTTTTTCTTATCATTACGGCCTATAGGAGGAATTTGTATGTACCGCGATAGCGGCCACAAAAATCACGCTATTGACTTGCAATTTGGTACACGTGTTCATGAGCCCAACGGAATCAGCTGTATAGTTTTAGGTGTGTATTCCATTTGTAGTTCGTGTACAGGGACACGCCAAAGATTTTTTATGATTACGGCCTATGGGAAGAATCTGTATGTACCGCGATAGCTACCGCAAAAATCAAGCTATTGACTTCCAATTTTTGCCGAAATGTGAATGGAGGCCCACTGTTGAGACTCAAAAGGATTTTGGATTCCGTCTGTCTGTCTGTCTGTCATGCGATAGCGGCCGCAAAAAACACGCTATTGACTTGAAATTTTGTACACATTTTCATGATGCCCACGAAATTAGCTGTATAGTTTTCGGTGTGCATTCCATTTGTAAGTTCGTGTACAGGGACACGCCAAAGTTTTTTTTACCATTACGGCCTATGGGAAGAATTTGTATGTACCGCGATAGCGGCCCCCAAAACAACGCTATTGACTTGTAATTTGGTACACATATTCATGAGCCCATTGAGCAAGCATTTGACGAAACTGATATAGATCTGAGACTGACCGCCTTGGCGAAAATAATGCTTCTTTTATACTTTTCTATCGAAAACAGCCTGTTTTGGAAAATTCTCGTATCACATCAGCCAATGAGATTAGAACTTCCATATTTGGTATATCCCTAATAAGGATTTTCTCGCCAAGATCGCCAAAAAAATCGCCAAGGAGGGAAATAGTCGCCAAATTTATTTCTTCCCTTATAGGAGCTTTTTAATGCGCTTTTAAAGGAAAATTTGGCTATTTTAACGCTAAAACGACTATAAAGGCACAAAATTAGCATTTTATCAACTTACTAAACCTCTTTGAAAGAATTTATACAAAAATAAATGCAATTATTTACAATTTCGTAACACTTTATATCATATACAAATAGGTATACAAAGAGAGATACAACGGGGGGTTGAGGGGGGCTGCCGCCCCCCTCAGGAATGTATTTGATTTTGGTAATAAGTCGATCGAATCAATATATACTATTATATAATAAGGAATAAATAAAAATGACCTATTGAATAATGCCTGATGCAAATAGGACGTTGAGGCTCCTGATCTGCAGATCCACTAGTAATATGTCTCGCACTAGAAATTTCTGAGAACATAAATATGATGGGGAACTGAGCAGAGTCCACCTATGCCAACTAGTTTGCATGTTAAAGAGACTTGCTTATTTTCTATCCACAACAATTGTTATTTTCTTTCATCACCAAATTTTCATTTCAATTTACTGCAAGTTAAAATCTGGCTTGTGTAATTTAAAATAATTACTGAACTCCAAATTTGCCTACATACAACATTCAAGTTGAGAGAAATGAATTCGCTCAACAGTGACAGACTAAAATGTCCTACCAAATAGTCTACCCGCCATTCAGCTCGATACGTTTTATCTTATCCTAATTTGCTGATTTATTTTATTTGGGTCAATTTCGTATTTTAGCTTACAGGCAATTCCATATTTTCAATGTAATAAATTCTCATAATGAAAGTTTATATGAAATATTGCTCTTTTCTTCTATGTTAAAAAAATCTTAAATTGCAAATAACTTACGAAACTTTCAAATTAGAATATTCATATTTAATGATGTTCAAACCAGTATCAAATAGACTACTTTTAACTTTCCGAGCAATTATGTAAGGAAAGTATTGTAATAGTGATTTGCGAAATGAATTTATCTGCCATAACTCGAAAACGAATGGTCATAGACTGTTCCAAACTTATGTTTGTGACAGTCATGGCATCTAGTTGTACACCTCCAACTTTGGTCTTGACACGAGATTTCTTTTAGAGATTTCTACGATTTTACGTGATCTATGAGTGTATGTGTGTAAGTGGACACGGTAGCGTCTAAATGCTTTATTCGAATGAGCTGAAAGTTGGTACGTATGTTATAGATCACTGTAGCACGAACTGTATAGATTTCGGGGAATCTATCACTTAGTTTTTTTTTACATGGGCACAACAACAAAAATTCTTTATCATTATGGCCTTATAAGTTGAAATTATTTCCAGTTCAACAGCGTTAAACTCCTTATTCAATTGCGCTATTAATTTGTCTCCTTACTTTTTTTGTTAATTATTTTACTAATTATTTATAAAGGCGGCGCATAGCGCAATTCAACTATATATTTTAATAAGTTGTATTTATATTTAAGATTTATATATGAGAGAGCTGATTAAAGTATGTTAAGATATACAGTTATTAACACAATATATTTCATTAGTTACTAAAGAAGGTAAGATTTGTACTCACCTTCTTAAGGTCAGTCAGTAGCTTCATTTCTTCTCCACTATCATAGGATCATTCCTATAATCTGACAAACTGCATCTGTAAATAAACTTAATTTTTATGTGATCATTACATTAATTCAACTATGTGTGTTAAAGGAATTTAAGAAATAATATAAATAATGCTGAAACAAAATATTAGGAGAATATATTACGAGATTAAAAAGTAAGTTTAATTGGTATATGCATATGTGCACATATTTATCTGCAGTGGCGGCTCGTGAGATTCTTTTACAGGGGGTGGGGGGAGGGGGGCTGCATCGCTGCATGTTTAAGTACGATTTGAGAAAAAATATCGAAAGTGATTTTCCAACTAATCAAATCTATTTGAATAGGAGGTTTCGGGTTTTACATGAACAGACTGTTGCAGAACAGAATTTAGCATAAATTTAAAATTTTACATTACTGGACTTTCATTGCAAAAAAAAAATTCTGAAGATTTTATTTTGTTAACTTTATTTATTAATGATAATTTTGCGCATCAGTATATTTCATCTGCATATTATTTTCTGCAAAAAGATACGAAGTATACATACATAATTGTAAATCAACATTCGCACATTAAATGATAAACACAATGATTTATGTAAAAATAATAGTTTAATTACATATTTATGTAAATCTGTACTTTATATATGATTGTTCGTAAAGTAAAAAGAAAATAAATGTATTGAACAATTTTACTATGCGACGTATTTGTTTTTTAGATAATTTATTAGTTAATATTTCTTTCAAAGAAGACAGTGCAAATAAGTGCATACAAAGAAAAAAAATCTATATTAAGTTCAAAATTGTTTTAGAAAAGTGACTTTTTCAAAGACAATATTTTCAAACTTTTTCTCTGTAAATAAAGCATATGAGCAATTACAAAAAGGTAAAAAGAGAACGGTGTTTGCCCTTCGTAACACATATCCCCCCACCCCACCCACCCAACCGGGGAAAAAAAAAAAAAAAAGCAGACCACAAAAAAAACTAGTATCTTGTGGCCACCACAAGACTTTCTTCTATATTTTCCTATACATATTCAACCAGTAACAATATTTAAAAAAAAAAAAAAAAAAAAAAAAAAAAATACGATTTTTTTTTCTATTTTTTTTTTTTTTTTTGTTAAAAGTAATACATATTCAATCAGTAGCAATAGTTAGAAAAAAAATTGTACTTTTTTTTTTTTTTTTTTTAACTATTGCTACTGATTGAATATGTATTACTTTTAACAAAAAAAAAAAAAAAACTTAGAAAAAAAATTGTACTTTTTTTTTTTTTTTTTTTTTTTTTTTTTTTTGTTAAAAGTAAAAAAAATCGATAACTTTGTTTTAAATTATCACAGATTTATAGTTCAACCATTCGTTTTAAAGGTATTGACGAGACCTTTCGAAAGATACCCATCTTGAAACTTTGCCCCCACATGCACAAAAATTTTTTCCTAGTTAACTACTACTATTATCAACCTGATCTTTCAAAAGATACCCATTGTGAAAATTTACCCCCCTGGGGGGGGTATTTCCCCCCTAGGAGGAGGGAAGCGATGCCCCCCCCATGCAGAAATTTTTTTTCCTAGTTACATACTACTATTATCAATAATTCATATTAATTTTACAATCACAAGTTTAAAACAACTCTTATTATGCACGTCTATACGAATTTTTGTCCTATGCTGCCATGTTAAAAATTTAGATAAAATGCTATCACAGCGCCACCTGTTGAGCTATTGATCCCCAAACATAATCAGCACCAGTTTATGTCGGGGACCAACTAAATACAAAGTTTGGTTAAATTTCGTTAAAAAAAAAAAAAAAAAAAAAAAAAAAATGCGATTTTTTTTTTCTAAGTTTTTTTTTTTGTTAAAATTAAAAAAAATCGATAACTTTGTTTTAAATTATCACAGATTTATGGTTCAACCATTCGTTTTAAAGGTATTGACGAGACCTTTCGAAAGATACCCATCTTGAAACTTTGCCCCCCCCCCGGGTGGGTACTCCCCCCCCCCCCCCGGTGGTGGGGGAACCGATGCCCCCACATGCACAAAAATTTTTTCCCAGTTAACTATTACTATTATCAACGAGACCTTTCGAAAGATACCCATCTTGAAAATTTACTTCCCCCCGGGGGGGGGGGGAACCGATGCCCCCACATGCACAAAATTTTTTTCCTAGTTTACTACTATTATCAATAATTCATATTAATTTTACAATCACAAGTTTAAAATAACTCTCATTATGCCCATTTATACGGAATTTTGTCCTATGCTGCCATGTTAAAAATTTGCATAAAATGCGATCACAACGCCACCTGTTGAGCTATTGATCCCAAAATCTAATGGGCACCAGTTCATGTCAGGGTGCAACTAAATACCAAGTTTGGTTAAATTTCATTCATTGGTTCGTGAGATACAGCGTCCACAAAAAAATGATACAGACAGACAGACATTTTCTAAAAACTATTAATTCGTAATCTAGACATCCCAAAACATGTAAATCCATCAAAAAACGGATTTCGAAAATTTTCGCGAATCCAATACTTTCTCTATATTACATATAGAAGAAAGTAAAAAAAATTAAAAACGTGTTTTGGAAATATTCTAAGAAGACGCATGGCTGTTTTTAACATCTTGTTCCATTTTTGGTAATCTGGAATTTGCAAAATTTCTCGCTAAAAATCGACCCCCCCCCCTCCCTCCCCTTAAAAATTAAAATTTCCTAAATCGCAGATAATGTTTTATTTGTACTCATGTGTAGACTCCCAATGTGCAATTTCTTTACTGTGAAGTAATTTGGAGCCGAGTTATGCTTACAAATGTGTTTTTGAGTTTTGTCCTTCCCAGGGGGGAACGGAGAGGAATTTCGAAAAAGTTGATAGATGTAATTTTAAGTTGGGTAAAGATCGAAGTTTCTACTAAGCGCCGTTGAATTCCGTACAGCCGTTCTCGTGTGATACCCGGACAAAAATAGCGTTACAGACATAACACACACACACACACACAGACAAAATTTTCTGAAGTCATTTTTGGCTTTCATGGTGTATGAAACCTGAAGATATCGCAAATTTTTTTGATTCTGACAAATTTACAGGCAAAAGTCTGATTTTATTAACACGTTGAGCGTCATGTCAGCCATTCTAGATTCTAGACATTTTGTCATATATCGCTAAGTACTGAAGGAATCATCTTGAAACTTTAGGAGTGTGCAGAACATGTTTTACTTCAAACATTCCAGTGAAAGTTTTGCCCCGAAAGTAAAAGCAGTACCAATAAAAAATTAAAACGTTGAGCGCCCTGTCAGCCATCGGTGGCTGACAGTGTCAAATATGATATAAAGCCGCTTCAACCATCGGTGGCGGATGTAAAATAGGATTTTAAACTAAAAATATTACATTTAATGATATTAAATTTATTAAAAATTTGCTTAATTTTTATTTATTACAGGAGGAATCATTATGGAATTTTAATGGATTTTAAGAATTTGCGTGTCGCGCAACGTGTTAATATAGATTTTACACTGTCAGCCACCGGTGGTTGACGCGGCCTAAACGGAAAATTCAGTGTCAGCCTCCGATGGTTGACATGACACTCAACGTGTTAATAAATTTGGGACCGTTTGTAATACATTTTCATAATTTTCTAGAGTTATTTTTTGTTATAGATATAAATTTATCAATATTTTTATTTCTTTAAATATCTTAAATAAATAAATAAATAACAGAAATCAGTTATTTTATAAATAAAATGTAATTGAACAAAATATTGTGTATTTGCAACCCTAAAACTCCAATATTCACATTAAATTTAGCTAAAATTAAATTCTAGTTTGTTGCAAAACCGGCCAACTCCAAAATAAGTTGCAAAGGTGGCCAAATCCAAAATAAAAATTTGAATAATCTTATGTGCCCCTGCCACCTTTCAAATATACTGTCCTAATGATTATAAAACCAAATAATTTTGGTTCCTATCTTATTTTGGCTAAGTGTGGCAAAAAAATCAGCTTTTTTTCAATTTATTTTTTGGAGATGATGGCTGATTTTCAACTAGACGGCACATGTATAGTAGTGGGTAATTTAAGTCGTGTGGTTGTTGCACACCAGGTGGTTTTCTCCGAAACTTGCGTAAATATGGGCTAGGACTCCTTAGATCTCCAGAGGGCACTCTCCCTCAGGCCTTGGACCCTAGAGTAGTCAATCAGCCTTACTCCCAAATCCAATCCAGTCCTGTTACACACCATATTTTTATATTTTTGGATCACTTCACTGTATCATAAATATGGACCTTACATTTTTGGACCATTAAATTTTCATTTCCAGTGTTCACCCTGCAAGAAATTATCTTTAGTTGTTTCAGACTGAAATATGATTTAATATAATTCAGTAAAATAAACAACGTTTTTCCTGCAATATATATAATATTTTAAAACTCGAAGAATTTAATGGAGAATTAAACTTATTGTGTTGTCGAGTTGCAAAATCGGCCATCTCCCCCCCCAAAAAAATTGCCACATCTAGCCAAAATAAGATTGGAACGAAAACTCTTTAGTTTTATAGTCATTAGAGCAGCAGGGCCCTGCTGCCCCTATGACTATAAAATGACTGCCTTAATGACATTTATTACAGTTTAATTACAGGGTGTGAAAAAAATCATGATTTTTTAAAAAAAATAAAAAAAATAAGATTTTTTTAATTAAAATCGGATTTTTTTTTATTTAAATCAGATTTTTTTGTTTTATTTACATTATTCGACTAAAAATAAATGTTAAGAAATTAAGCATGAAAACTTTTTTTTTTTATTTAAATGTGAATACGTATAAGAAGTAATAAATATAAATAAACTAAATTAAAAAAATATATATGAGGATATTAAAAAAAAAAAAAGTAATTTTAGCCAACATAGGTACATTCTACCCCCCCCCCTTTTCAAAAAGAAAAATAAATAAATAAATATAATATAGTATAATAAAAATAAAATAAATAAATAAATGATTAAGTGTAAATAGCTTAAAAGCATATAAGATAATAATTATTATTTTTTTAATGTTTTTATTATTTTAATAAAATTAAACATAATTTATGTCTCATTAATATATTAAAACCCACGTAACATTTAAAATGAGATAAAAAATATAAAACTTTAAAAATACATTTTAATTAAAAACATTAAAACACAAGACAGACGTTTCGGCTAAAACACTAGCCCTCCTCAGTGTCAAACATACAAGCACAACATTTAAATCTTGCTGTGATGTATTTGGAATTTTTGTAAATGTTGTGCTTGTATGTTTACACTGAGGAGGACTAGTGTTCTAGCCGAAACGTCTGTCTTGTGTTTTAATGTTTTTAATTAAAATGTATTTTTAAAGTTTTAAAAGTTTTTTGTATTTTTTATCTCATTTTAAATGTTACATTGGTTTTTATTATTATTGTCATTAAAATCTACATATTAAAACATCTTGAATATCACGTTAACAAATTTTTTGGAAGAGAAACTTTTTGGAGAATAATTTTTCAATTAAAGGAAATTCAATGTGTATATAATATATGTATATATAATACACACATTAGTTTGTGCAATTTATTACCAATAAAATACATCTAAATTCTAAGATTTTTTCAAAAGATTAAAGTTTTTAAAAATTAAGAAAACTGCAACAACTAGCCAGGCCATTTCATTTCTAATTTTATGAAAGCCTAAGTAAAAAAGGTAAAACTGCTTAAGAATGCCTTGGCCAGTTGAAAAACATAGTAATCAGAATTAGAAATAAGAAAAGTTAAACATGAAGGACAGAGGGACAGACAAATCAAATGCTTCAGTTCAGATGATACAATATTTATTATAAAAAAAAAAAAAAAAAAAAAAAAAACACTTAGGACAGAGAATTTAAGGCTTTGTATTTAAAAAAAAAAAAAGTCTGCAAATGAACGTAGTTGGCTTCAAAATAAGAATAGAAGACAAAAATAGAGTTGTAGAAAATTAAAAGAATCATTTTTAAAATTAATAAACACAGATATTTTATTTATTTTTTGGGGGATTGAGTATTTGATGTAAATAACAAGTAAGTTCAAGTTTTCTTATGTTCTAAGACTATATAAAACTACATATTGACCCAAAATTGTAAAATTTTATTTTTGATTTAAATCAATGATTTTTTTAAAAAAATCAAAGTGATTTTAATCACGATTTTAATCATGATTTTAATCAAGCTGATTTAAATCGGCGTACCCTGGCTTTAACATTTACAAATCATGAAAATTTTCTGCCTCTGTTTTTTTTTTTTTTTTTTCACTTTTTGAAGTGTGAGGAATCCGAAAATCACGAAATCGGTTGGTTGTCAGTTCAGTTGGTTTTATAGTATTACTTTTTTAGTCTGTCTGTACACACTATCTCAAGGCAGGTGAACATAGAGAGATCGAGCCAATTTCATGACATTGGTAAGAACCTTATTTGTTTTCAACATTGTAATGTGAAAACTTTTAACATGAAATTATGGAAATGTAAGATTTTTCTCAACATTGAAAAATAAAATAAATTTTCGCATAAACTTGTATTATGAGGATTATTTTTATTGCAAGATATTAGACCTGTTTTAAAATATCATTTATGATATTAGCAAGAGCATCATTAACAATGTGGGTATTCTATTTTCAAAATTTTATTTCGTACTAGCAGGCTACGCCCACTTCGCTGGTCACTATTTTTAAGAGTCACTCTAGTTAATGAATTCTTAAAATTGCATTAATTTTTATCATGTAAAAAAAAAAAAAAAAAAAAAAATGTCGCACAGTCCTTATTGCCTTCGGCACGCAGGCCATTGTGCGCTGTGTGCGCGCATTTATGTTCAACACTCTTAATGAATTACTATATTATCGTAAGGGAAATACATAAATATAAAATACAAAAAAATGTCTTCTCCCATCGGTGGAATAATCGGTCCGGGCCACTGCCTGCGGCAGCGTATACAGGCGCGCGTGTTCTTTCACCTACCGTTCCCGCCCCTCCTAAATTATTTTAGACTTAAAAAAATACCCGCAATCGTTCTCTCGGGCTTTTAAACCTAATAATACTAATTTCCAACGTTCTGTCTGAATTTCTTTATTTTTACCCCTGCGCTCGCCCCCCTTCCCTGCCCTCGTAATGATTCTGTACTTCAGAAAATATCCACAGCCGATTTATCGGGACTCGAAACCTGACAACACTAATTTTCAGCGCTCTAACTCTTATTTATATATTTTTCCCCTTCAACCCCCCCCCCCCCCCCCACACACACACACAAACACACTTCCCGTCTATCCTAATAATTTTACAAATTCGAAAATATTCGCAATCGATTTGTAAGTATCAAAAACCTCTATGTACCAATTTTGAACGACCTAACTCTATATTTGCCCCTCAGCCCCCCTACCCGCCCCTCTTAACTTTACAAATTCGAAAATATCTGCAATCGACTTGTCGGTATCAAAAACCTGTGTATCAATTTTGAACGGTCTAACTCTTTTTTTTTTTTTTTTTTTTTTTTTTTTTGCCGCTCCGCCCACCTCCTATCTGTAACAATTATTAACGGTCTGACTGTATTTCTAATTTTTTGCCCCATACCCCCCCCCTTCCCCTCTCCCACCCCACCTGGGTCTAATTTCTAAAATTCCAGAAATTAGTTTTTAGGTATTTGTGTGAGCAGAAATCTCGCATCCTTTTTTTTTTTTTTTTAATATATAAAGTATTGTTTGAAATTACGTTTCGCCTCCTCTCTCCCCTTGGGGGGCTGAATTTCTAAAATTCCAGCAATTCGGTTTTAGGTATTTATATTAGCTATATTTTAGAGGAAAAATTTCACTTATATCTTTTTTTGTTTTTGTTTGAGATATATAGGATTATGTGAAATCATGTTTTACGCATCTGAAATCACATTTTGATCCCTCCCCCCACCCCCTTGGGGACCGAATATCTAAAATTCCAGAAACTAGTTTTTAGATATTTGTGTATGCTATATTTTGAAGCAAAAATTTTACGGATATCTGTTTTTTTGTTTGAGATATGAAGGATTTTGGGCAATCACGTTTTGCCCTCCTACCCTCCCTTAAAAATCAAAAATATCAGAAAATGATTTTTTTGTATTCAAGTCTAGTCTTTCAATCTGCAATTTCTTCACTGTGAAGTAATTTGGAGCCGCGTTATGCTTATGAAGGTGTTTTTGACTTCTTCCTTCGCCGGCGGGGGGGGGGGTATTTTGCAAAATCCCGTCTTAGTAGGGGGTCAGGGACCTAAAAACAACCTGCTCACCAAAATTTGTGACTATCTCCCACAGAATCGCCACGGCTGTGTTGAGTCAGCGATCAGTGAATCAGTGAGTTTACTCTTTTATATCTATAATAATAAAAGATGTCTGTCTGTCTGAGCATCTATACCCTATACGTTCAGCCCCTACTGAACGCAGAAGTATAAAATTTCACATACGGGTACTCAGAAGCCTTCCCGAGGGGATAGTGAAAACAGAATTTAAAAATTTTAATTAGTTGCGGAGATATTAATTAAAATGTCGAACCATGTCGATCGAAAAATGAGCCGCGCGATTCAACGGCTAATTGCTTAAAAAAAAAAAAAAAAAAAACCTATCAGCAGACGATTTTCTCTGCTGTCTGGAAAGGAAGCAAAACATCTGGAAATCATTAATGTCACATGTTCTTGAAGTGGAATTAAAAATTACAAATTTCAAAATTCTTCAAATTTACATTACATTTAAATTAATATTCGGATTACACAGCATATTATAAAGCTACTGTTCAATTTTCATGAAAATACATGAATAAGCAAAAAAATTACATATTTATTGGGAAAAGATTAAGTTTTCTTTTATATTTTGCAGTAATTTGAATTGAGATATGCCGTTGAAATTTCGTAGTGTATTTGGTTTTAATGCCCGATAATTCGATTGTGAATATTTTTGAAAGAATAGAATTGTTAGGGAGGGGGTAAAGGGGGAAAAAAAAAAAAAAAAAAAAAAGTTACAGCGTTTGAAATTGGTATAATTAGGTATTAAGACAGGATTAATCGATTGAGGATATTTTCGAGTGTAAAATGATTAGTAGGAACGGAAGGAGGGGGGGCGCTGTTGTAAGTTCTAAAACGGGGATAAGGCGCCGCAGGCGCCACCGAGCTGGACTTTGTTGAAATCAGAATTTTGAAAGTTCGTAAGACGGTGAGCGAACAGGCTGTCTCAGATATTGAAACGAAAATAGGGTGCCGTAGGCGCTACCGAGCGAGAATTTACTGCGATTAAAATTTTTCAATAAAGTTATTTTCACTGTATGTTAGTGAGCTGTTGTAGGACCTGAAACGGGAAAAAGGCGCCGCAGGCGCCACCAAGCGGGAGTTTCGTAAAGTCGGATTTTTCCAGGATCGCGAACCAGCTGGTCGCCGAAGGCGGCTAGTCTATCTATAATAATAAAAGAAGATGTCTGTCTGTCTGTCTGTCTGTCTGTCTGAGCATCTATACGTTCAGCCCCTACTGAACGCAGAACTACAAAATTTGACATACGGGTGCTCAGAAGCCTGCCTGAGGGGATAGTCAAAACAGAATTTAAAAATTTTAATTAGTTGCGGAGATATTAATTAAAATATAGACCTATGTCTTAATCAAAAAGCGATCTCAATGACTCAGAATTCACCGAGATTGCATAAAAGTAGATATTTTAACGGAGTTAAAAGCAGAAAAAATGGAAAATAAATTAGAAATATTAGTCCGATCATTACGAATTTGGTACCAAATGAAAGGGGAATTTTTTCCGAATCTAAGAGTACAAGCGGCTTATCGATACGTCAATTAGATTTTTTAAAATTAACTAAACTATGAAATTTAGTTGGCAACAGGCAGACGATTTCCTAAGCGGTCTCGATCGGAAACAAAACACATACGAGACAACTGTCTGTGATGAAAACGGAAATGGTTGTAATCAATTAAGATATCATGTGTTTTATACTGGGGGGGAAAATTGCAATTTTCAATTCTTTTCAAATTTTCATTCACGTTACATTTGAATTAATATTCGGCCTAGACAGCATATTATAAAGCTACTGTTCAATTTTCATGAAAATATATGAATAATTAAAAAAATGACATATTTATAGGAAAAAGATTGTCTTCTTTTATTTTTTTGCAGTATTTGCAGTAGTCGAAATTTCGTAGTATGTAGTTTTAATGCCCGATAATTTGATTGTGAATATTTTTGAAAGAGCACGATTATTAGGGAGGGCTTGAGGGACAGGGAAAAAAGGTTAAAAAAAAAAAAAAGTGTTGCAGCGTTTGAAATTGGTTGGCATATTAAGATTTTAAGGCAAGGTATTTGGTTTTCTTTTTTATCCCAGCTTCTAATTAAAATAATTTCATAAGTAATACAACGTTTGAAAGCTTTGTTGATTTGGAATTGAACAGTAGATTACAGAAATTTCTACCGCCAGATGGCGCTGAAATATTTTAAAATTTCAATATTTCAAATTCTAATTATGATTATATAATTTTTAATACATCATTCGAAAGATATTTTAAAGTTCTTTTATATTATCGAAAGTATTATTCGAGATTTTACCCGATTTACACGTTTTAAGGTTTCCTTTTTAGGTTTTCTTTTGTATCTCAGCTACTAATTAAAATATTTTCATAAGTAATACATCATTTGAAAGCTTTGTTGATTTGGAATTGAACAATATATTACAGAAATTTCTACCACCAGATGGCGCTGCTATATTTTAAAATATCAATATTTCAAATACCAATGAGCGAGGAAGGTGTTGTAAGTTCTAAAACGGGGATAAGGCGCCGCAGGCGCCACCGAGCGGGACTTAGCTAAAGTTAGAAATTTGAAATATCAGCGCCGAAGGCGCTACCGCACGGGAGTTTACTGCGATTTAGATAAGCTATTTTCACGATATATCAATAAGCTGTTATTAGACCTGATACGGGAAAAAGGCGCCGCAGGCGCCACCGAGCGGGAGTTTCGTAAAGTCGGATTTTTCAGGGATCGCGAACCAGCTGGTCGCCGAAGGCGGCTAGTCTATCTATAATAATAAATGGAAAGGTTTGTCTGTCTGTCTGTCTGTTCTTTTATACGTTCAGCCTCAACTGAACGCAGAAGCACAAGAATTGACATACGGATGCTCTGGAGCCTTTCCGATGTTTTCCTCGAAACAGAATTTAAAAATCTTAATTAGTTTCGGAGATACTAATTAAAATGTTGACCCACGTCGATCGAACAATGACCAAAAATCCTTATTGCTTAAAAAGAGGCATTCTATCAGCATTCAGCAGAGGATTTTAACGGCTGTCTCGAACGGAAACAAAACAGGTGCAAGTCATTAATGTCACATGATCTTTAACTGGGGTTAAAAATTTCAAATTTCAAAGTGCTTCAAATTTTCTTTTTCGTACACAACACTTAATATACAACATTTTCAGCACAAAACCAACCGGCAGTTAAAATTTCATCAATTTTCATCAATAAACAAAGCAGTTACATTTTAATTGCAAAATAAATTTTATTCTAACACGTAATCCATCTTTCAATAGACGATAGAAGTTTCTATAGCAACAAAATACATTTGAAGGAACTAAAAAATACTTTTTCTTTTTCTTTTTACTTCCATTACCCGACTACCGTGGTATATATAGGTTTTGGGGAAATAAAAAATATTTATTTTTCTTTTTACTTCCATTAATAAAACTACCGTAGATAATGGAATTAGAGATTTCACGTGATTTACATGTTTTAGAATGTCCTGAGTAGGTTTTCTTTTGTATCTCAGCTAAAATTTCGATATTTCAAATTCCAATTAAACTATTTTTAATACATCATTCGAAAGATATTTTAAAGTTGTTTTAAGTTATCGAAAGTTTTCACCAGATTTACACGTTTTGAGGTCTCCTGAATTAGTTTTCTTTTGTATCTCACCTACTAATTAAAATAATTTCATAAGTAATGCATCATTAGAAAGCTTTTTTGATTTGGAATCGAACAGTGGAATACAGAAATTTGTACCGCCAGATGGCGCTGTAATATTTTAAAATTTCAATATTTCATTATTTCAATTTCTAATTATGATTAAATTATTTTGAATACATCATTCGAAAGATATTTTGAAGTTCTTTTAAATTATCGAAAGTTTTCACCAGATTTACACGTTTTGAGGTGTCCTGAATCAGTTTTCTTTTATATCTCAGAAATTAATTAAAAAAATTTCATAAGTAATACATCATTTGAAAGCTTTGTTGACTTGATACACATTTTAAAGTACTTTTACATTATCGAAAATGGAATTCGAGATTTCACCCGATTTACACGTTTTGAGGTGTCCTGATTAGGTTTTCTTTTGTATCTCGGCTACTAAGTAAAATAATTTTATAAGTAATACATCATTAGAAAGCTTTTTTGATTTGGAATCGAACAGTGGATTACAGAAATTTCTACCGCCAGATGGCGCTGTAATACATTCAAATTTCAATATTTCAATTTCTAATTATGATTAAATTATTTTTAAAGCATCATTCGAAAGATATTTTGAAGTTCTTTTATATTATCGACAGTTTTCACCAGATTTAACGTTTTGAGGTCTCCTGAATTAGTTTTCTTTTGTATCTCAGCTACTAATTAAAATAATTTCGTAAGTAATACATCATTAGAAAGCTTTTCGAACAGTGGAATACAGAAATTTGTACCGCCAGATGGCGCTGTAATATTTTAAAATTTCAATATTTCAATTTCTAATTATGATTAAATTATTTGTAATACATCATTCGAAAGATATTTTAAAGTTCTTTTAAATTATCGAAAGTTTTCACTAGATTTACACATTTTGAGGTGTCCTGAATCAGTTTTTTTTATCTCAGTTATTAATTAAAAAAAGTTCATAAGTAATACATCATTTGAAAGCTTATTTTAGTTGATACACATTTTAAAGTACTTTTACATTATCGAAAATGGAATTCGAGATTTCACCCGATTTACACGTTTTGAAGTGTCATGATTAGGTTTTCTTTTGTATCTCATCTACTTATTAAAATAATTTCATGAGTAATACATCATTAGAAAGTTTTGTTGATCTGGAATGGAACAATAGATTACAGAAATTTCTACCGCCAGATGGCGCTAATGCATCATTCGAAAGATATTTTAAAGTTCTTTTGCTGTATCGAAAGTGGAATTCGATATTTCAGCTGATTTACAATTTAAAGTGTCCCGATCAGGTTCTCTTTTGCATCTCAGCTAATTGAGTAAGACCGTTCGAAATTGGTATATGCAAGTTAATTAGGAGGGGCTGGAACGGTGGGGAAAGGAATAGGCGCGCAGCGCGCATGGGTTTGGGACCCGGTGCGAGTTTTTACCCGATGATAAAAGATGTTTTTTTTAATTTTATTTTCTTAATAATAAAAGTTTGAGTTGAGAAGGAATATGCGTGTACAGCGCACGTATTTCCTCAAAAGTGCGCGCGCAGCGCGCATCAGTCTGCGCTGCCGAAGGCAGTGGGGTCCCAGTGTGAGTTTTTACCCGATGCTAAATGATATATTTTTTAACTCCTTTTCTTAAGAATGGAAGTTTTGGGGTAATAACATGGAATTTTGAGAAGTCATAAGGATGGTGAAGGAATACGTGCGCGCAGCGCACGGGTCTACGCTGCCGAAGGCAGTGGGGACCCGGTGCGACATTTTTCCCGATCAGAATATTTTTTTTTTTTTTATCACATGATAAAAATTAATGCAATTTTGAGAATTCATTAATTATTGTGATTCATTTAAAAATAGTGACCAGCGAAGCGGGCGTAGCCTGCTAGTCTATAATAATAAAAGATGTCTGTCTGTCTGAGCATCTATACGTTCAGCCCCTACTGAACGCAGAAGTATAAAATTTGACATACGGGTACCTAGAAGCCTTCCCGAGGGGATAGTGAAAACAGAATTTAAAAATTTTAATTAGTTGCGGAGATATTAATTAAAATATAGACCTATGTCAAATCAAAACGCGATCTCAATTACTGAGAATTTACCGCAATTGCATAAAAATAGATATTTTAACGGAGTTAAAAGCGGAAAAAATGGAAAATAAATTAGAAATATTAGTCCGATCGTTACAAATTTGGTACCAAATGAAAGGGGAATTTTTTCCGAATCTAAGAGTGCAAGCGGCTTATCGATACACCAATTAGATTTTTTTGAATTAACTAAAGTATGAAATTTAGTTGGCAACAGGCAGACGATTTTCTAAGCTGTCTCGATCTGAAACAAAACACATGCGAGACATCTGTCTGTGATGAAAACGGAAATGGTTGTAATCAATTAAGATATCATGTGTTTTATACTTGGGGGGGGGGGAAATTACAATTTTCAAACTTTTTCAAATTTTCATTTACCTTACATTTGAATGAATATTTGGCTTAGACAGCATTTTATAAAGCTACTGTTCAATTTTCATGAAAAAATATGTATAAAAGGCAAGGTAAATCGATTGCGGATATTTTCGAGTGTAAAATTATTGTTATCGAGGGAAAGGAGGGCGGGGGGGGGGGGGTGGAGAGAAGAGGCAAAGATGTAGAAAGGGAACGGGAGTTTCTAAGAAAACCACGGTACACCCAGAACAACTTTATTCTTTAATATTTTGCAGAGTTTTGAATTCCAATTTCTGCTCACATATCGTACTAAGGATATTTAACGTTATATAGCCCGGAATTATGCAAGTTTCGGAGAAAACCATGGATAAGTCGGACACAAATCTTTTTATAAAAATATCTATTAGCTTTGTATCTCAGCTTCTAATTAACATAATTTCATAAGTAATACATAATTTAAAAAGTTATTTGAATTACAATTGATGAGCATGTATTGCAAATCTGTCGCCAGAGGGCGCTCAAATATTTTAGTAATTCAATATCTAGAATTCTACTTATAACACATCATTTGAAATATTACAGACTTTTAAACTGATGTAAGCCGTTAAACTCCGTACGGAAGTTTCAGAGAAAACCACAAAATAGCCAGAACACCTTTATTAATATATCTCCAAACGGGAGTTTCGGAGAAAACCACGGAACATCCAGAACACCTTTATTCTTTAATATTTTGCAGAGTTTTGAATTCCAATTTCTGCTCACATATCGTACTAAGGATATTTAACGTTATATAACCTGGAATTATGCAAGTTTCGGAGAAAACCATGGATAAGTCGGACACAAATCATTTTATAAAAATATCTATATTAGCTTTGTATCTCAGCTTCTAATTAACATAATTTCATAAGTAATACATCATTTAAAAAGTTATTTGAATTACAATTGATGAGCATGTATTGCAAATCTCTGTCGCCAGAGGGCTCTTTGATATTTTAGTAATTCAATATCTAGAATTCTACTTATAACACATCATTTGAAATATTACGTTCTTTTAAACTGATGTAAGCCGTTAAATTCCGTATGGGAGTTTCAGAAAAAACCACAGAATAGCCAGAACACCTATATTAATATATCTCCAATTCTAATTATGATGCAGGCTTTCGAATTCCGATACTCCGTTCACATTTCGTATTAAGGATTTTTAACACGCGAGTTTCAAAGAAAAAAAAAAAACGAAAAAATCAGACACAAATTTTGTCATAACAATGTTTATATTACCTTTGTATCTCAGCATCTAATTAACATAATTTCATAGGTAAAATATCATTTTAAGCCTTTTAAACTGAAATTAAGGAGTACATATTGTATGCAGTTAAAAAATCTAAAGTATAGCTTTGAAAATAAAATAGACATATTATATTTATTTAAATTCATTTTTATTTCATCTGTTAATGACACCAATCCATTCACCAATTTCATCTGTTAATGAGTTACTTTTAGCAGAATAATATTGATTTTTTTTTTTTTTTTTTTTATGAATTCGGTTGTAAAAAAGCAGTTTTGGAATTCTTAAATTTTAGATGGATTTCAATAGAAATCGCTAATCGCCCTTGACAGATTAGCCATTTTGAGTCTAAAATATATCATAGCTATTCATTATTGTAATACATAATACATCATTCAAAAGATATTTTAAAGTATTTGTATTGCAGGCTATTAAAATGATGTAAACCGTTCAAATTCTGTACGAAACTTTCGGAGAAAACTACGGAAAAACCAGAAAATTTTTATTTTATATTTTACAGAGTTTCAAATTCAGATTTTCGCTCACATTTCGTACTAATAATTTTTAACGATGTATAGCCCGGAATTAAGCAAGTTTTGAAGAAAACCACAGATAAGTCAGACACAAATCTTTAAAAAAAAAAAAAAAATTATACTGCGCCGCAGGCGCCACCGAGCGGGACTTAGCTAAACTCAGAAATTTGAAAGATCATAACATGGTGAGCGAACAGGCTGTTTCAGATATTGAAAAGGGAAGAGGGCGCCGAAGGCGCTACCGCATGGGAATTTACTGAGCTTTCAATAAGCTATTGTCATGATATATCGATAAGCTGTTGTTAGACCTGAAACGGGAAAAAGGCGCCGCAGGCGCCACCGAGCGGGAGTTTCGTAAAGTCGGATTTTTCAGGGATCGCGAACCAGCTGGTCGCCGAAGGCGGCTAGTATATAATAGATGTTATTATACATGACAGAATAAGGCAATTTTTCAGTTAACTTGCATTGTGATGAAATTAGTGATTAGAAATACTATAGAGTTCATGAAAACTGAAATAAACTAACCTTAATAAAATTAATAAATTAGAATAATGTGAATATTATGATGATAGGGAAAGGGACAAAGTCCACCTATGCTAACTACTTATCTTAAAGTATAATAATTATACATAATATTTATACGCTCGTGATTTTAATTCTTAACTGGGAACATTAAAAAAGAAAGAAAAACTTGGTTGGTTGTAGGGTTTAAGGCCGATTGACTACACTAGGGTCGTAGGCCTATGGGTGGAATGCCCTCCGTGTGGGGGGGGTCTTTCTAAGAGGTCCTAGCCCATATTTACGCGAGTGTCTGAGAAAACCACGGAAAACTCCGAACGGCTAGGTCCTCGACCTGGATCGAACCCGGGGCTTCCCATCTACCTGCTTTGATCACAGAGCCGCTAATGGGCTTGAAAAATCTTGTACACAGAAACTTGCAGTCTGTCTGTTAACTTAAAAAAAAATCTGGAGTGACTCCACTCGACTTTCCGAACATTGAGTAACTAACAGTTTTGTAGATAAAATAAAGAAAGAGGAGTTGCTAAACAAACAAAAAAGAGAAAACCATAACAGAGTGTTTGAGTATTTTTCTCCATATATCACACGAGGTTTTATTTAACGCTACTGAACTTTGAGCCCTTAGATCATAATGATAAAGAATTTTTCGTTGTGTCCCTGTAAAAATCTATAAATGCTAGATTCACCAAAATGCTTATAGTTAGTGCAACAGTGATTTATAATATTCATACAAATTTTCAGCTCAATTGAATAAGGCGTTTAGATGCTATCGCTGGTCTCATAGGCCATAAAGATAAAGAATTTTTCTTTGTGTCCCTGTAAAAAAACTGCAAGTGCTAGATTCACCAAAATCTATACAGTTGGTTCAAATGTGACCTATAACATGTGTAGAAATTCTTTGCTGAGATTAATAAGGCGTTTAGACGCTATCACACTTTTAAAAATTTGGCAAAGAATTTTTCTTTGTGTCCCTGTAAAAAAACTAAGTGCTAGATTCTCCAAAATCTATACAGATTGAGTATCTGTGACCTATAATATGTGTATAAAGTTTTTGCTCAATTGAATAAGGCGTTTAGATGCTATCACACATTTAAGATTTTGGTCCCTTGGCCATAATGATAAAGAATTTTTCTTTGTGTCCCTGTAAAAAAACTATAAGTGCTAGATTCACCAAAATCTATAGGGTTCGTACTATGGTGACTTACAATATACATACCAACTTTCAGCTTATTCGAAGAAAGCGTTTAGACGCTAGCGTGTTCACTCACAGACATACACACATACATACACACACACACACATACATACATCATCGTAAAAATAGTGAAAACGGACTCGTTGGACCTCGAAACGTATAGAAACATCAAAATCTAGAATTCGGATTTTTTACATGATTACAATACTTTCCTCACTATAGTGTTCGGAAAGTAAAAATGGTGTCAAATTTAAATAAAGTCTTAATAAATTACTGAATAGTAAACTTAGACATTTTTTCTTTAACCCTTTAACGTTCATTGGTTTCGCAGCGAAACCAAATATTTGACATTTAACAATTTTTATGCAGCAGTTTTTTAACATTTCCCCCTTGTAATTAATCATGTTTTTAAACTTTTGTTCCTTTTCTGTTCAGTAGAAACAGAGCTATTTCAAAATTTAACGAATAATACTTCAAAGGGAGTTAATGCATAAGTCACTTAGAGTTTCTTAGTGTACGCTAGTGCGAATTGCTGGTTTGATGATGCACTCATGTCTAGTTTTTTGCATTTAATGAACAGCTGGATTATTATTTTCACCTAAAACAACTTTTACGAGTTTTTTTAGTCGATAATGTTTACTTACAAAATGTTTCATTTATTAAATTAAATATTATTTGAATTTAATAAGGTTAACTTATAGATCAGATGTTTCAAACCAAAAATTTCTCGAAAAGGAACAGTGCTAATTTTTTTATTTTTTAAATATTTATGATCAACTATGTGTCTAAAAGCTATTTTTAAAACTAGTTTAGCAATTTTAAAAATAACTTAAGTGGTGAACGTTAAAAGGTTGCTACTAATTCTAATATAGTAATATGACTGAATTTTAAATTTTACAGCAAAACATTAGACTTTGAAAATCTGCGACAGTTCTTTTTATAAACGTACTTAGACGCAGCAGTCTGATGACATGTTTCCGATTACAGGTTAATTTTTATAAATAGTGTTTAAAATTAGAAATTACGAAAACTAAATTTTTAGAAAATTACTTAGTATTTTATCTTAAATTGGAAATCTATTACTTAAATGCAGTTATATCAACTAGATTTAAAACTTTTATGGAAATAGGCTTTGTAACTTACAAATGTTGAATATTCTTTCATATTGCGTTATTAATAAATAAAATTTTTGTTAATTCTCAAATTTTTACACTATAAATTAAAAATTATACATATCAAACATCAATGTTTTAATTTAATTTTACTATTCGATCACTTAATATATTAAGATATTCGTCTGAACTAGGCATTCAGTACTACTTGGTATATTGCAGAAAACAGAATATTCTGAGCAACTTTATTTTGCCAATTTGTACCTAATTACGCACAGTTTTAATAAAGAAAACTCCCTAGTCCCATTTAGATTTCTATAAGAACAAATTGATACTCAACCTCGCAGTTGGTTTTTCTGGCCTTCCTTCTTTTTTGCTGGAAGACATAGTTCAAGTGAAGTCGGGTCACGGTCTGATATCATTGTCCAAAAGTCTTACAAGGTCAGAAATATTTCTTCCAGAGAAGAAAAGCTCTCTAATAGTTCAGCTGCTCAATCTTAAATTAATTTTTACTGTATTCTCTCTTCTATATGCATAAGAAGAAAGTACTGGATTTGTGAAAACTTTCGACCTTCAGTTTTCGTTGGATTTACATGTTTAAAGATGTCCTGAACATTATTTAACTATTTTTAAAAAATGTTTTGTTACCTAAATTTTATAGATGCTGTGTCTTAAGAACGAATGGATGAAATATATAAACTTATATTTGGTTGGTCCTTGACTTAAGTATGCCGATTAGCTTTTTCTGTATATCACTCACAGTAGTCCGTTGGTTCGGGACCACAAAAATATTCAATGAACCAACAAAATATAAATTCTAGTGGTTCATCGGACCGGTGAAACTTTTTTATTTTGTGTAAAATTACTTGTAAAGATATCTCGCCTTTCAATATGTCGTAGCAATAGTAAGTGTACTTCATTATAATTGTCAGTATCACCTAATCTCTGAAATTTTTCATTTAATTTCACTTTAATAACTTTTTTTTTTTTTTTTTTTTTTAACTGTTAATGGTAAATATGTGGCATTTAATTTATGAAAGCATGATTTCTTTTTATTTATGTAAGACTTCATTTGTATTTATAATTAATTTACATAAAATTATCATATTTGTCATGTAAATATATTTAATTTTACAAATTTTTAAATATTTAAAAAAATATAATAGACCAGGCGAATAGACCAGTGAAAGTGTACGGACCAGTGAAATCTTAAAATTGCCTGTCCTGCGGACCAGTGACTTATTTCTGCCCCTGACTCAACTAGAGATGGGAATGGTAAAAAAAAAAAAAACATAGTATGTTGTGGCCACCACAATACTTTCTTCAATATTTTCCTTTCCTATACATATTCAATCAGTAACAATATTTAAAAAAAAAAAAAAAAATAAAAAAAAATTTTTTTGTTGTTGTTGTTAAAAGTTTAAAAAAATCGATAACTTTTTTTTTAAATTATCACAGATTTATAGTTCAACCATTCGTTTTAAAGGTATTGACGAGATCTTTCGAAAGATACCCATCTTCAAAATTTACCCCCCCCCCCTCCCCGGTCGGGGTAGAACCGATGCCCCCACATGCACAAAATTTTTTTCCTAGTTAACTATTACTATTATCAACGAGACCTTTCGAAAGATACCAATCTTGAAAATTTACTTCCCCCCGGGGGGGGCCGATGCCCCCACATGCACAATTTTTTTTTCCTAGTTAACTACTACTATTATCAATAATTAATATTAATTTTACAATCACAAGTTTAAAATAACTCTCATTATGCCCATTTATACGAAATTTTGACCTATACTGCCATGTTAAAAGTTTGCATAAAATGCGATCACAGCGCCACCTGTTGAGCAATTGATTGTGATTAACTTCATTTTAATTCACAATCAGTTCAGCATCAGGTCTGGTAAACCAATTTTACCCAAGCCTGACCTGCAATAAAGTTTGTTTTTGGTTGACTAAATTTTTTTTCTTGCATGTGAGGTTCAGTTCGGTTCAGGTTATTTTTCTTACGGGTCAAGTTGATTGAATTTTTTTTCTTGGAGGCTGGGTTGACTGATTTATTTTTCTTGTGGGGTCGGATTAGGTTGACTGTTTTTTTTTTTTTTCTTTCCTGCTGGTTAGGTTAAGTTTTCAAAGAGACGGGAGAAAATCTTTCAAAAATTTTTATCATAGTAAGTAGAAATTTGATATAATTATGTATAAACATATACATGAGAATATAATACTACATATTCCCATGATTAAATATGTGTACACAAATTATTACATACTTATCGCAGAAAGGCAATAAACAAAGAAAAATCAAATATATAAAAACTTAAAGCATATTTTTGCACTCTTGAAGTATGCAGCACACATAAATGATTTAACATTATTAATCCATTTTTCAGATTTTTAAATTAGTGTATCAGTAACTCCATTTTAAAAAAATAAATGATTTACTAACTCTGTGACAATGAAAATTTATTTTATTTTAAGTTTTGCATGATTTTCAGATGAATCATTAAATTTTATTTAGTTTTGGGGTTTCAGATATAAAGAAATCAGGAATTTTTGGAGGAGGAAATCAGGAATCGATGAATTGTCTTTTTTGTTTTGCCGGTTCAATTCTAATCTAAATTCATTGTATCAGTGTGCTGGGAGAAGAACATTCCATAAAAGTACACACTCTACGCAAAATTAATGGCTGAACGATGATTTGACTAGTTTTCGTGTTTTTCGACAAGGAAAAATACTGGCAGTTGGGAAACAGAAAGGCTCATTTTTTAATAGTAAAATCTTTTTGTATATTTCTGTTAAGAAAAAAATATGGATTGCATTTATTTTTTAAATGTTTAACACTTTATATTTTCCAAGATGTTATAACTATTAAGAAACCTTATTTTTGTCTGTAAAAATTCAAATTTTTCCAGAAAACCCCCCGTAAAAAACTGTTTTTTCCACCGCCTCAAAATTTCCAAAAATTTTGAATCTCTGAATTCAACAGGTGGCGCTATAGTCCTGTTTTTTTTTTCCCCCGAAGTTTTTAATGAAGGCATAAGACAAATTTTGTATAAATATACACGGAGAAGATTATTTTTCACCAGTCATCGTTAAATTAAAGTATATATTTCTAATAGTAAGTCAGCAGGAGCAGGGTGTTTTTGTTTCGTGTGTCGAATCATCCCCCGCCCCCCATCCCCACCGGTAGGGAAGTGGTAAAGTACCCTCAGAAGGTGTAAATGTTAAATGTATCCCCCCCCCAAAAAAAAAAAAAAAAAAAAAAAGAAAAGAGAGAAAACTCTTAAGTACCTTCATTAAAGGACACAAAGAAGTAATCCCATCGTGAAAAATTTTCAAAGGGGATGCCTTCTCTTTGAAAATTGTCATTTTTTCAGAGGTGGTGCAGTGGCGGATCCAGAACTTAATTTTTTTTTTTTTTTTTTTTTTTTGGGGGGGGGGAGGGGGCTAAGAGTTTCAAGATGTTATTCCAGATCAATGAAAAATTTACAATTTGAACATTCAATTGTGAATGTTAGTGCTTTTCCCCCTCGCCACTGAGGTGGTGCCCTTCTTTTGAAAATTGTCAGGGAAGATGTAGCCCACTGCGCGGTTGCAGTAGAAATCATGTATAATCTCAGTCAAGGGTCGCTAGGTTGCAGGTCATTGTAAATGGTTAGATGATTGTCGAAATTGCATGTCGGATTCATAGAATTGCCGACGATTTCGATTATACAAAACACTATATTCCTGAGTTCTATGACATGAGTGCCAGTATTAATTCAGAAGCTTTGACAAAATTTTAAATTTCGAAGTGAAATACTTGTGTTTTACCACATACATATTTTGGGGCGAAAGTCGGATGTGTGACAACCACACAACTTCCATTGCCTACTACTACAAATATAAATTTCAAACTCATTTTGGTGATAGTATGGTCAAAAAATAAAGGAAAATAAATTTGAACTGACAAGTCACACACACACACACACACACACACACACACACACACACACCAAAAAAAAAAAAAAAAAAAAAACGTAAAGTCATTTAAAAATTTATCTACAGAGTTTGAAACAAAAACAGTAGAGCCATTTCAAATATTTTGGTTATTAATTGCTTCCTCCCCCCCCCTTTTTTTTTGGGGGGGGGGGGCCTTGCGTTACTCGACTGTCGTAGATAGTTAGGAGTATTGTATTCGATCAAAATTTTCGATATCGAGTTTTTGTTTGATTTCACATATCTTAAGGTATCCCCAATTCAAAAAGTAGTTTTTGGCAATTGGTCACTGTGTGTGATCTATCATATCTCCAAAGTGAATAAAGATAGAATGATGAAACTTCAGAATTAGTATAGGTCTAGTGTACCGATGATTTTAGTTTCCCATCATACTGAGTATGGATGGGAAACTGAGGTAATATTGAAAACTTTGGACCTTTTTAACTTTTTTGCACGTTTTCGGGTGTGAGGATTCCGAAAATAACAAAATTGGTATGGTGTCCGTCTGTAGGGAGTGTTAGTTATTTACGATTGTCTTAACGTGGGAGAATATGGTAAATTTTCGCTTGAACGAGCATTAAAAAGAATATTTTTTTCTGTGAAAGATGTCAGACCAGCTTTAAAATAAGTTATGACGCTGGCTATTTATTAGATACAGCATTTCAGTCTGTCACCGTGTTGATAGTTCGATCAAATTCATTTCTCTTAACATGAATGTATGACATAGATGTTCTGTACTGGAAATTTATGAGGAAATTTATGATGGGAAACTGAACAGGATAGGATCTACCTGCTTCAACTGGCTTTCCAACTTCTGGTTAAAATTGTAAAACCGAAAATGGGACCGTAACTTCGTGTCTTAAAAACGGCTCTAACAATTTTCTTCTAAGTTGCTATATACTCTTTCAGATGTCCTCTCTTATGTATTAGTTAGTCATTTCAGGAAAAATCTTAGGCTTTCTGTTAAGTAAGTGGTCTTGAAAGTGCGTTCGTTTAAAAACGGCTTTACGAATTTTCTTCAAACTCGCCATATTTAACTCCCTTTTAGATATCCTTTTGTCTGTAATTGTTAGTTTTTGGTGAACAGGTGAGTTTGCGAAGTTTAGGGGAAAATCGTCAGTGGAACCGAAAGTCGGTATCTTAAAAATGACTAACGATTTCTTTCAAATTGTCTATTATGCATAAACATCCTTTTATGTCTTTTAATCCTTATTTGGTTATTACAGAAAAATTGAGTCGTCCTGATTAGCTAAATTAGTTTTCTCGGAAATCGGTGAAAACTGTTATGTCTACGACGTTATATATATTTATATAACGTCGGATATTATCTTGCTTTTACAGAAATTGTTGGCTGTCTGATTTCTTAAATGAATTTTGTTTTATATGACAATACAATCTCCGAAGAATATATAATGATATGTGTAATTAGGTAATGGAAGTCGTGTGGTTTTTACATACCAGTTTTTTTTTTTTTTTTTTAACTGGTTGCAAGTAATGAGTTTTATAACTAATGTGCATGATATGTCTTCTTATATAAAAAGTACATCTACTCACTGACTCGGTCTTGGCGATTGTGTGGGAGATTGGGACACGAATTCGTGTGTGATTTTGGTATTTAACCCATTAATGCCTGGAGTCTCTTTTTGGGAAGATTCGAAAAAAGCGCCTCAATTTTACATAAATAATATTTAAACTTCAAAATTGTACTCATCTATTCTTATGTTTAACAAAAGCACATACTTGCCAACTTTTCCGGTTTTCCCGGAAGACTTCCGGCTTTTTAGCGTATCTTCCGGTCTTCCGGACAGATGATGAAATCTTCCGTTTTTAAAAAAGTCGCGGATATCGTTCGTTTTAAAAAGAAACTCCAAATGTTCTACGAAAACTCCCGATTTCCAATCTTTCTCCATCCATAACATGAATGTCAATATTCATTTCAAACTTGCTTTATGAGATTCTAGAACATGTAAAGAAATAAAATTGTTAAATATTTCTTGCTGATGTAATTATTTTTTGCCCCCCCCCCCTTTATTTATCTCCAACTAGTGATCAGCAATCAAATTTTCTGCAGAAGTCTTTTGTTTCCTAATCTTTATCTATCTGCAACATAAATGATAATAAATATTAATTTTAAAATTCTTTCATTAGATTCTAGAAGTAGAGTTCAAAAAGTTTAATATTTCTTACTCTGTAATTATATTCCCCTCCCCCTTCCCCTGGATTGTGATCAATGATCAATTCTAGAAACAATAAAGTAATGGAAGTGCTCAATATTTCTGATGTATGCAATTATTTTTAGATCTTTATTGCTGAATTTAATGGGAGTGGGGGGAGGGGGGGCACAAAATTTTTTTATAGATTGTTTCAAAATATTAAAATTGTAAAACTGTATTGTTTAATACGTCAAAGAAAAAAAAAATCTTCCTTTTTTTTATGAAATCTTCTGGCTTTTCAACAAAAATCTTCCCTTTTTTTATTAAAATTGGTTGGCAAGTATGAAAGCATAAGAATAAATTAGTACAATTTTACCGTCCTTAAAAAAGAACGCTAGGCATTGATGAGTTTTTACGAAATTTTATCCTTGAGCGGTAGGTGATATATGGCAAAAGCACATTTGCAATCATCTACTCTACTCCAAATTACTACTTTGTAAAGAAATTTTATATGGGGAGACTAAATTTGAGTACGATAAATGTTTTCGGGATTTTAGTAAGAAGAGGAATAAAATTTGTATTTATTTTTATGTTCTGGGGAATGAGACTTTGTAATTTCCAAATTTTCGAGTAGCATCACAGAAAGTTGCTCCAAGTAAACTGCTGTACGAGTTTTTTTTTTTTTTTTTTTTTTTTTTTTAACGTTTTAAGGCGTGAGGAATCTGAAAATCACAAAATCAGTATGGTGTCCATTCTGTAGTGTTAGAATGTTAATAATTTCAAAACTTTGAATAAACACCATAAAATGCAATAAACTCGCAACAATTGTTTCGGGTCTAAAGAACACACGACCCGAAACAATTGTTGGGAGTTTATTGCATTTTATGGTGTTTATTCAAAGTTTTTTGTAATCTATATATTAATAGGCAAGCATAAAATTTGTTGTCCCTTTTTAACATATTAATTATGGGAGTAGAGGGTTGAAAATGGTATCATTCGAAAGGTATGGTTAGCCGGAAGGTGCGAATACAAATATTATTTTCTTACGATGTCAAGAAGGTATTTAAAAATACTTTTATTTTTTATGCATTTTCCCCAATTTTTCCCTTTCCTACACGCACACGTATTCCTTTACATTAAAAAATACCTAAAAGTGGAAAGTTGTTAAATCTGGCAATTTCATAAAACTCAAATAAAACCATAGACACAGTAATTTGTATAGCATCCTTATACGCAAACGTAGTGATGACGTCACTGGCCGTCCGTGGAACCACAAAAAAGATTTCCTAAGGATTTGATTTATGAGAAATCATTTTTTTATTTTCTAATTTATTCATGATCTACTTTCTTTTTTGTTTTATGATTTATGTCAGCTGTAATTTAAAGAGATATTAGCCGTACGATAAATTTCATGTTTGTGTATTAATATGTAAATAATATATATTATTTAATTTTTGAAACTTCAAATGTTCTTTGTTATTTGTCTTTTGGCTACAAAAAGTGACTTTATTTATTTAAATATTTGGTTCTTTTATCGTTTGACTGACAAAAAATTGTCTATTAAATGCTCATTTAAATCCAAATGTTCTTGGTTATTTGTCTTTAGGCAACAAAAAGTGAGTTTATTTATTTATTTAAATATTTGGTTTTTTTGTCGTTTGACTGACAAAAACTTGACTATTAAAATGCCTAAACGAAAACCTTTGACGCCTAAAGTTGAAAGGCGAAGGCGTAGAGAAATTAGTAGAAATATGCATCGTCATGTGAATGAAGATAATGATAGTGATATTTTTTTGAAGGATGCATTCAAATCAGCATTAAGTGTAGTATAGACGAAAGAGTATTTACAAAGAACATTGTTTACAGAGAAATTTTAAGTTTCTAAATTTATTTATTTAGTGCTAACTTAAAAGAATTCTGAGATTTGAATAAATTTGTGGTCGAATTTCGACCACTGGGCGATACTAGTTACTTTAAAACGACAGTTTTGTGGTGCTTTCTTATGTTAGTCTGTATACACGATGACGATATCTCAAGAACAAAGGATCACAGAGAGGTAGGACCAGCTTTAAAATCACTTATGACCCTATTGATTTGAAGCAGTCTAATTTAGAAACTTCGTAAATTATGCGAAATTTGATTTCTTAAACATGGATTAAAAAGAATATTTTTACTGTAAAGATGCCAGGTCAACTTTAAGATATCAACTATGATCTTTGCACGAACATAACTATGAAAATTCAACTTCAGAAACTTCGAAAGTTATTTGAAACTTACGAATTGCTAAATATGGTAGAGTATGGCATGATTTCGCATTTTGAGGGATATTTTTATCGTAAAGAATAGACCCCCCCCCCCTCCTTTTTAAAATATATAATTTGTGATACTGGCTTGAATACAAATGACTACGAATATTCTAATTTGAAAATTTGTAAGTTATTCGAAATTTAAAATTTTCTTTCCTCAACGTAGCAGAATAGAGCAATATTTCGCATAAAGTTGCATTATAGGGATCCTTGCGTTCGAGTTCGAAATAATGGGGAATTGCATGAAAACTAAAATATGAAACCAATTCCAATAAAATTAATAAAATAAATGTATCAATCTAAATGGTTGTTAGCGTATTAGGTGGGGCATTTCAGTCTGTCATTGTGAAGCGATCTGTTAAGTTCATTTCTCTTACCATGAATGTAGTATGCCCTGTATTATAAATTTATAAGAACAAATATGATGGTGAACTGAGCAGAGTCCACTTAAGCTAACAAGGAAACATTCAAAAGCTGTCATCTTCAAAAAATATTGAAAAAATATATGTGATTCTACACTTCATAAAACACCAGAAAGTGAAAAAATTATCGGCTGAAATAAATTACAGCGACCACAAAAAATTATCAAAATTAAGCATATTTGGCGATTGATTTTGAGTACTTGACGGAGAAGCAAAACACGGTTCTGTTCATACACGGCAATCTCGATGCTAGCAAACTTATCGCCTAACAGCGCTAAATCGCCGAGAATGCTTAATTTTGATAATTTTTTGTGGTCGCTGTAATTCATTTCAGCCGATAATGTTTTCGCTTTTTGGTGTTTTATAAACAGTAGAATAGCATATTTTCCCAATATTTTTTGAAGACACCTTTTGAATGTCTCCTTGTAAGTAGTTTTTTTTAATTGGGGAGGGAGGGGATTACGAAGAGATAAAGTTAAGAGCCCTTTTTCACATAAGTTTGTCCTAGAGAGACGGTGAGTTACGGTCAAAAATTTTGGTGTGTGGATTGATTATGTGCATCCAGCACCCAATGTAGCAAGATTTTGCAAAATTCTCTCCTTTTTCCTGTGGAACGAATTGCGGGACAGAAACACTTCAAGTAAATCTGTTCAAAATTGTCTCAGGAAGACGGTTGTGATGTTTAGGTAGGCAATGTGCAATTTGACGGGAGTTTGCGAAATTCTCCACTTTACCCGCGGGCGGAGGGGAGGGGTACTCAATTTCAAGCGTAACTCTTCCAAACAACCTCATGAAGGCGTTTTTTTTAAAGTGTGGCGTGTTTTTTTTTTTTTTGTTTCTGTCTGTGAATTGATTGCACTTCCTTTCGTGGTTGTGCCCACCAGCGGCCGAGCGGTTCTGCACTCAAAGCTGGTAGATGGGAGGTGCCGGGTTCGATCCCAGGTCGCGCTCATCGACCTAGCCGTTCGGAGTTTTCCGTGGTTTCCTCCGAAACTCGCGTAAATACGGGCTAGGACCCCTTAGAAAGACCCCCACGGAGGGCATTCCCCCTATAGGCCTAGGACACATAAGGAGTCAATCGGCCTTAATCCTCCAACCTTTCGTGGTTGTAAAATTAAAGCGGACAGAGTACGATGCACATAGCGCGCTTGGATATAGGTATGTCGCTATTGCTTGCAGTAGGAACCCGAATTCAGCATTGTGTGGGTGGTAACACCACTGCCGAAGACAGCTGAAACTCAAATTTTGATATTTTAATTTTTTCTTTTAATATTTTACTTATATTAATAAACGATTTGGAATTTGAAGAATTCATTCATAAATATAGCAGTTATATGTCCTCTGTTGTAATATAATCGGTTTATTTAAAATTATCATTTTTGGTGTTATTTTACAATGTAATGTTCATGCAAAATTTGTTAAATATTTTGGTTTAAACAATACAATTTTTGAGACTTCAGATTTTAATTTTGTTTCCTAAAACTGTCTTAAGTAATGAATATTTTTATTGTCTGAATAAAAATAATACTCTTTATGCGGTGATACAGAAATATTACAAAGATAAGATAACTTTTGTAAAGCAACTGAATTAAAAATTAAATCGTGACCAATCACTTCTGTTAGATCCCCCCCCCCCTGAAAATTAAAAAATCAGTCCCTTGTAAGTCTTCTGTCTGTCTGCATATTTCTTTTCGAACGAAGGTGCGAGGATAGTCGCCCACTGGGAGTAATATTTAAATCTTTTAAATATGAGTAATAGAAAGTTAATTCATTTCTGAATTTTTAGCCACGACCAACCTTTGGATTTCTTTATAAAGTCGCTATTTCCCTGTTTTTATTTCGTAGTATTTAAAGACCTTGGGAAAGCGCTACAATTAGACATCAGATTCCCCTGAACGCGGAAAACGTCACCTTCTATAAAAGAAATGCACGTGCTTTTAATCTTCGGGGAAATCAGGTATTTCACAATAATGTTGTTCGACCTTGGATATCTTCTCTTTGATATAGTTTTGTATCGGTCAAAGCCACTACCGTAAGTTATACCGTTTGAATTATTGCTAAGTTTTTAATGTTGCATAAGGTTTTTTGTTAGTTTAATGTATAGATTCACTTACGATTTACGAAACAATAAAATAAATCTGGCGGACCAGGATTGGCAAGGTTTCGATTTTCGGACACTATGGTAAAACCATGGTATAGAGATAAACCATGGTTTTTAGCGTACTGTCCAAAACCTTAGTGTCTTAAACTTTCCTGAATTGCCAAAAACTATATTTTGTAGTAGAATTATATTTTATTGAAATTATGCAAATATTTGAAAAAATTACAAAATTATTGTTTTGTAACATTTTCCAGTATTTTCCATTAAGTTCTAATAATATGTTTAGTGAAAGATGCATATCACAATTATAAATTATAATATACAAAAGCATATGTTGTGTCCACCACAAGACTTTCTTCTATATTATCCTATATACATATTCAATCAGTAACAATATTTAAAAAAAAAAAAAAAAAACGATTTTTTTCAAAGTTTTTTTTTTTTTTTTAAGTAATACATATTCAACCAGTAACAATATTTAAAAAAATTTTTTTTTCAAAGTTTTTTTTTTGTAAAAATTAAAAAAAATCGATAACTTTGTTTTAAATTATCACAGATTTATAGTTCAACCATTCGTTTTAAAGGTATTGACGAGATCTTTCGAAAGATACCCATCTTGAAAATTTACCCCCCCCAGGGGGGGGGGGAACCGGTGCCCCCACATGCACAAAATTTTTTTCGTAGTTAACCACTACTATTATCAATAATTCATATTAATTTTACAATCACAAGTTTAAAATAACGCTCATTATGTACATTTATACGAAATTTTGTCCTATACTGCCATGTTAAAAGTTTACATAAAATGCGATCACAGCGCCATCTGCTGGGCGATTGATCCCAAAATCTAATCAGACCCTTTCCATGTCAGGGTCCAGCTATACACCAAGTTTGGTCCAATTTCATTCATCGGTTCGTGAGATACGGCGAAAAATACGAAATTTTGCGATCACGGCGCCACCTGCTGGACGATTGATCCCCAAATCTAATCAGCACCATGCCCCGTCAGGTTCTAACTATATACCAAGTATGGTTGAATTTCATTCATTGGTTCGTGAGATACGGTGAAAAAACGAAACCACAGACACACACAGACAGACATTTTTTAAAAACTATCAATTCGTGTTCAGGACATCCCAAAACGTGTAGATCCGTCAAAAAACGGAGGTCGAAAATTTTCGCGAATCCAATACTTTCTCTATATAACATATAGAAGAAAGTAAAAATTTATTACTGAAGCTTTAATGGAAAAATGTGGGTAATTATAACTCAAAAATTGATATTCATAATATCTACACAAACACAGCTATATAAGCAACATGAATAAATATTTCGAATTTGCTTTGAAAGAGAACAAAATAATATCTATTATAGTTTATATACAATAAATCATCCTGAAATAAATATTAAAAAGGTGCATCTGCACAAACATATTTTATTTATTTTATTTTTGAATAAATGAGTAAATCTAAATACATATGCAAAAATACTAAATGGTGCACACTTTAATTTTTCTTTCTTTCTTTATTTTATTTTTATTTTTTATTTTTTGGGGGGGGGACATATCTGCTGTTTTTAAAAATGCATAGACTTTATTGCTTTATTATAACTTTCATATTTTATTTTTAGTATCTTTTAATCTATGTAATTTATGAAAGAATTTTTAATAAAATAACTTTTAAACATAATTTCTGTAAAATATTGTATACTAGCAGGCTACGCCCACTTCGCTGGTCACTATATTTAAATGAATTTTAGAAAGAATTATCAATATTTATTTTTTTACACCACATTTTACACAAAAACTAAAAAAAAAGTAACTAAAATTGCTTCAAACCTCGCTTCGGGTACTCGCTGTCTACGGCAGCTCTTTTCCCTCCCGCACTGCATCAGGTCTAGGTTTCCCATGCCTGCAGAAAGATCTTTCCCAGGATAGCCCATGCTATTTACACTATATTACGATTTGATTTCGACCAATGTAATAAAATAAATAAAAATAAAAAGTAGATTAATATATATATATATATATATATATATATATATATATATATATATATATATATATAAATATATAAACAAATAAATTTTAATCAATTTAATCCTTTTTGCTATGTATGTACTTCCATTTTTCCCGATAAATACTGTAAATAATAATTAAAAAAAAAAAAAAAAAGTTTTCTTTTAAAAGAATTAATTAAAAAATGAAAAATAAGAAGTTGGTCTACTATAAAAACTTAAACGTAACTGTTATAAAAACGTTTTTAAAATTAAAACTATTAATTATACTTAATTTTTACTTTCTTCTATATGTAATATAGAGAAAGTATTGGATTCGCGAAAATTTTCGACCTCCGTTTTTTAACGGATCTACACGTTTTGGGATGTCGATGTCCTGAACGCGAATTGATAGTTTTTAGAAAATGTCTGTCTGTGGTTTAGTGTTTTCACCGTAGCTCACGAACCAATGAATGAAATTCAACCAAACTTGGTATATAGTTGGACCCTGGCGGGGCATTGTGCTGATTAGATTTTGGGATCAATAGCTCATCAGGTGGCGCTGTGATCGCATTTTATGTAAATTTTTAACATGGCAGTATAGGACAAATTTTCGTATTTTTCACCGTATCTCACGAACCAATGAATGAAATTCAACCAGACTTGGTATATAGTTGGAACCTGACGGGGCAAGGTGCTGATTAGATTTGGGGATCAATCGTCCGGCAGGTGGCGCTGTAATCGCAAAATTTCGTATTTTTCACCGTATCTCACGAACCGATGAATGAAATTGAACCAAACTTGGTGTATAGTTGGACCCTGACATGGAAAGTGTCTGATTAGATTCGGGGATCAATCGCCCAGCAGATGGCGCTGTGATCGCATTTTATGTAAACTTTTAACATGGCAGAATAGGACAAAATTTCGTATAAATGTACATAATGAGCGTTATTTTAAACTTGTGATTGTAAAATTAATATGAATTATTGATAATAGTAGTAGTTAACTATGAAAAAATTTTTGTGCATGTGGGGGCATCGGTTTCCCACCCGGGAAACCCCCGGGAAATACCCACCCGGGGGGGCAAAGTTTCAAGATGGGTATCTTTCGAAAGGTCTCGTCAATACCTTTAAGGGGGATCGTCAGTTACGGCTTTTCTAGATTACTAATGCTAAAATTCTAAAATCAATCCCGTGCACTGTTAATGCAATTAATTTGTTTGAAATTTTTTTTTTGGCGTTAGATATAACTTTTATCTCTCAGACGATATAATTTTTAAAACGAGATGTGTTCTCAATCTTTTTTAAATTTTAATTTTTCAAAAATTGCATTTTTTCGAAAAATTTCATGTTGTTTCTTTTAGCTATTAATAGATGGCGTTGCTATTTCGAATCGTTTCTCCTATTTATTGAAAAGCTTTTATTTTTGTCATTTTTTAAATTTTTCTCATAATTTTATGTCATATTCTTATAAATAGCTGTATAAGGGATATGTGTAGAGCAATATGATACCGAAATATCCTACAGAAAATACTTTTAATATAATCTATGACTGATTTTAATGATGGCATACTGCAGCAGAATGACAGATATTTTTAATGTTACAGTAACCCTAAGCCGTCTGCTTTAGTTCCGGTAAAAAGAGCGCTTATGTTTTGAGTTGAGTTTTAGTTTCAGTAGAAAATATCAACTGAGCTTATTACGTTGTTTTTCTTGACTATTGCAGCGACTTTAATTAAGATTAAGCTTTCTTATTTATCTATTTATTTACTTAACATTTAATATTAGAAATGTTTTTTTCGTCCATTTTATTTTTGTAATTAGACAGAATGTCGATGTTTATAACTTGTTCATTGTTGTCATTTGAAATGGACATTTCGGAATAACTTTTTCGATAAAATCGTTGCTTACAAATCATTACATGCGCATATCATTGACGTTTTAGTAAAAAACTTGAAAATATGAACTCTTTTTTTTTTTTTCTTTTAATCATAATACAGCTTTTCTCGGATAGTGGGCGACGGACATAGACTTCCCATTCGTCTATTCTCACTCTACTTGGAGAAATAACAGAGTAAGAAACGAAATTGCCGAAGATATCAAAACTTTTATGTATACACCAAGCATTTTTCCTTTTCCAAGCTGGCGCGATCTCGGGCAGCGCACACACAGACTCGGGTCTCCGAGAATCTAAAAAGGAGAGGTTAAATATGAGGTTATAAGATGGCAAGATTTTGCCATTTTTAAATCTATAAAAAGAATGTTTTCTGTTACCGTATCGTGTAAGAATTGTATCTATAACTAGACCAAATTTTTACTCGCCACAGCAAAAATTCCACTCGCCAATGGCGAGCTGGCGAGTGGAAATTGCGCGCCTTGTATATATATTAATAGAATCGTACATCATAATCCAAAATAGCAAATATGACAAATTTCCTTGGAAAAAAAAAAAAAAAAAAAAAAAAAAAACTCTATAAATTTTTTTCTAAGAAATTTGAAATTGATAAAAAACAGAATTTCCAAATCTTTTATTTTCTATTGTTTGATACAACAAATGCATAGTAATCTGTTTTTTATTGGTGTATATGCACTAGGAATGGTAATAAAAAACATTTTTTTTTTTTTTTTTTTTTTTTCCTAAAAGTAAAAAAAAAATGTTAGGAAGTCGAAAATTTCAAATCATTGAATTGACGAGATTTTCGGATTATTGTTCATATGCATGGTAACAAAGTTGTAAGATGTAAAAAGACAGATGATAAAAAGCCGCCGCAATGCTGAAGAACCAAAATGAATTTATGTGTATGTGTGTATATATATATAAATTTATTGAAAAGAATTTATATATATATATATATATATATATATATATATATATATATATATATATATATATATATATATGTTTAAAGATTAGAAAAAACCAAATCCATCCTCCATGACAAACTGTGTAATTGCAGGAAATATAAAATACAAAACCGACCATTATAAAATTAACAAATTAGGATTAAGTAAATGTGTGCGTGTATATGTATATATATACGATAAATATCAAAACTAATTATCTTACACGGTACATATTTCTAAAATAAAGATTTCGAAAATAAAATATTCATATTGTAATAAAATTTGAAGTCAACCTGAAACCCAAGTCAAACTCAACACAGAAATTTTCATCAGCCCGAACCCGGAAAAGAAATTTTTGTTTGTAAAATAAACAAACACTAGACGCAAACTGCCGTTCTCTCCGCCCCCCCCAAAATAAATAAATAAATAAATAATAGTGATTAATAAATAAATCAAATAACATAATTTATATTTTTTTATTTTAGAATAATATTTTATGAAATATTTTTCAAACCCATCCAGTAATATTCTAATTATAAAATAAAGTAAACTAGCGGTGTCACACAATTATTTATAAGATATTTTTGAGCGGGATACGAATACATAATTTACAACAATCATTTTAATTCTCCTGTATACCGTTATGGTAAGCGTTTTAGATCCAATGCGAGATCACTTCCCTTTTTACTTCCATTACCCTACTACCGTAGGTAATAGAAGTATTGTATTCGGTCTGAAAATTCGATATCGGGTTTTCACCTGATTTACACGTTTTAAGGTCCCCTGAGTCCAAAAAAGTGGTTTTTGGCAATTGGTCAGTGTGTATGTATGTGTGTGTGTATGTATGTATGTATGTGGAGAATCTTCTGGCTATTATAGCTCAGAAACTAATAAAGATAGATCTACGAAACTTTAGAATTGAAATACGTCTGGTGTACAGATGAAATTTCCAAATTTTGGTGAAAATTGAAAAACCGGAAGTGGGACATCGGAAACCGGAAGTGGGACCGTAAGTTCGTATCTCAAAAACGGCTCTAACGATTTTCTTCAAGCTTGCTATATAAACACTCTATTAGGTGTCCTTTCGAATGATATAGTTGGTTAGTTCAGGAAAATTGATAGGCGGCATATATAAATAGCTCAATTTCAGGCCTCGCAAAGGCGTTCCTTTAAAAACGGTTGTACGGATTTTTTTCAAACTCGCCATTTTAACTCACTTTTAAGTATGCTTTTGTATGTAATTATTGTTTTCCTGTCAATAATTGAGTTTAACCGGAAGTGGGACATCGGAAACCGGAAGTGGGACCGTAAGTCTGTATCTCAAAAACGGCTCTAACGATTTTCTTCAAACTTGCTATATAAACACTCTATTAGATGTCCTTTCGAATGATATAGTTGGTTAGTTCAGGAAAATTGATAGGCGTCCTGTATAAATAGCTCAAGTTCAGGCCTCGCAAAGGCGTTCCTTTAAAAACGGTTGTACGAATTTTTTTCAAACTCGCCATTTTAACTCACTTTTAAATATTCTTTTGTGTGTAATTATTTTTTTCCGGTCAATAATTGATTTTTTGTAAAAGTTGGTATCTCAAAAACGGCTCTAACGATTTTCTCTTTAGGTCCCTTTTATGTTTTCTGATCACATTATCTCTCAAAAATGTATATAATACATGTAATAGCGGGTAATGGAAGTCGTGTGGTTGTTTCACACCAGATTTTTTTTAATGTTCTGTGCATCTAAAATTAGCTTTCAAACATGAAAAATAAATGAAATAAAATCTCGGAATATCGCTCAAATGATTTTCTGAAGATAAATACGTCGCCTTTTTACATCGAACTTTTTCCCCTCTTCCAGTTCTCCGAAAAATAGACAAAAGAAGAAAAACAAGAACGCACTTCCTACATTATATTCTCCCTCCCCACGATAAAGTTGAGCAAGAACTGAAAGAGGGATATCAAGCTTTCTCACTTTTATCAGCTTTTCGAATAAGTGGCATTGAAACAACTTTTGAATTCCCAAACTAGAGTCCTGCATCGGATCGGGTAACCCGATTTCACCCGAACCCGACCCGCGTTGACAGAATTTTTTCTCTTGCGGGTCGGGTTGACTGATCTTTTTTTCGCGCGGGTCGGGTTCGGGTTCGGGTCGGGTTTGGTTTTCAATAAGTCGGGTCGGCTTGAGAACACCTTTCAAAATATTTTTTACAATTATAAACATTTTATAGGCATGTTTACAACTATGTAACTAATTTAAACATTCTGTACATACTAGACATGTATCGGTTGGTTGTTTGGTTGGAGGATTTAAGGCCGATTGACTCCAGATGTGTCCTAGGCCTATAGGGGGAATGCCCTCCGTTTGGGTTTTTCTAAGCGGTCCTAGCCCGTATTTACGCGTGTTTCGGAGGAAACCATGGTAAACTCCGAAAGGCTAGGTCGATGAGCGCGACCTGGGATCGAACCCGACAGCTTCCATCTACCAGCTTTGAGCGCAGAACCGCTCGGTGGCTGGTGGGCAGACATGTACCGGAGCTCCCTATTCGTATCCGCCAGAAAAATGGATCCGTATTTGTATCTGAATCTGTATTCTTTTCTTTAACGGAACTAATATGTATCTTTTGTAGAAATTGTATGAAAATTAGAAAAGTATTATAAATCTTTCTTTACTGTTGTTAATGTATATATTAAAGAAATACAAATACAGTATAACCTCGCATTTACATTCTGGAAATTGAAAAGATTTCGCAGTTTACAAGTTTTTTTTTTTTTTTTTTTAACTTTCTTCTATATTTAGTAGAAGAATGTATTAGATTCGTAAAAATTTTCAACTTCCGGTTTTTGAGGAATTTGCATGTTTTGAGAGTCCAGAACACGATTTGACTATTTCCAGAAAATATCAGTCTGCGTCTCTGTATGTGTGTGACAGAAATTTTGTGGCGACTCTGGAACTACTGCACATAATTGCATATAAATTTATAAATAAATACACCTTGACATAAATTAGTGCCTATCAACTTTTGGTGCCCATCGCTCAACAGATAGCGCTGCTATACAGTGATTTCCACAATTTAAGGGAAATTGCGCAGTTTACAAGTTTTTTTTTTTTTTTTCCACTTTCTTCTATATTCAGTAGAAGAAATTATTAGATTCGTAAAAATTTTCAACTTCCGGTTTTTGATGAATTTGCATGTTTTGAGAGTCAGGAACTACTGCAGAGAATTGCATATAAATTTATATGTAGATGCACCTTAACATAACCTAGTCCCTATCAACTTTTTATGTCAATTTCTCAAAAGGTGGCGCTGCTATACAGTGATTTCCACAGTTCAAGGAAATACTTTATTTCAGGATCTACTACACAAAATTGCACATAAATTTATATAGATGTACCATGATATAAATTTTTGTCTATCCACTTTTGGTACCAATAATTCAATAGGTGGCGGTTTTATACAACGATTTCCATAATTTAAAGGAAAGAGATCTCAGGTTCTATTGTGTATAATTAAAATAAAATTGATATGTGAAAAGACCATTATCATCAGACATTATGCTAATTCAATTTGGATGCATATCGGCCATAAGGTGGCGCTGCTGTACTGCAATTTTCCCCGAGAACGGAAAAGCTATATCGCAACTTCCATGGTGTATAACTGCGCAAAATTTGATAAGTGCGATAACCATTATCATAACGCATTTTTTAATATATTATTTATAGAGAATAAAACTGTCTTTCTTTGTACTTTTAGTGTAACTTTTCTCTAAGATGAAAATCGTCTGCATTCATTATGGTAGGTAATTTTAATAAATAATAGCTTTAATAAATTATCAGTACTGAGTGAATTTGTATTACAAAATATAGAAGAAAGTCTTCTGGTGGGCACAACATACTATTTTTTTTTTTTTCTAATACCTTTACTTTTAATGAAATTCAATCCTCGCTTTTATGTGAACGGAATTTTGAATTTTCCTCCATTTATACTTGTATATACATCAAATATAGAAGAAATACTTGTTGTGATTTCATTTAAAGCTATTATACTGTGAGCACCTCAAATTTTCTTCTATATTTTCCTATAGGAATTCGCTCAGTAAAAATATTTTCTTAAAAATATTATTTATTAAAATTATCTACCATAATGAATGATTTTCATTTTATAAAAAACTAACACTAAATATAAGAAAAGAAAGACAGTTTAATTCTCTATAAATAAAGTTTTAAAAAATGCGTCTTCATAATGGTTACCACATACATCGGGTTTCGTACCGTTATATGTCATAGAAGTTGAGATGTAGCCACATTCCGTTCTCAGGAAAAATTGCAGTATAGCAGCGCCACTTATACGCTGATATGCTTCCAAACTGAATCAGCGTAATGTCATGTAATGGCTACACTGATACGTGTCAAGTTTTGTTTGATTATGCACAACAGAACCTGAGATATAGCCTTCCCTGAAAATGCGAAAGTCGACGTATAACAGCACCACCTGTTGAGCAATTGACACAAAAGTTGGTAGGCACTAACTTATGTCAAAGTGTATCAAGTGTATCTGCATATACTAGATTTATACGTAAAATCGTGTAGCAGTTCCTGAGATATAGCCTTTCCTGAAATTGTGAAAACCGTGGTTCAGCAGCGCCATTTGTTGAGAAATTGACACCAAAGGTTGATAGGAACTAATTTAGGTCAATATACATCAGCATATAAATTTATATGCAGTTATCTGCAATAAGATACAGTCGCCACAAGATTTTTCTTTTTTTTTCACGCACACACACAAACAGACAGACAGACACATATTTTCCAAAAATACCTAGTCAAATTGTGTTCTGGAATCCGCAAAACGTGTAAATCTATCAAAAAACGGAAGCTGAAAATTTTTACGATTCCAATACTTTCTTCAATTGAATACAGAAGAAAGTAAAAAGTAATGTAAAATAAACACATTTAGGAAACGGATTCCATCAAGGCATAATAATAATATTCTTCTTCTCTTGAACAAATAAACAAAACACGAAAATTGCCACTGCAGAAAGATAATTTGCTGATCATGTGAATTGAAAGTGATTGTGGGAAAGCAGATGTCCCAAATAATTATAAACATTCACGTCGAACAAAAGCAATAAATAAATAAATATACATTTTTTTTTTTTCAGAATATAAGCATAAAACAACTAACTAGTAAGTAACGCTGAATTTGAAGTACATTTTTGCAATCTTGAAGTTCACAACTCACATAAATGTTTAAACATTATTATTAAACATTTTTTTTTTTTTAGATTTTTTAATTTTTAACTCAATACAATCAGTAATTACATTTTAATTTTTTTTTCACTTTCTTCTGTATTCAATCGAAGAAAGTATTGGACTCGTAAAAATTTTCGACTTCCGGTTTTCGACGGATTTACAGGTTTTGAGAGGTCAAGACCATGATTTGACCATTTTTAGAAAATGTCTGTCTGTCCGTCTGTGTGGGTGTAACAAACATTTTGTGGCAGCTGTATCGTTGGAACTACTGTTCAGACTTGCATTTAAATTCATATGTAGATGCACCTTGACCTAAATTAGTGCCTATCAATTTTTGGTATCAACTGCTCGAGAGGTGGCGCTGCTATACAGCGATTTCTGCATTTTCAGGGAGGCTATATCTCAGGTTTCATTGGGTATAATCCAACAAAATTTGATATGTGAGAAGACCAATATGAGATATTTCGCTGATTCAATTTGAATGCCTATCAGCCAACAAGTGGCGTTGCTATACAGTGATTTCCGCAATTTAAAGAAAGGCTATGCAGAGAATTGCATATAAATTTGTATGTAGGTGCACTTTTACATATATTAGCGCTTGCCAACTTTTGGTGTAAATTGCTCAACAGGTGGCGCTGCTACACAGCGATTTCCACAATTACAAGGAAAGCTATATCTCAGGTTCTACTGCGTATCATCAAACAAAACTTAATATGTGAGAAGGCGATTATGAGACATTATGCTGATTCAGTTTGAATGCTTGTCGTCCAATAGGTGGCGCTGCTATTCTGCAAATTTCATCGATAACGGGATGGCTATATCTCAACTTCTATGTCATATAACGGTACAAAACTTGATATGTGAGATAACCATTATAAAAATACATTTTTAATTTTTACTTTCTTTTATATTCAATAGAAGAAGATATTGGATTCGTAAAAATTTTCGACCTCGGATTTTTGATGAATTTACACGTTTTGAGAGTTGTATAACACGATTTGACCATTTTTAGAAAACGTCAGTTTGTCTGTCTCTGTGTGTATGTGACAAAATTATTGTAGCAATTGTATCTCAGGAATTGCTGCAGAGAATTTAATACAAATTGGTATGTAGTTACATCTTGACATAAATTAGTGCCTATCAACTTTTGGTAAAAACTGTCCAACAGGTTGCGTTGCCATCCCGCTTTTTCTAAATTTTTAACCTGGTGGTATAGGACAAAATTTTGTATAAATGCGCAAAAATTTTTTATAAATATTTTTAATAATCATTATGAAATTTAAAAGAATTATTTGTAATACAGGTATTCAACTGTGGAAAAAAAAAAAAAAAAAATGTATGTAGGAGCCTCGTCTTACCCCTTGGGGGCAAGTCCCTCCCTCGAGGGGAGTAAATTTTCATGATGGGTATTTTTCAAAAGAGCTCGTCAATACCTTTAAAACGAATGGTTGAACGATCGATCTGCGATAATTTGAAATAAAGTTATTGATTTTTTCATTTTTAACAATAATAATAATAATATTCAGGATAAAATTGACTTTTTTGGACATTTAGTGTTATACTTCTTCTCTAATATGGAAATCGACTGCATTATCATGAAATATAATTTTTTTAAATATTAATTTTAATAAAGTTTTTTGCTGAGTGAATTTGTATAGGAAAATATAGAAGAAAGTCATGTGGTGGACACAACATACTACTTTAAGATGTTATTTATAGACGATAAAACTGTCTCTCTTTAGATATTTAGTGTTAGATTTCCCTAAGATGAAATTATTTGCATTCATCATGTTAAATATTTTTAATCATGGTTTTAATAAATTATTCGCACTTAGTGAATTTGACAGAAAAATATAGAAGAATGTCTTGTGGTGGCCACAACATACTAGTTTTTTTCTTTTTTTAATTTACCAACTGTGTGACAGTGAAAATTCACTTTATTTTATGTCATGTTATATCATTTTACCTTGTTTTGCATGGTTTTTAAATGAATAAGTAATGTTGATTTATTTTTCGGGTTTCGGGTCGGGTTCGGGTCGCAAAAAGTTCTCTGTTGCGGGTTCGGGTTGGTTTTCGGGTTGATGAAATTTTTTTTGTCGGGTTCGGGTCGGGTTTCGGGTTAATGAAAATGTTTTTGTCGGGTTCGGGTCGGGTGACTCTATCGGGAAGTTTTGTTGAATCATATAAACGCTACCGAAGCAGCGGGGATCCGATACAATCGGCTTAAAGAATTAAAAAAATGCATTGTCATCGTGTTCTGATTTATTTAAAAAGTTTCATGCCGGGAAGTTCATGATTGTTGAATCATATAAACGTTACCGAAGGCAGCAGGGATCCGAAACAATTGACTAAAAAAAAAAAAAAAAAAAAGCATTGTCATCGTGTTATGAATTTTTCTAAAAGTTTCAAATTTCTAGCTAGTCGGGAAGTTATACGATTGTTGAATCATATAAATGCTACCGAAGGCAGCAAAGACCTGAAACAATTGGCTAAAAGTATTTAAAAAATGCATTGTTATCGGGTTTTGCGCTATTCTAAAAGTTTCAAATGTGTAGCTTAGCTAGGCGGAAAGTTAGTTAAATAAATTTTCTGTTGAAACATATAAACTCTGTCGAGGGCACCAGGGACCCGAAACAGTTGGGTAAAAATATTTAAAAAATGTATTGTCACCGTGTTTTTGAGCTATTTTGAAAGCTTCAAATATCTAGCTAGTCGGGAAGTTAGTTAAAAATCGATTGCAAGATTTGTACTGGACATGCAAATAAACAAGAATCGAAGTAAATAGAAACATGGTCAAATATAAATTAATTTGCCATAATAAATTATCGCATTATGTTGAAAAATTTGTTCTTAAAATTCTAAATTGGCGAGGTTCTACTGATATCAGTGAGTTGTATGTATTGATATAGTTGAGGTTCACAAATTTTTCACTCACTGTGTTTTCATTAATAAGTACACTATAAATATTAATTCCCGTTTGAGAGAATATAAATTTAAATTTGAAATGCAAAAAATCTATACAGCAATTTTATTATTTTACCATGAAAATTTTTGTAATTTAAAGTATTATATTGCCCTCTAACACATTTCACTTGTGATTAAAGTTATTATAATTATTTCACTTATACAGCTACAGCGCATTTCAGTACAAACTGCTTATGTGACTGCTAATACAAAACAAATATAAAAAATCTTGAAAATGAGGATGAACCGAACTAATATACGCTCTGGGATGATGACCGCACTTGTTTTTCCCCCCCTTTTTTTCTTTTTTTCGCGTACTTCACTTGACGTCACAGGAAAAGGGGAAATGACGTACTCAACAGAACTAGTTTACCAGAAACAGAAAACTATCGCTCAAGTGAAATACAACGCCATCTCTTGGGAAAAGGTGGATTATCGAGAAACTGACGCTCCCCCTTAAAACGAATGGTTGAACCATAAATCTGTGATAATTTAAAACAAAGTTATCGATTTTTTTTACTTTTAACAAAAAAAAAAAAATTGTATTTTTTTTTTTTTAACGAAATTTAACCAAACTTGGTATTTAGTTGGTCCCCGACATAAACTGGTGCTGATTATGTTTGGGGATCAATAGCTCAACAGGTGGCGCTGTGATAGCATTTTATCTAAATTTTTAACATGGCAGCATATGACAAAAATTCGTATAAATGTGCATAATTAGAGTTGTTTTAAACTTGTGATTGTAAAATTAATATGAATTATTGATAATAGTAGTATGTAACTAGGAAAAATTTTCTGCATGGGGGGGCATCGCTTCCCCCCCCCTGGGGGGAAAATTTTCACAATGGATATCTTTCGAAAGATCAGGTTGATGATAGTAGTTAACTAGGAAAAAAATTTTCTGCATGGGGGGGCATCGCTTCCCCCCCTGGGGGGGAAGTACCCCCCGGGGTGGCAAAGTTTCAAGATGGGTATCTTTCGAAAGGTCTCGTCAATACCTTTAAAACGAATGGTTGAACCATAAATCTGTGATAATTTAAAACAAAGTTATCGATTTTTTTTACTTTTAACAAAAAAAAAAAAAAAAAAAACATTTTTTTTTTTTTTTTTAAATATTGTTACTGATTGAATATGTATAGGTAAATATAGAAGAAAGTCTTGTGGTGGCCACAACATACTAGTTTCTACTGCATTACAATTTTGTTTCCAATAAAAAAAAAAAAAAAAAATCGCCTTTAAATGAATGTATTAAATAAAAATAAGTTGCGTAATAGCCGTTGCTGAGATACGCAGACGATTGAAGCAAAATTTTAAATTTATGAAAAATGAAACAAAGAAGTTATATCATTATATGTTAGTTATATTATTATATATTAATATTTAAAATCGGAAAAACATTAATTTAATAAATTCAAATTCGAAATTCGAAAAAATCTCGATTAGGTGCACACTTGCAGGGACCCAGGTACCTATATGCCAAAATCTAAAAATTTAATATGTTTAATTTTTTATACTGTATGTGTATAACTATTTGATTTCAATAAATATAATAAAAAAGATTTCTTCCTCAAATGAATTCGAATAAATAAATAGTTTAATCGCCGTTGCTAAGATACAGACTTTTGAAACGAAACAAATTTCTGAAAAATGAAACATTGAAGCCAATATTTAAATTCGAAAAAACATTAATTTAAAAAATTCAAATTCGAAATTCGAAAAAATCTCGATGAGGTGCACACCTGCAGGGTCCCAGGTACCTATATGCCAAATTTGGAGGCTCTGCCATTTGTAGTGTGAGCACCAGAGCGCAGATACACACACAGACAGACACAGACACTTCTCTTTATTTATATAGATGTAGGCTTTTCGCAATATATATAAAAAACGAATCCGCGATTGTAATGAAATGCTCGCCCTCTGGTGGGCTAAGGTGAAATTACAATAAACATGGTTTAATTCGAATTCCATACAGCCGCCATTGCTTGCCGGTATTTAGTTTCACATATATTTATTGAATAAAAATGAATAAGTACGGTAAAAAAGATAACACATACTTTTGTGTGCCACAGTGTAACTCCAAAGGATCAAGAAATCCAGAATTGAGCTTCCATTTATTTCCAAATGACAAATTTAAAATTTCAGTTGCTTCGGCTAATGGAAGTAAAGAATTAATCAGATGATTTAAAATTAATATTTGTTCAACTTCAGTTAAAAATCTACTTCCGATCGAACTTTGAATAAACTGAAGTATTTTTTCCAAAAGCAATCAATTTTCCAGAATGTAATGGCGGAGAAATTATAGTACGAATATTAAGTAGAATAACAGAATACTAATGGAACACACGTGGCTGTAATGTTTACTAACAACTGCAGTGTTCACAAAGCGCCGTCTATCGATCATTACAAACGCGGATTGACAAACTATTCATTTTGAATATTCTATCATAACATTTTTTATTGTAAAAATATTTTTTAAGTCACCGAAATTAAATTTTTTTATAGCTATTATTAAATTGTAAATTTCTTTTCACTTAAGGGCCCTCTTCACTCAGCATTTCCTTTTCTAAAAGCCAATGTTATCCTATGGGAAACTTTCTTTGCACTTAAAACAGTGGCATATTAATTGATTGAGACGCGGTTTTTTTATTGGATTACTCTCATTTCGTAAACTGACGCAGCTTTTGTAGATTTTATGAAAGAATAAGTTGTTTTTTAAAAAAGCTGTTTTATTGCAATATTTGGGTTGATGCATTAAATGGCTTATAAAAAACTCTTTCAATTTTTTAAAACAGAATTTAAAAAGCTGCGTCAATCTCAAAGAGTTTATTTCAATGCGGAAAAAAATCCTGTATTTTAATAAAATTTTAAATCAATTAAATTTGCAAAGAAAGTCCAAAAATTTTACAAATTTGTGCCGATTTTTCTCTTTGACACACCCTTTATTCGGCTACGCCTCTCGTTCGTGGTTTCGATGGAAAGATGTTTACATTTCTGTGGTGAAGATACGTCTAGGCGTTGTGGTTTTTTATTCAGTTTTTATTTTTATTATAGATTTCACCTGTATTACGGATGTGAGTAACATAACAATTTAGAAGACAATCGTTCAGAGACTTATTTATAGGAAATATATGATCACATTTTATTTTCAATAGTTTTTCATTGCGCGTAATACTATTATTATATGAATACTTTGTACATAAATCTGATATTTTACTGATAATGCCACGATTGACAATATACAAACATTTTTTTTAACAAGTTATATAAAACTTTTTACTAAATTAAACAGATTTTCAATAATAAATTTTATTTTAAAGTATATAATCTGGTGTGGCACCCACACGACTTTTTCTTACCCTACATTTAAATTTTATACAGACAGATTCAGATTGAGGAATAAAATATCAAGTACTGTATAAAATTCTATAGTAAAAAGAATTTAAGCTAGCTTTACGAATTATTTAATTTGACAAATAATTTTCTGTGGGAAGGGCGGAGGGGAGTACCACCTTTCTCAACCCACATTTGAAACTAATATCTACATTTCTATAGAATTCACGACTAATATTAAATTTAAAATTATGTTCAACAATAACTTTCAATCACATTTATTGACAACTTTAACCCGTATCACTCGTTGAAACTTATCAATATTGATCAAACTGTTCAAGTATGAATTTTATATGAACTTTAAAATATAACACTTGAGTTCCCTGCCGGTATTTAGTTTTTAAAGTTACACTGATAACAGACTCACAAAGAACAACTGTTAAAAATTGTTTAATTATTCACGGAACCGCAAAATACGTAGTTATTAAAAAAAAAAAAAAAAAAAAAAGACTTCAAATTAAACTAAATATTTTATTTACTCTTTAGGTATGGAGAATTAATTTACATTCCTGAGCAAAATAAGTTTTATTAATATTGAAGTCTAGGAATTGAATGAAACAAATATTTTTAACGACATAAGCAAGTTGATTTTATAACTGAAGAAACTAGAACAATTTAAAGTTTGCAAGAAATGGGAGTCAAAAGTTTATGAAATTATTTATACACGACGAAATCACACTATTATTTTCAAAGATTTTGCGCTCTTATTTTTGCGCCTAACATAAAAGCGCAGCTGAAAGTATGGTACCTGAACATGAACACTGTTTCTATGCGTTCTTTTAGAATTACAGTAACTGGATATCAAGCTGTGTATCGATATTGATAAAATCAGAATTTTGTCTGTAAATTTATCAGATTTTTTTAAAAAAATGCGATATCTTCACGTTCCACACACCATAAAAGTCGAAAATTACTTCAGAAAATTTTGTCTGTGTGTGTGTCATCGTGTCTGTATGTCTGTAACGCTATTATTGTCCGGGTATCACGTGAGAATGGCTGGACGGAATTCAACGGCGCTTGGCAGAAATTTAGGCTTTTACCCAACTAAAATCTGCCAACTTTTTCGAAATTCCCTCCCCAGTTCTCGCCGGGATGGGGGGAACAAAAGTCAAAACATATTTGTAAGCATAACACCGCTCCAAATTACTTCACTGTAAAGAAATTGCACATATAAACAATAGTCATGAGTATAAAAAAAACGTTATCTGCAATTTAGGAATTTTAGATTATTAACCCTTTCAGTCGCAGTGTTCCCGCTGATGGAACACCTTATTTTAATTCTCAAGTGCAAAAACTCATCCCGGAAACTTTTTAGCAAAAATTTACGTTTATAACATATTAGAAAAGGCCCTTTTTTTTACCTGAAAATTTAAAATTTCTTTTATTTAAATTTCGTTCGTAAATTCCGGTGGCGAGAAATTTCGCAATTTCCGAATTTTTTAAAGAACTCTACAAAAAATGGAACAAAGATGTTAAAAAACGCTACGAGACTTCCTTAGAAAATTTCCAAAAACACATTTTCCCCCCCTAATTTCCGATATTTTTGTGAGGAGGGGTTACGAAGGGTCAAAATCGAGACAACCCTTTTAGCGCTAAATTCCTCCTGAGAAATCTATGGAAGCTGCGGTCACGAATTTCGGTGCTGGGATTATATGTATGTATCCGACACCTAAAGTAATTGAATAAATAAAACATTGCGATTTAGAAAATTTAGATTTTTAAGGGGAGGGAAGAGGGAAATCAATTTTTGGCGGGAAATTGTGCAAATTCCAGATTTTTAGTAAAATTTTATCAAAAATGGAAAAAAGATGTTGAAAACAGCCATGGGTCTTCTTTAGGACATTTTCAAAACACGCTTTTTTTGTGATTTGTCTTTCTTTTTTATTTTTAGGGGGGGGGATAGGTATGTGTTACAAATTGCAAATTCGAGGCACCAATTTTAGCGCTAAATTTGTCCTGAGAAATTTATGAGAGCTGTGGTCAGGGTCAGAAAGTTTCATGCTTGGATTGCTTATATATGTATCCGACCCCTAAAGTAACGGAATATATCGAAATATCCCCCCTTTCACCCTGGGGGGGTAGGAAGCAAAAAAAAAAAAAAAGTTTGTAAGCATAACTCGGCCCCAAATTACTTCACGCTGAATAAATTGCGCATGAGAAAACTAGATTTGAGTATAAATAAAACATTATGTGCGATTTTGGAATTCTTGACAGGAGGGAGGAAAGAAATCGTTTTTTGGGGGGAAATTTCAGAAATCCCGGACTTTTTAGTAGAGCTCTACTAAAATGGTACAAATGTATTGAAAAAGGCTATCTGTCTTATTTAGGATATTTCCAAAAACATTTTCTTTCTTTCTTTTGTGTGTGTGTGTGTGAGATTTTCGATTTTTTTTTTTTTTTTTTTTTTTGGGGGGGGGGGGGGGGGGTGGCGTTACGACGGAGCTAATTCGAGACCCTCCCTTTTACCGCTAAATTTGTCTTGGGAAATCCACGGGATTAATGGTCGCTAAATTTGGCGCGTAAATTTTTTATATGTATCCGACATTATTGTAACGGGATTTTACAAAATTCCACCTTTACCCTACCACTCGGGGGGGGGGGGGGGGGACAAAAAACACGTGTGAAATCTCGTTTTTCCTTTTGAATTCGCTTTAAATTATCTTGGGGGGGGGGAAACTTGTGCGAAACAACTACACGACTTCCATTACCCACAATTACACATATTACATGCATTCTTTGGAATTTTCCAGTAAGAGAAATTTGATACACGTTATAAAGACATATAAAATAGAGTTTACATAGCGAGTTATGAGAAAGAGTATTTAAAATGGATCAATGAAACAATTTTCCAGAAAATCGTTAGAGCCGTTTTTGAGAACCAACTTTTACCAAAACTTGATATTCTAGATTATTGACTGGAAAACAATAATTACATACAAAAGGATATTTAAAAGCGAGTTAATATGGCGAGTTTGAAAAAAATCCGTACAGCCGTTTTTAAAGGAACGCACTTGCGAGACTTTAAATTGAGCTATTTATACAAGACGCCTATCAATTTTCCAAACCTAACCAACTATATCTGTCGAAAGAACATCTAGTAGAGTGTTTATATAGCAATTTTGAAGTAAATCGTTAGAGCTGTTTTTGAGATACGGACTTACGCTCCCATTTCCATTTTACGATGGCCCACTTCTGTTTTTAAAATTTTTACTAAAATTTGTAAATTTTATCTGTACACCAGACCTGTTCCGGCTGTGAAGTTTCGTAGTTCTATCTTTATTAATTTTGGAGATATGATAGCCAGAAGATTCCACATATACATACACACTGACCAATTGCCCAAAACTACATTTTTGGACACAGGAGGACTTAAAACGTGTAAATCAGGTGAAAACTCGATATCGAATTTTTGGACAGAATACAATACAGAATACAAATTACCTACGGTAGCAGAGTAATGGAAATAAAAAGAGATATCCGTAAAATTTTTGCTTTGAAATATAGCTAATACAAATACTTAAAAACTAATTTCTGGAATTTTAAAAATTCAGCCGCACTAGGGGGAGGAGGGGGTCATAACGTAATTTCAAATAATCCTTTATATATGTATATATATATATATATATATATATATATATATGAGACTTTTGCTCTAAAATATAGCTCACACAAATGCCTAAAACTAATTTCTAGAATTTTAGAAATTCGTTCTAGGTGGGCCGGGAAGGGGGCGGGGAGGCGGAGGGACAAAAAAAAAAAAAAAAAACAAAAAAAAAAAAAAAGGAGTTAGATTGTTCAAAATCGGTACATAGAGGTTTTTGATAACTACAAATCGATTGCGGATAGTTTCGAATTTGTAGAATTATTAGGATAGAGGGGTAAAAATATAGAAATAAGATTTAGAGCGTTGAAAATTAGTATTATTAGGTTTTAAGGCCCTATAAATCGATTGCGGATATTTACAAAAGTGTAGAATTATTACGAGTTGCGGAAAGGGTGAGCGCAGGGGCAAAAATAAAGAAACTAGGTAGAATGTTGGAATTTAGTATTATTAGGTTAAAAGCCTGAGAAAACGATTGCGGATATTTTTGAAAGTGTATAGATAGATTTTAGAGGCCTGCAAGTCGAATGAGGATATTTTCGAAAGTGTAAATAAGCTATTAGGAGAGGCGGGAAGGGGGTGACGGAGGGGAAAAATAGAGTTAGATATCGTTCAAAATTGGTACATAGAGGTTTTTGATACTTACAAGTCGATTTTCAAATCTGTAAACTTTTTAGGAGAGCCGGGAAGGGAAGGGCGAAGGGCAAAACAATAGAAATAGATTTAAACCGTACAAAATTGGTACGTGTTGGTTTTGGGGACCTACAAATCGATTACATTTCCTGAAGAGAAGAGAAAAAGTATTAGGAGACGGGAAGGAGGGAGGAGGTGGGGGCGAAGGAGCAAAAATATAGAAATTAGAGTTTAAACGTTCAAAAATAGTATTATTAGGTTTTAAGGTTCGATATATCGATTGCGGATATTTACGAAAGTGTAGAATTATTATGAGGGGCGGGAAGGACCAGCGCAGGGGCAAAAATAAGAAATTAGATAGAACGTTGGGATTTAGTATTATTAGGTTTAAAAGCCTGATAAAACGATTGTGGATATTTTTGAAAGTGTAAAACAATTAAGAGGCTCGGGAACGGTGGGCGAATATGCGCGTTGTGTGCAGGTTTGTACGCTGTCGCAGTCAGTGGGGACCCGGATTGATTACTCTAACGATGACAGAAGATTTTTTTTTCGTATTTTATATGTATGTTTTTCCCTTACGATAATATGGATATCTGCCACTTTGGTGAAAATAGCGGATGAAGTTCATTAATAAATTTTATTGAAACATTTTTTGGTTTATGTATACATTAAAATTCATATGCTTTTTACAATTCGAATTTGAAAATTTTTTGAAAGCAGAATGTCGCTGCAACTAGGTTAAGAAACTCATCCAAGATCTTCATAAAATAAGTTAAGAAACTGTCCAAATTTGGTTCGATTTGGAGTATTATTTCGAAAGTTATCGTGATTTTAAATTTTCATGTGATGGTAGCCTGATTTCAAATGGCCCTGCTTAACTTAAGATATCCACCACTTTATTAAAAATGGCAGATAAAGTTCATTAATAAACTTCATTGAGACACTTTTATGGTCTATGTATACATCCAAAAAGAAACAAATTCTGAATACGCTTTTTACAATTTAAATTTGAAATTTTCAAGTGGACTTCGCTTGAAAACAAAATGACGGAGCAACTTGAACAAACTCACACAAGTTATTTATCAGATAAGTTCACTGTCCAAGTTTGGTTCGATTTGGAGTATTATTTGGAAGTTATCATGATTTTAAATTTTCAAGTGGTATCTTGATTTCAAGTGGCCCCGTTTAACTTAAGATACCCGCCATTTTAATAAAAAGGGCGGATAAAGTTCATTAATAAAGTTCATCGAAACCCTTATGTTATGTATATTTACATTAAAATACAAAAAATCTGGCTTTAAATACACTTTTCACAATGTGCGTTTGAAATTCTCAAGTGGCCGCCACTTGAAAACAAAATGTCAGAGCAATTTGGTTACCGTACTCATCCAAGATATTTATAAGATCAGTTAGCAATGCAAATTTGGTTCGATTTGGAGTATTATTTCGAGAGTTATCGTAATGACAAATTTCATTATAGATAGACAGATAAATATATAGATAAACGAAGTGGTTGCAATAGGTCGATTTCTAAAAAAAATCAACCTAAAAAGTTTTTTTTTTTCCTAAAAAAAACCCTGGTTTTTTGCCTACCCTTCGAAAAAAAGCATTTAGATGATATTGTGATCACTCACATACATACACATACATCATCACCATCATCATCATGAAAATAGTAAAAATTAACTCATCCCTAACAACACACTTCTCCATAACCCATCCTGAAGATGTCCATAGGATGTCTGTAGATATCCTTTTCATCCAGAGGACATCCTCAGGATTTTATTTGGAGAAGATGTGCTGTTAGGGATGGGACCTCAAAACATGTAGATACGCCAACATCGCAAAGTCAGAATTTTGTCACGATTACAATGATTTCCTTACGTATGTATTTTCGGAAAGCAAAAAAATTGCATGAAAGGTACGTGAATCATTTAATTTCATCATGCTTAATAACTAATTTTTAAAAGATATATGTGTCTATGAGAGAGGAAATGACAATGTAGTTGTAAACAATGGAGGGAAAAAGTGGAGGATTGAAATTCAAGATATAAAATATACCTTTACATCCACCCTTAGAAAAATACAAATATTTCATTTATTAAATATTGTAAATTTTGCTTATTCCATGTCTATTTTGAAAAATTCAAATTGATTATACAAACATATTAATAAAATATCTGGTGTGAAACAACCACACGACTTCCATTACAAACTATTACACATATTATATGCATTTTTTGGAGATAATATGATCACAAGATATAAAAGTGACCTAAAGAAGTAGAAACCTAACATTTTTCTGGTAAGATAAACTTTATACACATGTAGAGACATATAAAACGAAGCTTACATAAAGCGAGGTAAAAAATTAGAAATATATATATATATATATATGTATGTAGTAGAGTTATTTTTTGAAACACCAATTTTCGAGATCTACCTAAGCTTCTGACCTACCTAAATGATGGGCAAAATCAGCCATTTTGTTAAAAACAAAATAATAAAGATACAAAAGGGCATTATTTAAAAGGAAAAAGAATATAAAAATACAAAAGCTGTTTTACTGAAGACTACAAAGCTGTTTTATTGCCTTTTAAAAGGCTAAGACAGAAATTTGTGCCTTGACTGTGCCATATCATCTGGTAAATCTGGTGAGAAGTTTTCTTGTTACTTGGTCAGTAAACATTCATTTTATTTTGCAAAAACGCATTTCTAGATACATGTTTTCTAAGTACTCATCTTTAGCACCATTGATGCAAAATCAAAGATCATTGTTATATCATTTATATTGTATTGTAAAATCATAGAATAATCAATTTAATTAGTATTCAAAATTTGGATATTTAATAAAGAAATTAATTAAAATTATATGAATCTAGTATTATTTGAGAGTAAATTTATTTATTAATAACCATATTATTTTTCAGATTAATGTTTGCTTTTTTAATTAGGATTAATTTTAGGGCATTTCACAACGCATGCCCGAATATCGAATTGATATTCAAAGTGTACGACCATGAAGCTGTCACTTTAGAGCCACGAAAAGGAGGGTAGTCTGATTTTGGTTAATATCCGCCCAACACTAAACAGGGTAGCTGTTAATTTTCCTCTAATAATTACGTGATACACAAGAAAGAAATGGATTTATATAACAATTTTCAAGAAAATCGATAGAGCAGTTTTTGAGAAACCAACTTTTACCAAAACTCAATCATTGACAGGAAAACAATAATTACATACAAAAGCATATTTAAAAGTGAGTTAATATGGCGAGTTTGAAAAAAAAATCCGTACAGCTGGTTTTTAAGGAACGCGCATCCGAAACCTGAAATTGAGCTATTTATACAGAACGCGTATCAATTTTTCTGAACTAACCAGCTATATCATTCGAAAGGACATCTAATAGAGTGTTAATGTAACAAATTTGAAGAAAATCGTTTGAGCCGTTTTTGAGATACGGACTTATGGTCCCACTTACGGTTTCCGATGTCCCACTTCCGGTTTTTCAATTTTCTCCAAAATATGGAAAATTCATCTGAACACCAAACTTGTTTCAATTCTAAAGTTTCGTAGTTCTACCTTTATTAGTCTCCGATACATAATAGCCAGAAGATCCCCCCCCCCACACACACACACACTGACCAATTGCCAAAAACCACTTTTTTGGACTCAGAGGACCTTAAAACGTGTAAATCAGGTGAAATCTCGATATCGAATTTTCAGACCGAATACAAATACTTCCATTACATACTGTAGTAGGGTAATGGAAGTAAAAAATGTTTTTTTTTTTTTTATAAATTGAAAGAATAAAGATAATTTTTAATTTACTACTCGCAAATAATTAATAGTGAATAAAATTGGAAAATCGGAAGTGGGACATCTGAAACCGGAAGTGAGGCCATAAGTCCATATCTCAAAAAAGCTCTAACGATTTTCTTTAAAATTGCTGTATAAACACTCTATTAGATATCCTTTCGAAGGATATAGTTGGTTAGTTCAGGAAAATTGATAGGCGTCCTGTACAAATAGCTGAATTTCAGGTCCTGCAAATGCTTCCTGTCAAAACGGCTGTATTATTTTTTTTTTTTTCAAACTTGCCATATTGACCCTCTTTTAAATATCCTTTTACATATAATTGTTGTTTTCTGGCCAACAATTAATTTTGTCAAGCTTTGGTAAAAATCGGTATCTCAAAAACGGCTCTAACGATTTTCTTGAAAATTGTTACATAAACCCATTTTAGATATCCTTTCTCATGCTTTACTTGGTTACCACAGGAAAATTAATAGTCATCCTGATCAGACAGATCAGTTTTACATCTCGAAACTTGGTGTTTCAAATAAATAAACTCTACCAATTTTCTTCCCCTTTCTTTTTCTTAAAAAAAAAAAAAAAAAAAAATCGCTGTGCAAACTCTGTTTTATGTTTTTACACGTGTATTAATTTTCCCTTACCGGAAAATTTTTAGGTGTCTATTTCATTAGGACAATATCATGTCTTCTGATAACATTATCTCCAAAAATGCATATAATACGTGTAACAGTGGGTAATGGAAGTCGTGTGGTTTCACACCAGATTTTTAAATAAATGTAGGCACTATAATTCAACGCTATTTATATATTATACTACTTATAAAAAATTTGACTTGTATAAAGAAACACGTATATAAATAACAACACAAGTACACTTTCTTTAGAAAAGAGAGCACGAGGACTTGTGCGACCGCACCTGTCCGTGATCTTCGAAATACGATCCCGAAGGTCACGACCTGTCGCACACTCTGACCCTGTCCAGCTCTGCCTTCAGTAGTCTGAGCTCCAGAGTGCAGATAACCCATCTCTATATTAGTCCAGTCAAAATAGGAAAAATAGAAGAAAAAAATCGTGTAATTTTGAAATTTTGCATACTCATAGCCGAGGGGGTCCTGAACAACATACTAAAAGTCCCCGCCCGTGGGGGGTGAGCGGGGGGCAGTGGGGCATTTAAGGGGGGCAATTTTCAGTTTTTATTAAATATCTTAAAAACTATCGCATTTAGAGAAAAAAATGTCAATTACAAAATTAATCTACGTAAAATTTCCTACAAAAATGTATATTACATTTTGTTTGTACGATCATTAGTTTAGAAGATATAGGGATGGAATAACACATTTTCTTGAAAAATTCTTTTTTGCAATAGTAAAATCAACTAAAGTGTGCAATTAAAAGGGTTCTTGTCAAATATTTTCTAATGTAAAAAACAAATATATACATAGGGAATATGCAAGGATAATATAGTAGCATGTTTTGTAAATTTTAAATAATTTTAAGGCTAGCAGGCGCAAGTGGCGGTTTGAGTAAAAATTTAGATAACGAAGACCCAAAACCGATCAACATTAAAAAAAAAAAAAAAAAAATCGGGTAGCTTAGAAATTGAGCACAGTTATAAAGTTAAGTGCCCTGAATAACATACTAAAAGTCCCTAGCCATGAGGGGGGCATTTAAAGGGGGCACATTTCAGTTTTTATTAAGTATCTTGAAAACTATCGCATTTAGAGAAAAAAAAAATCTCAATTGCAAAATTAATCTACGTGAAATTTCCAAAAAAATTGTATATTCTATTTTGTTTGTATGATCAATAGTTTAGAAGATATAGGGGAACGAAATAACATTTTCTTGAAAAATTCTTTTTTTTTTTTTTTGCAATAGTAAAGTCAACTAAATTGTGGAATTAAAAGGGTTCTGATAAAATATTTTCTAATGTACAAAACAAATATATGCATAGGGAATATATAAGGATAATACAGCATGTTTTGTACGTTTTAAATAATTTAAAGGTTAGTAGGCGCAAGTGGTGTTTAGGTAAAATTCCAGATAACGAAGACCCAAAACCGATCAACATTTAAAAAAATCTTACAGCTTTGAGATTTTTTTTTCTCTAAATGCGATAGTTTTCAAGATACTTAATAAAAACTGAAATGTGCCCCCTTTAAATGCCCCTCCCCCCATGGTTAGGGATTTTTAGTATGTTATTCAGGGCACTTAACTTTATAACTGTGCTCAATTTCTAAACTACACGATTTTTTTTCTCTATTTTTCCTATTTTGACTGGACTTATCCAGATTTTTACTCAAACCGCCACTTGCGCCTACTAGCCTTAAAATTATTTAAAACTTACAAAACATGCTGTATTATCCTTGCATATTCCCTATGTATATATTTGTTTTTTACATTAGAAAATAGTTGACAAGAACCCTTTTAATTGCACACTTTAGTTGATTTTACTATTGCAAAAAAGAATTTTAAAGAAAATGTGTTATTTCATCTCCCTATATCTTCTAAACTAATGATCGTACAAACAAAATGTAACATACATTTTTGTAGGAAATTTTACGTAGATTAATTTTGTAATTGACATTTTTTTCTCTAAATGCGATAGTTTTTACGATATTTAATAAAAACTGAAAATTGCCCCCTTAAATGCCCCCCCCCCCTGCCCCCCGCTCACCCCCCACGAGCGGGGACTTTTAGTATGTTGTTCAGGACCCTCTCGGCTATGAGTATGTAAAATTTCAAAACTACACGATTTTTTTCCTCTATTCGTCAAATTTTGGCCTTCGTTGCCTGGACTATACATCAGTAATGTTATAATGTTATATATCTTTGTTATATTTTAGTTAAATTAATTATATCAAACTGCAAGTTTAATTATAAAGAATATTTACTTTTTTTAAATTTCATTGTTACAGAATTCGCCGATACAACTACTGAAAGCCTAAAACGGGCTGAATATAGAATAAAATACTTCGTCGGGCCGGGCTACGTTATTAAAATACATATAAATAGATAAGAATAAATGTAGAAAGTTGTTTGATGTCAGGTGAAAATGACAAAGAAAAAAAAAAAAGTAACACAAAAATAAGAAAAGAAAGAAATAGTCAAAACAAAACAAAGCTTGATCGAAACCGCAAGTAAGGAGGTAGCTGATTTTTGATTTATTCATCCAAAAAGTCAACGATTCGTCAGTGAGTCAGTCAATCTTCTCAAATTAGTTAACACCTCCTGTCAAAACCACGTGGGACACTTTTTATCTGTTTTCAGCCGACTTCGGAATTTTTTCCAAGTGAAGAGGGCCGTTAAAGTCCAAATTTTCAGTATGAAATACTTTTAATTATAATTGCTACTGAGAATGTAGGGAATAGAATTTCTTATTTTAGGTTTTGGACACTTTAGGAAAGTTTTAGACAGCTTAGGGACACTTTTGGACGGTAAAAACCACCTGTCCTGTCCAAAACCAGTTTCAGACGTTCTAAACCCCAACCCTGTGGCGGTCTATGCAGGAAAAATTTTGGCTCAAAACAGATCCTTGACAAAAAAAAATTAAAAAATTTGACTAGAAAATTACTAATTTCTTTGATCAAGCACAAGAAGGAAAAAAAGTGTGTGTATATATATATATATATATGGATTTCTTAAAAATACTTATTCCTTGTATCAATTTTGGTTTGTGTTATTGTTTAATCTAATTTCCTTTTTTTTTTTTTTTTTTTTTTTCATTTTGTTTTGTTTCAAGATAGTGACTTGAGCTGTACATTGGCTTGAATTAGCTATACAGTTTTCCGAAATCTTGCACTCTGCTGATAGAAATGAAAGTTTCCTGATGGTGAACATTTCTATTTTTCAGCATTTAAAATTCCAATTTTCAATTCATTAATTCTTTTTTTTTTTTTTTCCTCCTTTTATCGGATCTCTGGTAATTTTATCCTTTTCTATAAAATGTTGATTGTTTCTATTAATTTAATGGATTTTGCAGACTATTATCTCATCATTAGGCGTATGTGTTATGTTTGTGTCATTTCTCTTCTGCGTAAGTACTTTAACTTGTTTTTATCATTGGTTTGTTAATCATTGGTATTCAAATTATCACCGTGACAATTTTATTCGAAATAAATCTCATTTAAAATTTATATGTTGGTATTTTCATCTATATTTTGTTTGCTGAGTGTTACAAAGGTATTAAATTATTCAAATTATACATAAGAATTTGTTTTTTTCTGATCTAATAATCTGATATTTTGGAATTAGCTTTGAAAAACGCGCGGATTTTGTTGATTAGCCTTGAAAAAATTAATTCAATAAACTATTTCATCAGTCAGCCTCGTATATTCGGAAATCAGATATTAATATAGCATAAATTTTGTAGTGTGTAGTGAAATCATTGTATATTTGGATGTCGGCTTTGAAGTAATCGCTAAGTTTGTCGGAGAGCAGTGTTGCCAGATTTGGGGACTTTTTTATTCAATATCACCACTAAATTTTACTTCTAACAGCTGCTTAATCCCTTCAATAATTAATCGTCTAGTATGTATATCAAATGTCATTTCTTTAAATTATTGGTGCTGTTAAATAAAAAAGTTCCCAAATCTAGCTACACTGTTGGAGAGCAGCAAAATATCCCTTATTTCGACTATAAGCCGCAAAAATATGCATAATTTTACAAGAGGCTTTAAATAAATAAATAAATAAATAAATAAATATAAACCATGATAAAAGCATTTTATGAATAAACAGTTTCACAAAATTATATACAGCACAGCATACAGCGCAAAAATAGATCAGGTAAAATAAAAGAAAAAAAAAAAATCTTAAAAGCAGTCCCCCCCTCCTCTCTTTACATACACACACACACACACACATATATATATATATATATATATATACAGAACTTACCTAACAAAGATTTTTTGTTAGTGTGATGCGTGATCTGCTCAAAGGCATGCACAATATATAGTAATGGGTGACCTTAGACTTTGAGATCAGTTTTGATTTTTAAAATGTATTGAAGTAGAACTAATGACTAATTTTCGAATTTTGTAGTTTTGAGAATCTCTGCTAATTAACTATTTTAGCATAGTTCATGCCTTAAAATATGTATAACCTTTTAGAACAATATTTTGCTTGATGTAAATAAATTGAAAAACTTATTACAACTGGGAGGAGATAAAATTTAGCAGTTAGTGATTATTTGTTTGAATTGGAAGTCAAATCCCCCTGTTTCTTTTTTATATTGAAAACTAATAGTATAGGATATAGTTTCCTTTGAGAAATATGTATGTGCTTTCCGTTGCTCCTTATTCCATTTATTTCTTAATTGAAACTTAAAATCTGATAATATATTTTATTTCCAGAAAATTTTCGTTTTGTGGTAACTATATATCATATAGAATTGTTATTTATTAATAGACAGTTTATATAAGAATTCCCTTTCCTTATTGTACAGTCCCCCCCCCCCCCAACCACCTAATTTCGCCGTAAGTTGTCGTAGAAACATGTGATTGTTACCAATCGATTTGTAATAACGTCTAGTTTATAATGGTGTAGTTAGATTTTGCTTAAGGGGTCGTCTACATATTAAAGCTGGCATAAACTTCATTTTTTTCAATAGTAACTATGAAGATGAAAAGACACCGTGAAAAATATAATTTTTTAAAAATATTTTGCAGAGATAAGAAACGTACATTGCGTCAAAGAAAACAGATACAAAATTATTTTAAACTGTAGAACATTTATTGGAGATAATTTTTCAAAACAAATAAATAATATTATTATGAATTAAAGACGATTTAATATTTTGCAATAACCTGGTTCGTAATTTTGATGGAAACCGTTATAATCAGTGGGAGAGAGAGCTAAACGCATTACATCTTTAACAGCCGGTGATTATTAACGTAGTGTGTGGAATCCAAAACGACAGCCCAGTTGTTAACTGCCATATTGTGATAACATCACCACATTTTAAAGCCAAGGGCGCCAACATATTTTCCTTTGTGTTAATGATATTTTAATGGGAGTTTTTAAAAATGAAAAGACCGTTAAAAAGATGGCAACCCTATCTTGGCATATATCACTTTGTGCCAAATATAACCGTTGGAACAGGTGCAAGTAATCATCGAAATATTACGAAATTCTTGTTGTGTATTAGATCCCTATATATATATTGCATTATGCTAAAAGGAGATCAATGGATTTAATACTGAATTTGTTCTTAAAAGGTTATGTATTTTAATTTCGAATAAAGAATATATCAACTTTGAAATAAGTTTGACATTGAGGAAACACAGTTCACAGGAGTTTGACATTGACTAAAGAGGATTATTAAATTTAATAAATTTTAATTATGAATAAATAGATATTTAATTATAATAAAATAAATTTGATGAAATAAAAGGATATGTGATGAACTCCCTCACATATCTCTCCCGGTTGCAATGAAAAAATATAGCTCTCTCCACCACAATACAAAACAACAATCCAAAAATATACAAAACAACCATATCATGTGTATAAAGCATACAAATACTATCCATCACATGCCACATACAGTCAGCATATACATGAGTGTATATATTTTATATTTTTCAAACAAAAATTCAAAATAAATGTCTTGACAAATAATTTCTTGATCTTGTTACAGCTGATTTTCATTTTACAATTACTTCTGAAAAAAATTAATTAGTATCATAGATTATATTTCAGTACAAAAATCTTTTATTGTATATTTTATTTAAATCAAATAATTTCTATTTTCCCGTCAAACAATATATTAAATATACCTATTGAAATAATTTAAAGTATTAAAAAAATTGTGATACAAAAATCTTAATGTTTTTTTATTTTTTTTTATTTAAATCAAAAGAAAAAAAATTAGCTATATATACTTTGCCAAAACAAAATTTTAGAATAATATCTTGCATAAAAATAATCAAAAATTTATAATGTTTATGAAATGATAAAAATTATCTATTCACCCCTTTGGTGGCCAGCCATTGGGACAATAAGAATCCATCATTTCACAAGGAAAAAAACAACACCTGAGTATTCTTAGTTAACATCGAATACAAAGGGTGTTATAATAGGTTATAAAAATATTTTTCTTTAAATATGAATTATGATTGTAAAATTTTTATTAACTGTTTAATAGATAAATAATAAAATTAAAATTATACTTAAGTTCTTGTATGTCATAAAAGAAAACGGATCTCATCTTTTTTTTAATATTTTCCTTCCATGTAATTACTCTGAAAATAAAAATATATTAGTGAAAGATATATACACTCCATGCAATACATAACAAACTAGCATCACCTTGATGTAAGCAAACAAAATTGAAATATATTGAAATTTTGCCCTTTGTCATTTTATTTCTATGAATTCGCTTAGGTACCTATATTTTATTTTTTTTTTTATTTATTTTTTTTTTTTAAAGTGCACTTTCCAAAATGATAAAAATAAATGTCGACATGAAATTATAAATTTCTACATCATGTAGAAAAAAGAGGCCTTTTTTTTTTTTAATGAGCCATACTTATATATATATATATATATATATATATATATATATATATATATATATATATATATTTTATATATAAATGCAATCACATGCGTAATGCTCAAATAAGGAAAATGTTTAAACATTCAGCTCAATTATTAAATGGGCTACTATACAGCCATGAGCTATTGCAATGGAATATCTGATCAGAAAAAGCACATTTTTTTTTTTTTTTTTGCAAAACGCAAGCTATAACAATTTAAAAAAAAAAAAAAAAAAACACAGCATGTATATAAAAAACACATATATATTGTTTATATATATGTATGAGTAAAAATTATGTAATAAGAAAATATATACAATGTAACAAAAACAAAAAAAAAAAAAAAAAAATCTATACACATGCACAATAGCGAGAAAATTTGAAAAAAAAATATAGCCCATGTGTCCATTCATATTTGTTTAAAAATTGTATGTGTAGGCAAACTATAATGAGCAAGTGAGAAAAATAAAATTTCAATGCTTTATATGCATAAAAATTCCAATATTTGACATATTTAAAAGGTATGTATGTGTAATGAAACTCACAATAAGTGAGAAAGAAAAAAAAAATTCAATGTTTTATATGCAAAAGAATAATTCAACACTTGAAACAATCTTGTCTAAGTTATGTATGTTCAATGGTATGTATTTGTTTTTATCAAAATGTTGTGTATATATATATATATATTCAATTTAAAAGATTAGGGTTTATTATATGCAAAATAATAAATACTAGTATATATGGAAAAAATGTGTGTGTGTAACTGTTATAAATAAAAGAAATATTTCAAATACACGGCTAGCATATAAGCTAGATTTATATGCAAATATTTCAAAAAAAAAAAAAAAAAAATTGTAAATATGTGTAGATATTTATAATAATAAACATAATTAAAAACATTGTATTTTGTGACAAGAATAAATTCCATCATTTGGTTATAATAGAGAATATAAAATTCCTATATATGTTTGTGTGCAATCTCATATATTTTAAAAATTAAAAAAAACACAAAAACACTAGAAAATAAATATTGTATAACATATGAAAGTGAAAAAGTAACAATAAAACTGAATGTAAAATAATATGTAAGAGTAAAAATTGTGTAAGAAGAAAATATGTATATGTGAGAAAACTATGTCATTATGAAGTTATATACTCCATACAATTACATAATCAATAAAAATATTAAGTGTCATGTAAGAATACTTCTTTCCAATTGGTTATTAATGTTGCAAGTTTTTAAATAATACTGCACTTGAATCAAAAATATAAATTATATGCTGAAAATGTGTGTGTGAAGTGTACCTACGTGCATTATAACTGAAAGTGACCATATGGCAAGGCTGGGATTACCAGATTTACATGCCGTCACTCTCAAAAAATGTATATAGTGTATTAAAAATTGTGTTATATCCTTTTTTTTTTTTTTTTTTTTAATAAAAAAAAAAAAAAAAAACCAATTATTAAAATGGTACTGTATGTAAACCAAACAATTCCATGAATATGTGTGTATACCTTTATGAAGTTGTGTATAAATAGGAAATTAAATGAGAAAATACAAATTTATGCATTTGTTGTAAATGTATTATAATTATATAATTTCAAGAAAAATATTGTTTGGCAACAATAATGTAAAAATGAGTTTTAAATTTAAACGGATATTAAATTAATAATTCGAAAATCTTAAATAGACCTTCCTTTATAAAAATGTATGTGTATTATTTTTCTTTTTTTTAAATGCATTGAGAAATTCCCCCCCCCCCCCCCCCAAAAAAAAAAAAAAAAAAATGTAAAAAAATCAAAATTCCAAATTTTATCATTAACATTCTGCATAATTTAATAGAGAAAGAAAAAAAAATATGTGACAAGGTTCCCCAATATTATTTATTTTAGTTTTAATGTTATATATTATCTTAATCAATTTACTGTTATAATTACATTTAAAGAAGTTTCATCAAAGAGTTTATCCAACCAAAGTAAATTTGAATTAAACTCCAAAACCAATTGATTTTAAAACATTTGTCAAAAAACAAAATATAATGTTCCACAAAAATGAAAATGCTTCACTACTCAGCGTCCTTAAATTAAAAAAAATATATCGGTCCAGCCGAAGTAATTGTTTAGACAATGAACAGCAAAACACTAAAAAAAACTCATACACTGAAGGGCACTCGAGAGAAAGTGTACAAGTTTTCTCTCTGCAAAACACCATATCATTTCGACGACAAAAAAAATTGTATATTAAATTTTGAGTAACAAAAACAAAGTGCATGAATTAAAAATTAAGATCTTATATGCACATTGAATAATTTAATCAATTATAATAAGGATACTTTCAGCAGATTAATTAAAAATAAAATAAAACATGTCTATGATAAATTTATAAATGTTTAATTTCTGCCAATGGAATTCAAATAACTCTTTTTTTTTTTTTTTTCACATCAATACATCACTATTTCATTATAACCAAAACAAATTACGTTTATACCGAGAAGGGATTGTGTTTACATACTGAAAAATAAAATTATGTCATTTTATTCATGTATTTATTTTGTTTGTGTGTAAGTGTAAAAATATACAAAAATGTTAAACATCATATTTTCACGACCAATAGTAATTGGATTTCCATGAAGAATATTTAACAAAAAAAAAAAAAAAAAAATTAGGAAAACAATAAATTGTGAAATATCAAAACGAAATATTAACTGCAATTCCCTTTCATCTAAAAAATTAACCCATAATCTCCTCTTTTCAAAAAAAATATATTTCTTATTTATTAGAACTGTTTTCATGTGCAATATATCAATTTTTCTCTCAAAAACTAAAAAATTCACAATATGCAAGCATAAAATTTATTATTCTGCATTTAAAAATACTCTTAACTCAAAATTGGAAATAAATTTATTCTCAATCATTTAAAATTTTTCCAAAAAAAAAAAAGAAAAAAGACAGAATTAACCTGTATATTTATTAAAAATATAGTCATGAAAAATGTATGAAAAAATGAAATAATAGATAATAAAAAAACAAAATTAAATACCTTCCCTCACAAAAATGCATTTTTATACAAATCCAAAATTATAAAGTATAATTTTAAAAATTGAATGCAAAATAAAAAAATGTAAATATATTATAACATGCTGATAACATATTTTATATACACATAGTTTCAAAGGACGAATGCACAGATATATTGCTTATATATTTATTTTGAACAAAATATCCCCCAAAAATTAAAATTATTAAAAATACTTCATTTTTTTATTAATTTCAAGTATATATGTGCATTCCCTTAAGTAGAAAAATATTTTAATTATATAAGTAATGAACGTTTAGAAAAATTGATAAACAGAATAATAAAAATATTGCTTATCTGTCCATTATGTCCATAATAAACCGCATGGCTCATTCTGTAGTACTATCTGAAGAATTGTCCAATAATAACTATTAATAATTTTGAAACCTTAATAGTTAATGAGTAAATATTGATTGTAAATTTTGTAATCTATTTGTCCAAAATCAACCAATGAAGACACACTATCATTTAGATAATATGAACACATTTCAACTTTTATTGAGGCTTTTCCTTCACACAGCTTCAACTTCACATAGTTGTTCAACATCTTGCTGTAGTAGAGCAGGGAACGTTTCCCTTAATTCTCAGAAAAGAACTCATTTGCACTATGAGGGGTGCAACGCACAAGATCGACATGAATCAAAAACTGACTCGGACATCTGGAACGGGAGAACCGCTTGAAAAGTCTGTTATCTTGTAGAGCAGCTGTCATCTGATACGGAGAAACAACGAGTCCACATCTATCCACCGATAGGTCATGAGAAAGGAGGTGCTGACGCTGAGCGACCATTGTAATCATTCTTTCTCTTCAAATAAACCGAGGCAAAAGGCGTATTTACATTAAATCGCAGAAGAACAGCCTATGATTCATCAGAGATTATTAGTTAATAAATCATATAGTTGTATTCATTACTATAAGAGACTCCATCCTTCACAATCTTGTTTACGAAAATAGTCATTTCAATGTAGTCAAACAGACTTGACACGTATCTGCCGCAAAAAAAAGGCATTTTATATATATTTGAAAATAAAAAAATTTGGCTTGTTGAAAAAAAAAATAAAATTTCCTGTACATTCCTCTCCTTCCAGAGATAAACAGAGGCGAGAAAATGATGACGAAATCCAGATTGCCGGTGTGTATGGCAGCAACAGGGAAGAAAGTACTGTCGATCGGAGAATAATCCATCATTTTTAAGCTGCTAGGTTATATTCAGAATGAGATAAGCTGCAAAGTCATATGATACTGGGAGTCATGGCAGCAATGTTCTTCGTATTCACCTCTCGAAAATGGCTCCAACGTTGAGAAATTACTAAAATGTCTTTTTAAAATAACGCCCCTCTCTCCCACAAAACGAGTTTCCGACCTGAACGGCGACCAATTTATATGAAGATGAAAAGACACCGTGAAAAATATAATTTTTTAAAAATATTTTGCAGAGATAAGAAACGTACATTGCGTCAAAGAAAACAGATACAAAATTATTTTAAACTGTAGAACATTTATTGAAGATAATTTTTCAAAACGAATAAATAATAATATTATTATGAATTAAAGACAATTTAATATTTTGCAATAACCTGGTTCGTAATTTTGATGGAAACCGTTATAATCAGTGGGAGAGAGAGCTAAACGCATTACATCTTTAACAGCCGGTGATTATTAACATAGTGTGTGGAATCCAAAACGACAGCCCAGTTGTTAACTGCCATATTGTGATAACATCACCACATTTTAAAGCCAAGGGCGCCAACATATTTTCCTTTGTGTTAATGACATTTTAATGGGAATTTTAAAAAATGAAAAGACTGTTAAAAGGATGGCAACCCTATCTTGGCATATATCACTTTGTACCAAATATAACTGTTGGAACAGGTGCAAGTAATCATCGAAATATTACGAAATTCTTGCGACACGATGTCTAAATTATGGGTTATTAGTTTATTTATAGCCGCGATTAAATACATTATCTGTATATAAAATAAAACAAAACAATAAAAAAATATAACGGAAATTTTCTTATAGAACATTTACAGCTATAAATATAAGTAGATTTATTGAGCAACACAGTGAAATATAAATAAAAATTAATTACTTTCAGGGAGAATAAAAATTAAATTGTGTATTAGATCCCTATATATATATATATATTGCATTATGCTAAAAGGAGATCAATGGATTTAATACTGACTTTGTTCTTAAAACTAGAAAAGGTTATGTATTTTAATTTCGAATAAAGAATATATCAACTTTGAAATAAGTTTGACATATCTAAAGAGGATTATTAAATTTAATAAATTTTAATTATGAATAAATAGATATTTAATTATAATAAAATAAATTTGATGAAATAAAAGGATATGTGAGGAACTCCCTCACAGTAACCCCAATTTTTTATAATTTATTTGAATTCTTTTGATCAAATCATCACGGAAAATGGTATAGTTTATATATTTTGCTCAATTTTTCATAGTTATAAGCTGTCAAAATATGAGGATGCTAATGTTAAATGAATGTGGCAAACATTAATTCATATCTTCCAAAATAATTATGATATTCAAATTCTGTTTTTTTACGATAAAATGAAGTGACCGAAACATATTCCATGCATATTTTTGATAAAAAAAAACATTTTTTGAATTATGAAAATTATTAATAATTTCATATTTGAAAAAATTATGAATTATGACCTATGTTAATTTTTGCATGAATAGAACGGGCATCATCAAAAACATGGGTTTCCAAATTTACAGCTCATTCCTAACATTATTTTATGAGTTACAGTGATATTTCATTTTTTACTGCTGTTAGGGGGCCGTCACCTGTTATAATTTATGTCATCTGTGATTAAATATCTGTATATATTTTGACGAAAAACAATTTTAATTTATATTTTTGTTATTCTAATTGCTTTCTAAAAAACATTTCGTCGTTTATCATACAAATTGGCTAATTTTTTAAAAATTATCGCAATTCAGACGAGATAGTGTGATTGTGAAAGAATTCCATAAAAAATGAAGCCCCGCCTCCATACTGCAGAAACAGTATTAAGAAAATTTCGTGTTTGATTCTATGTATAACACTGGTACGCATAAATGTCAATGGCATTTAATACATCGAATGCTGAAGACAAAATTTAAATGATTTAATTGCAAATATGTAAAAAAAATTTTGTTTTATAATGTAAAGTTTTAGAAAATTATATAAAGGCGTGGCTTCTGTTGCAAAAAGGAATATACACAGCTCCCAATATTTTAATTTATTCCGGAGTAATTTTAGCCCCGCCTCTAATTCGTGCCACTTATTTTTTTTAAAAGTATTTTGTCTTATTTTATCGAAATTATGTATTGAAGAAACTTTTTCTATAAAGAAAGTGGTGCGGAATAAAGGCGGGGCTAAAAGTACTCCGGAATAAATTAAAATATTGGCAGCTATGAATATACCCGATCCTGAAATGTCAAGTCTTTCTTCTTAAATGTTACATAACATTTCCTAGTTTCTCACTGCTAAAATTCTGTTTTAACTCGGTTGTCCCTCTTATTTTTACTTGAATATTGAAGGGTTCGTGGGTCATTTCCGAAAAAAAATGGTAAAAACTATGTCCGAGAAAATATGATTTTTTATTTAAATAATGATAAAGAATTAAAACGCAACAATGTTTTTTATTCGCTGTTTATATTTGTTTCATTGGATATTTTTCTTTAAATTCTAGATGAAATATAATTGCCGCAATAAAATATTTTAATAGCTGAAGAGTGAAAAACCTGTTGTCCCAAGCGGAAATTTATAAAATTCAAACGTATTTAATACAAGTTTGTAATGAGTTATATAGAACAGAAATACAAATTCTAAAAATCTGGAGTGACTCCACTCGACTTTCCGAACATTGAGTAACTAACAGTTTTGTAGATAAAATAAAGAAAGAGGAATTGCTAAACAAACAAAAGAGAGAAAACCATAATAGAGTGTTTTTTTCTCCATATATCACACGAGGTTTTATTTAACGCTACTGAACTTTGAGCCCTTAGATCATAATGATAAAGAATTTTTCGTTTTGTCCCTGTAAAAATCTATAGATGCTAGATTCACCAAAATGCTTATAGTTAGTGCAACAGTGATTTATAATATTCATACAAATTTTCAGCTCAATTGAATAAGGCGTTTAGATGCTATCGCACTTTTAAAAATTTGGTCTCATAGGCCATAATGATAAAGAATTTTTCTTTGTGTCCCTGTAAAAAAACTGTAGTGCTAGATTCACCAAAATCTATACAGTTGGTGCAAATGCGACCTATAACATGTGTACAATTTTTTTGCTCAGATTAATAAGGCGTTTAGACGCTATCACACTTTTAAAAATTTGGCCCCATTGGCCTTAATGATAAAGAATTTTTCTTTGTGTCCCTGTAAAAAAACTATAAGTGCTAGATTCTCCAAAATCTATACAGATTGAGTATCTGTGACCTATAATATGGGTATAAAATTTTTGCTCAATTGAATAAGGCGTTTAGATGCTATCGCACTTTTAAGATTTTGGTCCCATAGGCCATAATGATAAAGAATTTTTCTTTGTGTCCCTGTAAAAAAACTATAAGTGCTAGATTCACCAAAATCTATAGGGTTCGTACTATGGTGACTTACAATATACGTACCAACTTTCAGGTTAATCGAACAAAGCCTTTAGACGCTAGCGTGTTCACAGACATACACACATACACACATACACACATACACACACACATACATACATCATCGTAAAAATAGTGAAAACGGACTCAGGGGACCTCAAAACGTATAGAAACATCAAAATCTCGAATTCGGATTTTTGACATGATTACAATACTTTCCTCACTGTAGTGTTCGGAAAGTAAAAAGGACTGACAAAAAAGAAAAATCACCTTTTCATTTGTATGAAAAAAAACAATTTTTTTTTTTTGTCTGTGTCCCAAATTTTATTCAACTGTTATGTCCACTCTGTTACAGTAAATAAATAAAAAAAATATTTTAATATTATATCAAAGCTGGCAACACTATTGAATTGCTTAAAGGGTTTACTATTCCCCTGCAAACAGTCATTTGGGATAAAATTTCCAAGAACAAGATAAGTTGCTCTTTATGTCTATAATATCTTGAATACATTGAATAAATGTCCACTCTGTTACATTTAAATTTTTATTTCATAAAAAAAAAATTTAAATGAATAAATTATTGAAAATCAATATTTAATTCATGAAGTTTTTTTTCAGGAAAGTTTATTTTTATTATAGCTTGAAATTTACAGTCTCTAACCTTACTTTTAGGGTTATTTGTCCACTCTGTTACACAAAGAATGTAACAGAGTGGACCATTAATGTGACAGAATGGACATATTGACAGAAACAGATAATATTATCTACTATAAATACCTTATTTTTCAAATTGAAAAATACATTAAATGTGTTACGGGAAATTCTTTTTTTCTTTGATATTGCCAAAAGAATGTGATGCAGAGTGCCAAATCCATTATCGAGAGATTCTAATTTTTAAGAATATTTCCAAAAGGCTTGTATTTTCAACAAAGCTATGTAAAATATAAATCAGTTGTATTATGTAAGAGATACATCACTTTGGAAGACCCTGAAAAATTATTAGAGAACAGTATAAGTTGACATCAAAGTCATGTATGTACGGAATCTGTGCTTAGATCATGGTCTAGCATCTATTTGGACCCAGTTTAAGAGGATTCAGACACGAAAATAAATGTTGTTCAAATTTTTCCGATACCCCTTTTAAACAATATCGGCAAAAGAAAAAATTTACTTATTTAATAAGTATGCAGTTGATTTTAAGTGGCACACTTGGAATTTTTTCGAAGCAGGTCACCACAAAGGAGCTGCTGCTGATGTAGAGGCATGCTGAAGAGGAAGGCCGATTGTAATATTATATTATGCTGTAATAATATAAAGGATGCTACTAAGTTTTTAATTCCTTTAAAGATACAACTAAAATGAAATTATACTTAATTAAAGATAAACAGATTGAAATAATAAAGTAGATGGGAAGTGCCAAGTTCGATCCTAGGCCACGCTCATCAACCTAACTATGCAGAGTTTTCTGTGGTTTTCTCTGACACTCACGTAAATGTGTGCTAGGACTCACTTATTCCTAGGACCCCAGGAAAGTCAATCAGCCTTAAATCCAACAACTGAAAGCTGAAAATATCTAATGCTTACTTATCGGCTTCAACATAAACTGATGAACTATTGTCCATGGATGAAGAACTGAGAAAAATAAAAATAAATATTTCAAAAATATATAACAGCTGGAGTCCATGTGCTTGCAAAATTTACACAGATGGTACTCATTATAAATTAACATTCAAATATGCTGTAGTAACACAAGAAGATATGAATGATGGAGAAGTAAGAGTTATTAGTTTGAAAAATTGCTATTAATAGTGCAAATTTATTCAAAGCTGATGATTAAGATATTTCATACATAGAATTTGATCAGATCGTTGAAATGCTACCTGAGCCCACACTTAAATTGCAGGGTGTGCGACTATATTATGAATTTCCATGTCGTGTGGGTGTTTGTGAGAAAGCATAAGAACATATATCAAGAATTGTGTAAAACACTATTAAATCGTTAAATAATGTTTGCAATTTTTTTTGGCTCCCTCCCCCTCCTATTTTCAAGGGAAAAAATGACCAGTATTATAAAATATTTCTACTGTTACAGAAGGTGTCGACTCTGTTACAGAAAATGTCCACTCTGTTACAGAAGCTTATTTTATCATTATTAAATGAAACAAACACAGTAATGCAAAATAAATGTATTTTACTTTAAATATAAATTATAGTCCTTTTATAAAACATAAAAACAAGAGTTGTGTAAACTAAATATATAATAGAAAAATAAACTTTTTTCTTCTGTTGTATCATAATTCGTAACATAGTGGACTATAATATAAGAAAAAATATAAATAATATTTATGATAATTTTTACAATGTGTATGACAAATTTTTATGTATTTGCATATATTTACAGGAGTAAAGCTCAATTTAAATGATTAATTAACACAGATAAATCAAAAAACGTTTATTTAACAGAGTGGACAAATTTCTCCATTTTTTGACAGAAAACAAAGAAAATACTTTAAAATACTTGATTTATCAAATTAAATTTTATGCCATAATAAAGTGTGCATTCTTGGCTATCATTGGAATATAAAGTTCTTTTGCAAATATTATTTTTATTTTTCAACTTTTGAAATGTGAAATTTACATTTTTTTTCGGAATGACCCTCGTACACCTCAAGTTAAATATCATAATTTAGGAAGCGCGATAAGACGATGATTATCGTTTGAAAGAGAAATACGCATTTATTTTTCTTTTTTTAAAATTATTATAATTAGCATTTAATAATTTTTATAAGATTTTTTCAAAAGAATTTTCTATTTTAATTTTGTTATGACATTTTTGCATTTGTTTACTGTACGTTTGCAATCTTTGTGTTATTTAAATTTTATCACGTGACGTAACATAATATTAAATTTTTATTTAATGTTTTTTACTTTCTTCTATATGTAATATAGGGAAAGTATTGGATTAGCGAAAATTTTCGATCTCCGTGTTCAGGACATCCCAAAACGTGGAAATCCGTCAAAAAACGAATTGATAGTTTTTAAAAAATGTATGTCTGTCTGTCTGTGGTTTCTTGTTTTCACCGTATCTCATGAACCAATGAATGAAATTCAACCAAACTTGGTATATAGTTGGACCCTGGCGGGGCATTGTGCTGATTAGATTTGGGTATCAATAGCCCAGCAGGTGGCGCTGTGATCGCATTTTATGTAAATTTTTAACATGGCAGTATAGGACAAATTTTCGTATTTTTCACCGTATCTCACGAACCGATGAATGAAATTGAACCAAACTTGGTATATAGTTGGACCCTGACATGGAATGGTGCTGATTACATTTGGGGATCAACAGCTCAGCAGGTGGCGCTGTGTTCGCATTTTTTCTAACTTTTTAACATGGTAGTATAGGACAAAATTTCGTATAAATGTACATAATGAGTTATTTTTAACTTGTGATTGTAAAATTAATGAGTTATTGATAATAGTAATAGTTAACTAGGAAAAAAATTTCTGTGCATAAAAATCTGGGGGTAAGTTTTCAAGATGGGTATCTTTCGAAAGATCTCATCAATACCTTTAAAACGAATGGTTGAACTATAAATCTGTGATAATTTAAAACAAAGTCATAGATTTTTTTTTTTTTACTTTTAACAAACAAAAAAAATAACCTTTAAAAAAAAAAAAAAAAAAAAAAATCTTTTTTTTTTTTTTTTTTTGTTACTGTTTGAATATGTATTACTTTTAACAAAAAAAAAAAAACTTAGAAAAAAATCTTTTTTTTTTTTTTTTTTTTGTTACTGATTGAATATGTATATAGGAAAATATAGAAGAAAGTCTTGAGGTGGCCAGGGCCACAACATACTAGTTTTAAACTTGTGATTGTAAAATTAATATGAATTATTGATAATAGTAGTAGCTAACTAGGAAAAAAATTTTGTGCATGTGAGGGCATCGGTTCCCCCCCAACTGGGGGGGGGGGAGGAGTACCCCCTGGGGGGGGGGGGGGGGCAAAGTTTCAAGATGGGTATCTTTCGAAAGGTCTCGTCAATACCTTTTAAAACGAATGGTTGAACTATAAATCTGTGATAATTTAAAACAAAGTCATAGATTTTTTTTTTTTTTACTTTTAACAAACAAAAAAAATAACCTTAAAAAAAAAAAAAAAAAAATCTTTTTTTTTTTTTTTTTTTTTTTTTTGTTACTGGTTGAATATGTATTACTTTTAACAAAAAAAAAAACTTAGAAAAAAATCTTTTTTTTTTTTTTTTTTTTTTTGTTACTGATTGAATATGTATATAGGAAAATATAGAAGAAAGTCTTGTGGTGGCCAGGGCCACAACATACTAGTTTTAAACTTGTGATTGTAAAATTAATATGAATTATTGATAATAGTAGTAGCTAACTAGGAAAAAAAAATTGTGCATGTGAGGGCATCGGTTCCCCCCCAACTGGGGGGGGGGGAGGAGTACCCCCTGGGAGGGGGGGGGGCAAAGTTTCAAGATGGGTATCTTTCGAAAGGTCTCGTCAATACCTTTTTAAAACGAATGGTTGAACCATAAATCTGTGATAATTTAAAACAAAGTTATCGATTTTTACTTCCATTACCCTACTACCGTAGGTAATGGAAGTATTGTATTCGGTCTGAAAATTCGATATCGGGATTTCACCTGATTTACACGTTTTAAGGTCCCCTGAGTCCAAAAAAGTGGTTTTTGGCAATTGGTCAGTGTGTATGTATGTGTGTGTGTATGTATGTATGTGGAGAATCTTCTGGCTACTATAGCTCAGAAACTAATAAAGATAGAGCTACGAAATTTTAGAATTGAAATACGTCTGGTGTACAGATGAAATTTCCAAATTTTGGTGAAAATTGAAAAACCGGAAGTGGGACATCGGAAACCGGAAGTCTGACCGTAAGTCCGTATCTCAAAAACGGCTCTAACGATTTTCTTCAAATTTGCTATATAAACACTCTATTAATGTCCTTTCGAATGATATAGTTGGTTAGTTCAGGAAAATTGATACGCGTCCTGTAAAAATAGCTCAATTTCAGGTCTCCCAAGGGCGTTCCTTTAAAAACAGCTGTACGGATTTTTTTCAAACTCGCCATTTTAACTCACGTTTAAATATGCTTTTGTATGTAATTATTGTTTTCCTGTCAATAATTGATTTTTTTCTAAATATTGGTATCTCAAAAATGGCTGTAACGATTTTCTCTTTAGGTCACTTTTATGTGTTCTGATCGCATTATCTCTCAAAATGCATATAATACGTGTAATAGTGGGTAATAGAAGTCGTGTGGTTGTGTCACACCACATTTTTTTTACTTTTAACGAAAAAAAAACTTAGAATTTTTTTTTTTCTTTTTAACGAAATTTAACCAAACTTGGTATTTAGTTGGTCCCCGACATAAACTGGTGCTGATTCAATGTGGGGATCAATAGCTCAATGGTGGCGCTGTGATCGCATTTTATCTAAACTTTTAACATGGCAGTATAGAACAAAATTTCGTATAAATGTACGTAATGAGAGTTATTTTTAACTTGTGATTGTAAAATTAATATGAGTTATTGATAATAGTAATAGTTAACTAGGAAAAAATTTCTGTGCATGTGGGGGCATCGCTTCCCCCCCCTCTGGGAGGGGGGTAAATTTTGAAGATGGGTACATTTATTATGGGAAAACAATTTAAAACAATGTAATATGTCTTATTACTTAAAGATATAGATTTTGCACATTTAAAATTAAGAATTTAAGTACACTAGACGACTGCTGAACGGGGAATATTCGTTCTAGACAATAGGAAGCTGTTTTTTCTATATCCATATTTATTTTCATATGAATATACATAATAATGATACTCTTTCTAGTGAAAGTATTTTTATTCATATTATTTTGTTAATATGAATATAAGGAATATTCTTAAGAAATATCGTAAAACACGAATTGTGAAAGAAACGCCCACTGGAGGAGTTACAGATTTCCAAATGACGTGAAACTACATCAGCAGTCGCGAAAATGTTAAATATTCTTTCTCAGATTTTAGTTTAAATCTTGTTATTTATATTTTTGTACATTATCTATTGTTGGTTTGTACGCATAAAATTAAATGTAAAACTTTATAGTAACACTTTCATGCGGGACTTACTGTATAAAATAAAAATATACCCAACAAGTAGATAATTCTTTTTCTTAAATATTAAATACTTTTCATTTTCTTTTTTAACCGCTATTGATATTATCTTTATTACTATTATTCTTTTAGCTTGGTATCTAGATTTTTGTAATTCAACATTGTAGAGTTCATATGATTCAAGCTATTTAATTTTCTTCGTGTGAAGTGATATATTTAACTATTCAGTGTTTAATAAATAGAAACCAATAAAAATCTTTTAATTCATAAACTAACACAAAAACTTCGGCAAATTAGAATCGTTTTTTATTTTATAACTAACATTTCTGAACTTTTTCCGGTGTGAAATTTAATAAATAATGTATATTGTGTGGTAGATCATGATTTATTTTTTCTAAATGTATAGACGGTCCCCTAACACATTTTCACGTGTAATTCTGTTTAGAATTGATTTAAAGTATATAAATAGGTACGTTTTCCGAACTGCGTTGATCTCGGAAATCTGAATATGAGGTCAAAAATAGGGGTCGTCATTGAAAAAAAATGAAATTTATCCCTGTTTTATTATGTACACTGTTAAAAAAAATGCAGAAAAAATACAGAAATTCTCTAATTTCAGAAAAAAAGTCGTAAAATACGTTTTGTCTACGTAATTTTTCCGTAATTTACGACTTTTTTCTGAAATTACAGAGAATTTCTGTATTTTTTTCTGCATTTTTTTAACAGTGTAGATAACCCCTTAAGCAAAATCTAACTACACCATTAAAAACTAGACGTTAATACAGATCGATAGGTACCAGCCGCATGTTTCTACGATAATTTACGGCGAAATTAGGTGGGGAGGTGGCTTGTTTTTTTTTTTTTTTTTTTTTTTTTTTTTTTTGGGGGGGGGGGGGGGAGGGGGGACTGTACTACAGTATAGAAAATTTTGGATACTTGAAAAATTTCAATCTTCGGTTTGACATTTTTACACATTTTGCAGTATGAGGTACGTAAAAATCATAAAATCGATGTGTCAGCCTGCGAGTTATTCGTCAGTAAGTTTGTTAGTCTTTGTAGATATTTTTTTAAGCATGAATAATAGTTTAAAAAAAAAAAAAGAGCCAGAGCAGTTTTAATATCATTTATGCTGGCAGAACCCTACTGAATTTCAACATTCTAATTTGAAAACTTTGTAAGTTCTTTTAAGATTTTCATAACATGCTAGAATAGAGCAATATTTTGTGTAAATTTTGGATTTTAGGATTACTTCATGAGCAATTGCTTAGAATTTCAGTAAACCGAAATATGAAACAAACACTAGTAACGGTGCACAGTAAATTAGAATAATGTATCAAATTTAAGGAAAGGGTAGTCATATAGGAGGGACATTTCAGTTTGCAACCATGCTGACTGATCAGTTAAGTTTATTTTTAACATCAGCTTTATAGTATAGATTTGAAAGCAAATATGTTAAAAGCAGCTGAGTCTACCTATGCCAACTATTTAATCATTGCAGTGTGTGTGGGAGGATAACTGGCAACAGTATTGGAGCATTCTGTCCAGTAAAATTTATCCATTTGTTCAGATGGTCTCTTCTGACAATTGACCGTTGTTGAACTTGAAGCATGATAAAATAGAACATCACTTCAGGGCCTACCTTTTTTCAGTCTGGATTTGAATACTGTTGAACCTTCGTGGATATATTTAGAAAAAGATAAGCATATGCCACCGTGACTTAGTTTTATGATTGTTCAATATCCCCCATAACCTCTGCTAGACCATACAATTTTAAAGATTCCAAAAATAAGAATATTTGCAAAACTCTTAAGAATAGTCTATAAATTTCAAATTAGGATTGGTAACGCAAGTATTGTAACCTGGCATAATTTTGAAAAGGCAGTAGAATTTTTATGTATTTTAGCTTAGCATATATATATATATATATATATATATATAAAGTTTATTAAACTGCTCATGGCCTAAATATTTTTAAGAGCAAATTTTAAAAAGTAGTAAGCTGAGAGTAGTAGCTTGAGTATAAGTTGTAATTTTATTTTTTACTTGGTCTTTTCTATTTATTGACATTGATGTCAAATTGATGTTTTCAGTTTATCCGTGAATAAATTCAAGGGTAAAACGTTTCAGGGGCACTTTTGTTCAATGTTTTTAAATTTTTGCTGTCACGGAATTTTATGTAAAGAAATTTTAATTAAAATTTCTTAACTTATTTTGAATGTTTTAATATACTATAATGTATTAAAGAAACTCTCCAAATATCATTTATAAACTTATACTTTTAGTAATAGCCCTATGATATATTATTGATAAGTTTTTTCCTGCCATTCATTCTGCATGCAAGAGGTAGTTTTCAGAGATTTTACATATTGAATTGTTTCATCCCTGTAAATTGTGTGAAAAAAAAAAACTCAAGGGAGAAGCGAGACCTTTTAAAAGCTTTTTAATGCGTAAAAGAATAATGCATTGCTTTTGCAAGGAAAATCATTTAAGGCAACAATCAATTTGCCAAAGATCAAAGCTTATGAATGCTCAAAATAATAGTCCAGTGTTTTTATTAAAAAAAAATTTCAGTTTGTTGTGACATTATAAACAATTAAATATTAAATTTTCAATATTAAAAGATAATATACTACATATTATTTAATAGATGACTATGAAGAAATTGATTTGGACAGACTTAGAAATGATGATAATTATTGCAAACGTTTCATTTTGCATAAGAAAGGCAACTTTGATGAAGCATTGAAGATGGTTCATGAGGCCCTAAAATGGAGGAAATCTTTTGGAGTCAAAGGTGAGTATATTATATTTTTATTCCAGACTTAAAGATTAATGGTTACAACACTATGTTTCATATTGAACATTTTTAAAATAGATTTTTAACTTTAATGAAACAATTTTAATTATTCAGTATAGCTTAATTCATCCTTTTTTGGTCTTAAAAAAAAATTTCTTAATCTTTAGTTTTGCCTACACATTAATTAAAAAAAAAAAAAAAAAATGTTAAATTCATAATCTTTCTTACTTAATTCCTATTGGTCATCAAATTTCTACATTAACACGTTAATCGCCATGATAATATCAGAAAAATTTTCACATGGGCCATTGTAACTTTATTAGACAATTTAGTTAAGGGGGTATTCTGGTTTAGAAATTGAAAAAAATAGATTTTTTTTTTTTTTTTTTTTTACATATTTTCATAGTATAACCCTTTAAAAATATGTTCCTAAAAAGATTTTTCGAAATTTGAATTATTTTTGGAGTTACAGCTTATTTTGTGACCCGCTGACAAAGCCGGTCGGCAGCGCGGCCAGAGTGCCAGCGAACAATAGACGGTCGGTACACTCTGACTACCAGAAGAGAATCAGTGTCACGAAAAATCTTTTGTACTCGAAGTTTATTTCTCGAAAGTATTAACTACTCGGGACCTGGGTAATGTTTCTTACGGATTTGTTTAAATAAATTCATACTACGTGTTCTAGTTTAGTTTCAATCACCACACCGTACTGACGTAAGTTCTCTATAAATAGTGAAGTGAAAAAATATACTTCTAGTGTAAAATTAAATTAATCAGTGCAAAATGGACAGAAAATATAGTCGACGTACAAGTTTTCGTGTCTGTAGAACGAGAAAAAGGAAACCTCCACCTAATCGGGGGTCCCAGGAAGTCGGATAGTAGTTTTACGAGTGCTTCTGCAGCTAAACTACACAAGTCGACAGCAGAAGATGTTATTATTGAGAATGCTTATGGGTATTGTATCTTAGAATTGTTTTCAGTTTTCGCGGCTTTATCTTCAGTAATTGTGTGTGCGACATCTAAAAAAAGTATGAAATTTTCGCGAACTGCACCTCGTGGAGTAGGATTCAAGATCACATTGAAGTGTAGTTGTCCAGATGTACATTATATTGACTCTTCAGCATTTATAAATAAAGCTTATGAAATAAACCGTAGACTAGTTGTTGTAATGAGACTTTTAGGTGTTGGGAGAGAAGGTATAAATATATTTTGTAGCATGATGGATATTTGTCAGGGGCTGTCAATATCTATGTATTATCTTTGTATGGAACATTTATATAAGGCTGCATCCTCAGCATACGAGTCTCTAATTTCAAAAGTTGTTGAAGAGGATAAAGAATTGACGAAAGAGCTTGAACCACATACAGATCCCACACATCTGTGTCAGGTGATGGGACCTAGAAAAAGCGCGGTTTCAACTCACTGTTTGGAGTTACTACACTTATTGGAAAATACAGTAAAAAGGTACTTGATACTGTCGTAAAATCAAGCTTCTGCCAAGGTTGTAATTTATGGAAAGGTAAGAAAAATTCAGGCATTGAAGCTTATAATGATCGGTATGAAGAGCATCAAGACATGTGTACCATCAACCATAAAGGAAGTGCCGGGAAAATGGAAGTGTATTCTGTAATTGAAATGTTCAGTTGTTTGAAGGAAAAACATGGGGTAAAGTTTGTAAAGTATATTGGAGACGGTGACTCTAAAACATTCAAAGGAATTCTTAATATTGACCCATACAAGGGTAAGCCTATAGTCATTAAAAAAGAGCGTGTGGGTCATGTCCAGAAGAGGATGGGGGCCCGTTTGCGAAAAGCAAAGAAAAATAATACTGGTATTGGTGGTAAAGATCCCGGAAAGTTGACAGATAAAATTATAAATGAGCTCCGTCTTTATTATGGCTTAGCCATTCGAAGAAATACAGAGTCCATAGAAAATATGCAAAATGAGGTATGGGCTACTTATATTCATAAAATTTCTACGGACTCTAATCCACAACATCACTTTTGTCCACAGGGTTCATCAAGCTGGTGTAAGTGGCGGGTGGCTGAAGCTGAAGGTAGTCTCGATGAATTTCAATATGAAAATTCTCCGTTAACTGAAGCTGTTCAAAAAGTTATAAAACCAATCTACGAGGACTTATCTTCAAAAAGCTTGCTGAAAAGGTGCTTGGGCTCTGAAACTCAAAATAACAACGAATCTTTAAATTCGCTCATCTGGACTTTCGCACCCAAGCATATGCATGCTGGTACCCATACAATAGAAATTGCTAATTTCATTACGGTATGTATATTTAATGAAGGGTTTTTACCAGTTTTAAAGACTATGTCGAAAATGGGAATAACAATTGGGCCAGAATCCCACGCATTCGTTAATAGACGCAATCAAGTCCGAATTAACAGGTCCGAGGTACGAGCTTCTGAAGCTTCCAAGGAAGCTAGAACTGCTAGATCATCTGAAAGGTCGTCTTTAAACATGACATTTGAAGTGGAGGAAGGTACTGTGTATGGAGCAGGAATCGCTGATTAAAAAAAAGTAAGTCTAACAAGCCGTTAAGCGACTCCGGTTGCGCGCGACTTGTCCTCAAACTTTAAACACGTTTTTCTCGGAACTACATTTTCAGAAACGGTGTGCATGATATCTCAAGCTCTACTCAACCGATTCACTTGAAATTTAACACAGATCTTCTTTATACATTATAGTATCGCACTACCAAGAGTTTTTTAAAAAAATTTTCTTTTTTATATTTTTAAAAAATTCCGAACGGCCAAAAAACAGGGAAAAAACGAAACGTATTTTTCAAAACGCCGCCATTTTGTGAGAAAACGTTTTTATTTAAACTCCTCTCGTAGTGCGATAACTATATCCTTCCTCTTCAAGGATTATTAATGGTTTTCCATTTCAGGGGTGCTACAACGAAACTACCGAGACTGTCTCACTCCCGGCAATTTTTGGCTGTGACGTCATGTTCCGAGAGTGTCAAAAAATGTGCTACAACGAAGCTCACGGAAGCTCTCTCTTGGTTTTCGGTCTCGGAAACTCCTGCCGAGATTTATCGAAAAAATATCACCAAGCGCAGAGCTTGTGGGAACGAGTTTTCGGCACCGAAATATGTGTAATGTGTCCGCCATTTTAAAAAAATAAAAAATGATGAATTAAAAAGTAAAAAACGTGTACATATGTTATATTTTTTAGAAAGAACTTTCAAAACTATTAATTTTTTGTGTGAACACTATATTCGTATAATTATTACTTTTAAAGATATTCGATTAGAAAGTTCACGAGTGACAAGAGATGTATCCCTTTTGTCAAGTACACTATTAACAGAAACAATCGAATATTGAAGACTAAAGAATAACTTTCTAAATTTAATTAGTTTTTAAGTCCTCAGAGCTATGAATTGGAAACTAAATTATGTAAATTCATCATTCATAATGAAATACGATGCTAATTTAATGACAGTATATTATAATACATTAGTTACAGTGTATTATGTCGTCAGTAGCTCGATCGTAGCGTAATTGATTGCAGACCCAAAGTGCTCGGGTTCGATTCGCGGACGGTTCGTTTTTTTTTTTATTATTATTATATATAATAATAATAATAAAAGGGGGGGGGCGATTTATTTTAAATATTTTTTATTTATTTATTTTTAATTTTTTTTTTTTTTTTTTTTTTTTTAATAAGAAGAATACTTTAAATATTAGGATTTTCCTAATATATGTATATTACTAACAAGGAAAGTATGAATACTTAATTTATTAATTATAAAATAAATAAATATGTATGTATATAATTCAATTGCAAAAAAATAATTTAAAAATAAACTGCTTGATCGTTTTATTTTACTGCTGATTGTTATCATTACTAATCAGAAATAAATAAATTATTAAAATACATACACACACACATATGTATTTCGAGTTGATGCTAAATTATTTTCTGGTAAATTATTAATTAAATTTAACCACCCTCCCCTAGCAAAAATAAAAATTAAAAATTCCAGTCTAAATAAATTATTTTATAAATGCTTGATTATTCTTCTGTTTTTAAATAAAAAATCATTATTAATCAAAGATTAAACTTTTAACAACCTTAAAAATTTTTCTTCTATATAAATAATTTATTTTTTATTCCTTGCTGAATATTTGTGTAATTCCTGATTTAATTTAGTAATTATTTTCTATTTCATAATTAAATAAATTTAACTTTTTTCTTTTCTTTTCTTTTTTTTTTTTTTTTAGTTAAATAAAAAGTATTTACAAAATAAATTAAATGTTTTAAAAGTAAACATTTAAATTTTGATGACAAATTATTTATTTTAAGCAAATATTCTACGTTTTTTATGACTTTTTATTTATTTATTTATTTTTTTTTTTTAAAGGCAAACAAATATTTAAAATAATTTTTTCTTTTCTTTCTTTCTTTTTTTTTCTTTTTTAAGAAGAGTACTACAAATATGCAAATATTAAAATTTTCCTAATATATATATATATATTACTAACAAGGGAAGTATGAATATTTAAGTTATTAATTATAAAATAAATAAATATTTATATAAATATAGATTTTAATTGCAAAACAACAATTTAAAAATAAAGTGCTTGATAATTTTATTTTACTTCTCATTGTAATCATTACTAATGAGAAATAAATAAATTACTTTAATTAAACAAATTATTTTCAATTTTTATTCTTTGTTGACGAGTGCATAGATCTTAATTTGTTTTAATAATTAATTTCTCGTAAATGATTAATTAAATTCAACACAATCACAAAAAGAAAAAAAAGTTTCTTTTCAGGTGAAATAAAATAGTCAATATTTTTATTTTATTTTTCTTAATATATATTTTTTTAAACATAGTATGCCCTAAAAATATATCCTTTAAATATATATGTAACACTTCCTGATTTTCTTTCTTTCTATTTTCTTTTCTTTTATTTTCTTTTAATTTTTTATTTAAGTATCACTAACAAGGAGAATATGAATAATTAATTTAATAATTAGAAATAATATTTTTTTTTTTTTTATAATAAAATATTTAAAAAATGAAATGCTTTCACTTCAATAATATTTCTACTTCTATAGTCATTATTAATCAAAAAGTAAATTGCAATTTTTAACTTCAAAAATACAATTTCTTAAATTTCTTTATAATATTTTGCTAAATTATTATAAAGAAAATATTATAAACACACACACATATATATATTTCGAGTTGATGCTGAATTATTTTATGGTAAATTATGCATTAAATTTAACCACCCACCCCTACAAAAAATTAAAATTCCAGTCGAAATAAATTATTTTACAAATGCTTGATCATTCTTTTGCTTTTAAATAAAAAATCATTATTAATCAAAGATTAAATTCTTAACCTTAAAGATTTATCTTCTATGTAAATAAATTTATTACTAACTTACATTTTATTCCTTGGCACTGAATATCTGTGTAATCCCTGACTTAATTTAGTAATTATTTTCTATTTCACAATTCATTAAATTTAACTCAACTTCTTTTATTTTTTATTTATTTATTTTTTCAGTTAAATAAAAAATAATAATTATTTGGATTTTGATGACAAATTATTTATTTTAAGCAAATATTCTAAAAGGGAAAAAAAAAAAAAAAAAAAAAAAAAGGATTAAACGAGGATCGAACCGGGGAACTTCCAGACAGCAGAAAGTTACTCTGCCACAGCGCTACTGGCTACCTGCAGAGAGTTCTCCCTCAGTCTTAAATTATATTTTACAGCTCTTAAATAGAATCTTCACAATTCTTTCATTATAAACCATGAATTTTACATGGTTTAGCTTAGAATTTATAGCTCTAAATACTCCAAAATTGATCATTTTTCAGAAAATTATTCTTTAGCCTTTAATTTTAGACTGTTTCTTTCGCTTAAAAATGCAGTTGACAAAGCGATGTTCCTCTTGTCACTCGTGAACTTTCTAATCGAATATCTTTAAAAGTAATGATTATACGAATATAGTGTTCACACAAAAAATTAATAGTTTTGAAAGTTCTTTTCAAAAAGTATAACTTTGGTGCATATTTTTTGCTTTTTTGTTTCATCAGTTCTTATTTAAAAATGGCTGACAACGTTGGATATATTCGCTTTTGACCACCTACTCGCTGTGATTGGTCAAAAGTATCCGGTACCGATAAAGTTTTATATCTCCGCACTGGGCTTCCGTTACCGGCTTCCAATACGTTCGTTGTAGGGCAAAGTATGAGTCTTGAAAACGTGAGTGCCGGGATCTTGGAAATTCGATACCGGGAAGTTTCCGCCACGGAAACTTCTCGGCATGTTCGTTGTAGGGGTCCAGGTCACTGGAAGGACTAATATCCTGCACACCAAGACACGCCATTTTTTCAACAGTCCCTACTTTGCCGGCCTGCAGTTTTTTGAAATTTGATTTTTTTTTTTTATATTATGCATGTTTTGTATTCTTTAAATATCATTAAAAAACTTATAAGAAAATGGATAGTAAAAATATTTATTGTTTTTTTATCGCCTCCAGAAAAACACCTAAAATTTGAGCTTCTAAACCAGAATACCCCCTTAAAAATGCGTCAGGCACATATGACTGACATGGTGATTAACGTGTTAATAATTACTCGGCGTATATCATATTCCTTTTAGGGTTATTTCCTAGTTAAAAATGCATGTTAAAAATGCATCAGACACATATGACTGACATGGCGATTAACGTGTTAAATTGCTGATTCTGTACAAAAATAAGTTTAATGGGAAAAAAAAAAAAACATATTTTTTCCTTTCAAATGTTGCTTTATTATAAAATATCCTTAAATATATGAAACTTTTTTTTAAATAATTTGTTGTACATAATAATAACATATGTATGCTTTATCTCAACTGATCCACAGAAGAAAATCTCTAAGAAGTATAAGCCACTTGTCTCTACGCATTGCTGCAACAGAAATAAATTGCTTATTTTGCTTGCTATTTTACGTAAATGGCACGTAAAATGTTTAAATTTCTTTAAGTTCATGATTTTCTTAAAACACAACACAATATTTCTAAAATAAATTCCCCAAGCAAAAGCAAGTCGTAATTATTTTTGTATCTATAAAATGTATTGCAATGAAAACTATTTAATGCCAGGGTGATTTTATATGGGGAGAGTGTTGTATTTTGGAACATTGACAATTTCTAAAAGCCTGTTTGCAACATCAGTTTTATATATATATATATATATATATATATATAAACAACACAGTAAAAGGCAACATCAAACACTGAACTCATGACTTGGTCAGTGAAAGAAAATTCCATCACTTAAAAATATTTTTCTAATTTCAATTTCTGAATTAGTATTTATAAATAAAACTATTCTACTTAGTTTTAAATGGATATGAACAGAAGATTATTAAAGGTCTTTTGTGATGAGAAAGTAATGATAATGTATTTTGGTTTTTATTTAAACCATGTGGTAATTGTACCATGGGACAGTAAGCCATGTTGTATCTTGGGACATGTCCAAAGGAACAATGTCATGCACATAGTTCTCAATAATTTGGGTGTTTTGGTATAAATCTATTTTTTAGTATGTTTTAATGTAATAATTAAATATTAATAATCTTTTAGTATATTTCTTCATATGTAACAGATAATTGAACTCAAGTGTTAAGTGAGTCGAACAACAGCAAATGAGTTAAAATCTGTAGCAAGTTCATCTTCAGATTCACAAGAAGTGGCATCTCCAATAATAATTTGGGCATTTCCCAAAGGTTCAGCTCAAAGAAAAAAAAAAAAAAAAAAAAAAAAAACAGTGGCAATAAAAGAGAAGTCTTTCATTTTACAGATTCTCCAGTAAAAGTTGAAGCTGCAAAGCAGAAAGCTGCTGCATCCAGAATGGAGAGGGGGGGGGGGGGGGATAACCACCTACACAACAAATTAGCAATTTTATAAAGTACAGATGATAGTATTGAGTATGATCAAGCCACAGATGTGTTAGTAAAATATACAGAAATGTTAGCTTTTTACAAAAGTATCAGAAATGATTGAAAAAAAATGTTTGAACCCCCAAAATGCCTGTTGTATATGGCCTTGATCTGAAGTAGTGGAGATTGCTAACAATGAGGTTTTTGAAGTACATAAAGACAGTAACAAATTTATTTATAGATGTGAAAATTATATTTTATCAGACATTGATTGTAAAAAAATCATTGAGGTATGAGCAAGAATTCTCACCTATACTGTTTGTCGAATTGATAGCGGAAGTAAATAAAGCAACTTGACTCTTGGCGACACTGTTGAATGACTGGCGTTGGACTGAAGACAAATGCAGTCTCTCTGACAAGCAAACGATTTCTTTTTTCGTTGGTTTTATTTTGTAGTGGTGTTTTTCTTTCTTCAGGTGTTTAATGAGAATTATGAAAAATGAAAGCAAGCATGGAATAAATTCCTCGGAAGGAAAGATAAATTCAATGAAGCCAGAAAATAGTTTTTATCCAGCTATCACAAACTATACTCACTTATAAGGCAGGGAAAGCTAACCTTCCGTCAATATAAACAGAATCGTCCATTCAGCGAAAAAACATAAATGTGGCAAACTCTGGTGATAAAACAGCAACCCTTTATGTTTACTTTCGCTATCAGTTCTCGGCAAACAGAGTATAGTTGACTTTATAGAGTCCCCATTTTAGCATTATATGATAAAAATACTTGGCCCAGGAGCAGAAAGTGCTTAAAACTGCGGCACACGTCGCAGAACAATTGAGGCTTTTGCAGAACATTTCATCTATCCCCTAACTGGATGATGTTGATTGATACAGCTAACATTTTAAAATTAATAAAACCTAGATATGCTCAACTGACCTGTAAATCTGTTAGCATACTAGAAAATTGCTGGAAACAGTCATTGTTTCAATGTATAGACAAAACTTATAAACATTTTGTAAGTAGTATATCCACATTAATGTGACAATATTAATGCCAAAAGCCATTGAAAAAATTGCAAATTGTGGGTGTATGCCTCAGTTTTAGATTATAAAAATTTTAAACCATGTTTTATTATAAATGTGTAATAAATATTTTACTAATAAGTATTATTTTTATGCTTATTTTGCATTTTACTGTGCTTTGACAAATTTGGACAAAATACCTGCAGAACATTTGCAAATTTTAATGTCTCGTTGCAGAACATTGGATATAATTCTGCTCCTGGGATACTTGGTTAATTTACGAATAAGGTTTGAACTTTACAAATTTATTATTTGTGTAATGTATCTGCAAGTAGTTTTTTTTTATTTTTTTTATTTAATGCCTTAAAATAAAATTTCTTTAATTATTTGCTTAAAACTGGTTTAGGATAAGACTTCGCATAAATCTTGAAGCATATCCCAAGGTACAACATTGTGTTTACCTTCGGACAGTTTACACTTCCTACTTAAAATAGCTGGCAGTTTTTATTTTCAAACTGTTTGAATTAAAAAAAAAATATATTATAGAGGAGAATGGTGAAATATTTAAATATTGGCTTTAGAATTCAAATTTAATTCTAAAAAATAAATATTAAAGTGTGTGAAAAAGTGTCCCAAGATAACTCTCCTCTAATTAATGTATATGATTCAAAGTAAAGTGAAACTTTTAGTAAGTTAATTTTCAGCTCTAATAAATAATCTTTTCTTTAGATGTAACTCAGGCATCTATACCACTTGAATTCTTTCAAGCCAAAGCTGTATTTCCTTACAATAAAGATAAAGAAGGAAACCCAATAAGTAAGCTTTTTTTTTTTTTTTTTTTTTGTTTCTTATTATTAAATTTAAAGGTTAAATAAAATTTGACTTAAGATTGATCCTACTGAGAATGTTATACCCAGTCTCTCTTTTGCATATTATTTTAAGAAGTTTATTCAAGTAATTTGCAGAATTATTGTTGATATGCCACTACAGAAAAAGTTTAAATTATGGATGTGGATATTTACAAAAGAAAAGACATTGCATGTGGATTTTATGCTTTTATGGTAATTTGTCTCTTATGGATTTTAAATTAATGGACTTATATATATGTTCAAACATACATAGTAAAAAAATATCTCGGTGGAATCTTATAACATAACTCTGAAGAAGATTCAACGAGAGGAGTCGAAAGCTAAGGATGAATATGTAAATAATTGAAATGTTTTACTATATATATAATAATAAATGGAAAGGTCTGTCTGTCTGTTCTTTTATACGTTCAGCCCCTATTGAACGCAGAAGTACAAGAATTGACATACGGATGCTCTGGAGCCTTTCCGATGTTTTCCTCGAAACAGAATTTAAAAATCTTAATTAGTTTCGGAGATATTAATTAAAATGTTGACCCATGTCGATCGAACAATGACCAAAAATCCTTATTGCTTAAAAAGAGGCATTCTATCAGCATTCAGCAGACGATTTTAACGGCTGTCTGGAACGGAAACAAAACATGTGAAAGTCATTAATGTCGCATGATCTTTAACTGGGGTTAAAAATTGCAAATTTCAAAGTGCTTCAAATTTTCTTTTTTCCACACAACACTTAATATACAACCTATTAAGCACAAAACCAACCTGCAGTTAAAATTTCATAAATTTTCATTAATAAACAAAGCAGTTACATTTTAATTGCAAAATAAATTTTATTCTAAGAGGTAATCTAACTTTCAATAGACGATAGGAGTTTCCATAGCAACAAAATACATTTGAAGGAACTAAAAACTACTTTTTCTTTTTCTTTTTACTTCCATTACCGGACTACCGTGGTATATATAGGTTTTTGGGGGGGGGGGGGGGGGATATTTTTTTTTAATTCCAACTACCGTAGATAATGGAATTAGAGATTTCACGTGATTTAGATGTTTTAGAATGTCCTAATTAGGTTTTCTTTTGTATCTCAGCTACTAATTAAAATAATTTCATAAGTAACACATTATTTGAAAGCTTTGTTGATTTGGAATTGAACAGTAGATTACAGAAATTTCTACCACCAGATATTTTAAAATTTCGATATTTCAAATTCTAATTAAATTATTTTTAATACATCATTCGAAAGATATTTTAAAGTTCTTTTAAATTATCGAAAGTTTTCACCAGATTTACACGTTTTGAGGTGTCCTGAATCAGTTTTCTTTTATATCTCAGTTATTAATTAAAAAAATTTCATAAGTAATACATCATTTGAAAGCTATGTTGACTTGATACACATTTTAAAGTACTTTTACATTATCGAAAATGGAATTCGAGATTTCACCCGATTTACACATTTTGAGGTCTCCTGATTAGGTTTTCTTTTGTATCTCAGCTACTAATTAATATAATTTCATAAGTAATGCATCATTCGAAAGCTTTTTTGATTTGGAATCGAACAGTGGATTACAGAAATTTCTACCGCCAGATGGCGCTGTAATATTTTCAAATTTCAATATTTATATTTCTAATTATGATTAAATTATTTTTAATGCATCATTCGAAAGCTATTTTAAATATCTTTTATATTATCGACAGTTTTCACCAGATTTACACGTTTTGAGGTGTCCTGAATTAGTTTTCTTTTGTATCTCAGCTACTAATTAAAATAATTTCGTAAGTAATACATCATTAGAAAGCTTTTTTGATTTGGAATCGAACAGTGGAATACAGAAATTTGTACCGCCAGATGGTGCTGTAATATTTTAAAATTTCAATATTTCAATTTCTAATTATGATTAAATTATTTGTAATACATCATTCGAAAGATATTTTAAAGTTCTTTTAAATTATCGAAAGTTTTCACCAGATTTACACGTTTTGAGGTGTCCTGAATCAGTATATTTTTATCTCAGTTATTAATTAAAAAAAGTTCATAAGTAATACATCATTTGAAAGCTTATTTTAGTTGATACACATTTTAAAGTACTTTTACATTATCGAAAATGGAATTAGAGATTTCACCCGATTTACACGTTTTGAGGTATCATGATTAGGTTTTCTTTTGTATCTCATCTACTTATTAAAATAATTTCATGAGTAATACATCATTTGAAAGTTTTGTTGATCTGGAATGGAACAATAGATTACAGAAATTTCTACCGCCAGATGGCGCTAATGCATCATTCGAAAGATATTTTAAAGTTCTTTTGCTTTATCGAAAGTGGAATTCGAGATTTCACCTGATTTACAATTTAAAGTGTCCTGATCAGGTTCTCTTTTGCATCTCAGCTAATTAAGACCGTTCAAAATTGGTATATGCAAGTTAATTAGGAGGGGCTGGAATGGTGGGGGAAGGAATAGGCGCACAGCGCGCATGGGTTTGGGACCCGGTGCGAGTTTTTACCCGATGATAAAAGATTTTTTTTTAAATTTTATTTTCTTAATAATAAAAGTTTGAGTTGAGAAGGAATATACGTGTACAGTGCACGTATTTCCTCAAAAGTGCGCGCAGCGCGCATCGGTCTGCACTGCCGAAGGCAGTGGGGTCCCGGTGTGAGTTTTTACCCGATGCTAAATGATGTATTTTTTAACTCCTTTTCTTAAGAATGGAAGTTTTTGGGTAATAACATGGAATTTTGAGAAGTCATAAGGATGGTGAAGGAATACGTGCGCGCAGCGCATGCTTCTACGCTGCCGAAGGCAGTGGGGACCCGGTGCGCCATTTTCCCCGATCAGAATTTTTTTTTTTCTCTTTTTTTATCACATGATAAAAATTAATGCAATTTTGAGAATTCATTAATTATTGTGATTCATTTAAAAATAGTGACCAGCGAAGCGGGCGTAGCCTGCTAGTATATAATAAAGATGATCTATTAAGCATAGTAGAAGCCAAGCAACAGATACAAGATCACTGAAAAACCAATGACATCAAAATTTATGAAAAAATAATTCAAGAAACCCAAGATAGGAAGGAAGGGGGCAGGTGGCAAGACCTGTGACCAAATTATGTTAACTTCCCAAAGTATGTGATTATTTTGCTGAAAAATCAACAAAATTACTGGTTTAAATTTTTATTTTGTTGCAAATTCCTGAAATAACTAGATTTATTTTGCTGTTAATTGTAACAAAATTTTGTACTATTTTCAAAATTGATTCCAGAAATAAGATTATTTTAGTGTAAAATAAAATTCCTGCTTTTCTGGTCACAAATTTCTGAAGTATGCAATATTTTCGCAGTTGATTGGGGAATTATGGATTTAATTCATTGCTATTAAAAAAAAATAAATAAATAAATAAAATACATTTTTATACAGCTAAATGCTGAAATTAGGGATAATTTTTGCTCTCAATTTCCAAAATAAGGAATATTTTGGCACTACCTGAAATAAAACATTTTTTTCCCCAATGTGTGTGTCTCAGATATGTAATTATTTCATTAAAATTTCTGCTTTTTTTAAATGTATGATTAACAATTGTGCAAAAATTGCTGATTCTCTTTTAATTTTTTCTGCATTCAATGAATTCACTAACTAATTAGTTTACTGTAAATTAATAATTGTACATTTTTGTGTTTTAATTCCCAAAATACATATTTTTGCATTATATTGTGATAAATTTGTATCTCGCACAAGTTGACTTTTTGACGGATTGCCACTTTCATGCCTGTATATTGCATAATTACACGTGCAGAACCATTAAAAAAAACTACTTCTAAATAAATACTTCTATTTATTTTTTAAATAGTAAAAATATGTATTTAAAAAACAAAAATGAATCTACCATCAAAGAAGGTAAATTGGGTATTGGATTTTGTTGATACTTTTTATCTGAATTTTCTACTGGGGTCGAATGATAATTTTAAATTGAGATATAATCTAAAGTTTTTCAAATACTAAAGCAATGCTATTTTGGGTCGGCATTTTAGGTGAAAAAAAATAGCAATTTGGAGAAATTATTTGTAAATTGGTAAATGTTATATTTTTGTAGTAACGTGATGTTTTCTGTTGATAACTTATTAAAGTAATAGAAATTCCAGACAAAAAGAAACATGTTCCTTGGATTATACTCTGCAATTGTCTTTCTCTTCCAAAACTTAAGATTTTTTCATGTAGAGATACCCCAATTACGCAAAATGAACAGCCGCAGCAGTAACTTTTTACAGAATAGATTTTCAGTATCTTAGTGATAAACCTTAATCATCTTTATTAATTCAAAATGTTCTTTCCATGTGGTATGAAAACGTAAGTTTTAAAAATACTAGGTTTTTAAAGTTTCTAAGTTTGTGTAATTAAGCTAATATTTCATTAAGAATACTAATCAGCTTTATACTAATGGATCATACAGATCAGAAACCTCAATATTTCATTTTTATTTTTGTATTGATTGCCGAGCCATTAATTTTTATTTGATAACTGTATAAGATCAGTATGTGTATATATGACAAGTTTATTTAATGTGTGCATAAGATTTCTTTGTAGATGGGAGAGGACTTTTTTCCTCTCCTATTCTATTATTGAGAAAAAATTATTTTAATGAGTATAACAGTAGCAGCAGTATGCATCCAGAAGTTACCATGCATAATGTATAACATACTTGAATTTAGTTTTGTAACTAAACTAATTAGTGATTCAATGCATGCAATTTTCTATGTAAACCTTTTTTTAAACATCTTAATGTATGTTAATTTTGTTTTGTTGAATGCAATGTAATGATATTAAAATTCTCGTTAAAGAAATAATCCTTGACCATAATGGTATGATTCTTTTGTGTACCCCGCTACATGAGCTGCAAACACTTATTTGCACCAGTAACTATACAGTTAAAAATCCTCAAATTAAAAATTTTTTTCATCACTAAACTGTTGATATAGACTTGAACTAAAGTGTAAATTTGGAATTTAATCTGTAATCTTTTTATTATGAGAATTTTATGAATTAACTTATTGGATATATAAATTGCTTTTTGAAACTTACTTTTGAATTCGCTTTTGATAAACTTAACTTTATATAATGTTTGGTAGCCTCTGCCCTTTTTTAATTGTTCGTTGTTTGCCCCTGTTTCATAGTTTTCAATTCATATATCAAATGTATGTATCCATTTCTTATTTTAAATATATATTTCAAATAAAATATAATAAAGATGATCTATTAAGCATAGTAGAAACCAAGCAACAGATACAAGATCACTGAAACACCAATGACCAATAAGATTTTTAAAAAAATTATCAGTGGATGAAATACACTAATGTAAAGAAACCAGATCCACTAATCAACAGCCTGCAAAACAAACGAATCAATAAAGTAACACAACAAATCCCAACTCAAAACCATATTAACCAAAATGAACTTATCAAAATTAATGAAAAAATAACCTAAGAAACACAAGATAGGAAGGAAGGAGGCAGGCGGCAAGACTTGGGACTTGCCTGTGGGATATATATAAATATATAAACAGATTTAATATTTTCTAAAAGTGCCATTATTAAACTAATTTCAGATCTACAGACTAATTACTTAACTAACTATAACTGGTTCATTATTCAAAAATTTATTTTTGCAATTAAAAAGAAATACTTAGTAAATTTTTTGAATGTTTTTCAAAGCCAATCTTATAATAAACATTTTTCAGACATTTTTTATGATATTATGTACAGAATCAAACAATTTAATTTAAAAATTAATAAAAAGCCCAACAAAATTAAAGCAAATACTCAATTGTGACTTTTACAAATCAAATATTGAATAGTATTAACATTATGTCTATCATAAATGACAAAGAATGTTTGTTTCCAATTAAAGATTTAAATCTCTCGTACCTTCAAATATCCTTTTTCCCTTGGCAGAAAGATATTGAATTATAATTCTGTATCTAAGTCTACCTCTTTTAACAACACTGTAACATGTAAATGCAATGATCCTTCTTTCTCAAAATTTATTGACAGAGACCATTGACACATAATAACTGGAAATCTCAATATTATTGATAATTATCAATTAAAATTCATGGAATTTGGCACCAAATTTAGACTTCCAGTTAAAACTAGCATTCCACAAAACTTTCAACAGTTTTCTTATGACCTAGATTTATTTATTTATAAAATATCTATTACTCATAATAAACCTATTGCCTTCTTCACTCAATGGAAAGTTTTAGTGTTACAAAAAATTAAAAATGCATTATTTCTCAATTACTCAAATCTGGTGTTTTAAAAAAAATCTGTACTACTTAACTAAATCAAATCACTACAGGATGACTTTGTGATCACGTATGTTGACAAATCACCTAATAATTATGCCATTATATGTAAATCCTACTATCTCTCTATTTTAAACTCTTCAGTCACTAATAGTAACATCTTCAGTTTAACTAATAATAACCTTATTATTAATAACCGAAAAATACATAATTACTATAAACTACTTAATCGCCAATTAAATTTCGCACTGTCACTATTGGGTGTAACACTTATAACAACAACAACAATGCTAATAAAGCTCTACTGGATATTCTAAAACAAATTTACAATTGTACTTGCAAAGTTGATAATTTACACTGTCTTAAAAATAGCTTTCAATTATTCAATACATCAAATCGCTCGATTCAATAGACAATATTATGACTTTTGACTTTCAAGATCTTTTCAATAATATTGATTTATCAGATCTTAGTAATATATCATTTACTCAATGATATTGAGTTTTATATTCTTTTTCAAGAATATAAAACTCAAATTAATCTTCCTCACAATTTTAAAGCAGAAAAAATTAAAATACTTCTTAACTTTGTTATCCATAATAATTATATCTTCCACAACGATATCTATTTGCAACAATTAGGAATCCCACAAAGAGGTTGTAGCTCCAGTATTTTGGCAGATCTCTATTATTATGAAAAGCAATTTTGCTATGATGTTAGATTTTATCGTTACATAGATGATGATATTGTATTTTATCTCAACAAGAAATCACAAAATGACTTTTCCTTCAATTATCCACCTAATTTAAAGCTAACTCAAAATACTCTAACTAATCAATCAATTAACTTTTTAGATCTCAAAATAATCATTGATGGTAATAAAATTTACACAGATATGTATGACAAACGGCAAGATTTTAGTTTTAAAGTAAACTTATTTACACATTTTAATTCATGTCTGCATCTTTCGGTATTTAGAAACATCATCATTAACCATTTATTTCGAATTAATAATTTATGCTCTGCAAAGTTTAAAAACAAGAATATTAATAAACTGATCACAGCCACTGCTAAAATGGGTTTTCCTAAAAACTTTGTATTTTCTATTTTATATCCTTAACGGCCCTCTTCACTTACCGTCGCCGGAAGCCCGAGCCAATGTTATTCTATGGGGAAATTTTCTTTACAAATAACTTATTAACTAATACATATTTTTAAATTCTGTTTTCACATTCAGAAAATTCCCAACTGTTAAATTGACGGACCTTTTTTAAAAATGTATTTTTTTAATATTTTATTTTGAAATTGCAAAATGGAAAAAAATTCACATATTGAAAATTCTTATTTTGCAGCTTCAAAATAAAATATAAAAAATTAAAAAAAAAATTTTAAAAAAAGGCCCGTCTATTTACCAGCTGGGAATTTTCAGAATGTGAAAACAGAATTTAAAAATATGTATTAGTTAATAAGTTATTTGAAAAGAAAAATTTCCCATAGAAAAACATTAGCTTCGGCTTTCGGCGGCGGTGAGTGAAGAGGGCCCTTAACCATGTCTCTGTCAGTACATTATTTAAAAAAAAAAAAAAAGCTGTGTACACTTTTGTGTATAGTAACAAAAAAAATTATAAAATAATAAAAGACAATAAAAAAGGTGGTGGTTGGGTGGGCAGATGTTTGATTAAGGAGGTGGGGTGGTGTTGTAAGGCTGGATGGTTGGGTGGGATTGTGAAATTAAAAAAAAAAAAAAAAAAAAAAAAAAAAGACTTGTTGCATTTACTGTGTATTACTATGCAAACTTTTTTTCCATTCGAATTTCGGTTTTTTCTTTTTTGAGTTGTCAACTATTCTTAACGTTCTAATCATGCTATTAAACACAATGTAATCAATCAGTGAATTTCACTGTTGCTTCATGGTTCCATTGTTATTCATCTGCTTTGAGGTTTTGCTTTTTTGGGTCCATATGACTCCTGTTCTGGTCGTGGCAGGCTGGGTGAGTGTTGCCGGCGTGAAACTAGTTTAACCCCACAGGCAAGTCACAAGTCTTGCTGCATGCCTCCTTCCTTCCTATCTTGGTATTCTTAAATTATTTTTCATAAATTTTGATAAGGTTTATGGTTTTCAGTTAAGATTTGATGTGTTACTTTATTGATTTGTTTGTTTTGCAGGCAGATAATTGATAAATCTGGTTTCTTTAAATTAGTGTATTTTCATCCACTGATTAATTTTTTTTTTTTTTTTTTTTTTTTTTTTTTTAATTTTCGGAAAGAAATTTTTAATTTTATTGGTCATTGGTGTTTCAGTGATGTTGTATCTGTTGCCTTGGCTTCTACTATGCTTAATAGATCATCATTTTATATATATATATATATATATATATATATATATATATATATATATATATATATATATATATATATATATATATATATATATACAGTAGAACTTGGATAATTCATAGTTGAAGGGACCAGAAAAAAATTCGAAATATCTAAAAATTTGAATTACATATACTGTTTTGTCAAAAAAAGTGATAAATTAAAAAATTAAAACTCTAGGATCAGAGATTTAACACATAAACTTTATTTCTAAGAATACCGCTACATTACCCCTTTCAACCCCCCCCCCCCCCCAATTAAATCAATATTTTTTATGAGCTTAATTATTCAACACTTTTTAAAAAATAGTCAAATATTTTTTATTCCTTTTTTAAGCAGAAACTTTGTGTCATAGCATCTGACCTGATACAAAAATAGAATCTTCTGCATTGCACATGACTTTCAATTCACAAAAACCTCGAAGTTCATACATATGCACCATATCTTCTGGTGCACTAGCTAGGGGCTTCTATTGTATTTCCCTATCCTTCTTTTTGAAAGACTATAAAAATTGATAATGTACTTCAGATGAGTAAAATCTCGAACAAATTTTACTGTAATATTTTAAAGGTAATCGTATGAAAAATTCGAATTATCCAAAATAGAATTCGAATTATCCGTGATTTTTTAACATTATTTTAATACAAAATTCAAGGGACCGTATAAAATATTTGAATTATCCAAAATTTCGAATTAAACAAGTTCGAATTATTAAAGTTTCACTGTATGTATATGCATTTATTATTATTATTATTATTGTTTAAAATAAAACTTTTGCTTTATATAGACATTAATACCATGCATTTTTATTTCCTTTCAGTTATGATTCTTGTTCAGTACCATAAAAAAGCTCCAGAGTTTGCTGAACTCTTAAGAAAATTTGTTATTTATTGGGTTGAACTTATGGAAGAACAAACTAATGGTGGTCAGATGACTGTCATTATGAGTTGTGTTGGAGCTGGTTTAAGTAACCTTGTGAGTATTAAGAATTATCAGTGAAATACCTGTTTAGGTTTTTAATGTGCTAGATTAATTCTAAATTGAGGTTTAGTACTTTCAGCTACTGCTATTTGCATTAAGTATTGTTGTTTTAAAGCTTTTACATGCTATTTATAATAGTAGCTTTATTTTATTTCCTTCTGCAATTGTACCAAAACTATGCATGTTTATTTCTCTGCATTTATACTTATTCTTTAGATTTTTAGTTCTTAAAGCTGTAAAATCGCAATTTTTGTCTGTGTTGTAAATTAATGCTAATTTACTCCAAATAAAATTTCTTTAGAGCCTCACTTTTAATGAGATTTTAAAGCTGTAGGTTTAAATTTATGCAAAATGATTTTAAGGAGATCTAGGTATATTTACATTTATTAATATTGCACAATCAGCAGATTGGGAAGAAAATGATATATATTGAAAATTTATTTTTCCAGCTGAGTGAAAATAACGCCCGGATCAGGAGTCGAACCCCGGTTTCACTCAGTTGGAAAAATAAATTTTCAATGTATGATTTTCTTTCCAATCTGCTGATTGTGTGATATTAATAAATGTATTTAATCTTCCCATTGTTTAATGGTGGTTTCCATTTATCATCAGAACAATGAATTCAGTTGATGGTCAGGCCAAATAGGGGATTGAGATTTTACACACTTAAGTTCATTTTTCTGGGTTGATACATTTAAATTATCTAAGTTATGTAATTTTATATGTATGAGATTTTTATGTCCATCCTTATGCAGTTTTATGTTATTTCCAGAGTTTTTAAAGTAGAGTTAATATTCAATAATCTTCATATCAGTAAACATGTCTTAAATGTTATTTTAAAATTTGTCTAACTACTTTACTATGAATATAATTACCATATCGTAAATTTATAATAAAATACCCGTATATATATTTTTTTCTTTCTGTCATGTTAAAATATTTTAAATATTGGATAGCTAATGAAGTTTTCTAAGAAGGATGTTAAACTTTAAAAATATTTTAAAAATACCTTAAAATCCTTTAAGCAGCATTACGATATATTTCAACATGCTATTCACGGTTGTCATCAGGTGTTTGGAAACTGCTGCTTCACTGGCCACTGTCACTTGACTCTTCATCTTCCTTTTTGGTGTTGACGTCATCCTTTTTTTTCTTATTAATCAGCTGTTGCCACTCTTTAGATATTGTGCTGTGCTCTCTTTCATTAATAGTGGAGTTGGATGTCAGAATTTCAAGTGCTTCATGTTTTAAGGTGTAGTTATGGGAGTTATAATGCGCAATTTTAGTAGTGGTTATGGTATTAGAATTTATAGGTTTATTAATATGAGTGTGGGATAATGCAGTGGAGGTTCTGTTATGTTTTAAGTCATATGTTCAATTTCGTGGTCTTTTATTTTTGGTTTAGTTATACTGATATAGCAAGCTTTAGTATTATTTTCAAAATTGAAGTCTATTTTGTAGATGCCTGAGGTTTCTTTGGGGTCTATTAAGTCTTTTTCATTGTGTATGCGTTAAAATATATTTCTATTTGGTTTTATGGTAATGTTTATGCCATGGTGGGAGCCTTCATATTTTATTTGGCATAAACATTCCCATAAAACCAAATAGAAATATATTTCAACGCATACACAATGAAAAAGGCTTAATAGACACCAAAGAAACCTCGGGCATCTACAAAATCGACTTCAATTTTGAAAACAATACTAAAGCTTGCTATATCGATGTTACTAAAGAAAAATAAGACCGCAAAATCGAACATATTAATGACTTAAAATATAACAGAATCTCCACAGTGTTATCCCGTACTCATATTAACCCTATAAATCCTAATACCATAACCACTACTAAAATTGAGCATTATAACTCTCACAACTACGCCTTACAATATGAAGCACTTGAAATTCTGGCATCCAACTCCACTATTAGTGAAAGAGAGCACAGCACAATACCTAAAGAGTGACAACAGCCGATTAATAAGGAAAAACAAGATGATGTCAACACCGAAAAGGAAGATGAAAAGTCCAGTGACAGTGATAGTCAGTGAAGCAGCAGTTTCTAAACACCTGATGACGACTGCGAATAGCGTGTCGAAATATATCATAATGCTGCTCTCTAAAATCATTTAAAAAATACTTTAAATTCCTTTAAGAGTTTAATTTGTCCTTTATTTATGATTTAACTTTTTATGATTTAATAAAGATGTTAAAGTTTAATAGAAATATCCTATATGATGAACAGAACAATTTATAGATGGACATTCGATTGGTTTTTTTTTTTTTTTAGATTTCTCTCACATTAAAAATGTTTAGAAACGTCCAAAAATTCTAGGTACCTGTATCATGATGGAGAAATTAAAAAGTTATGTAAAAGTTTCTTAAATTATGTGTGCCCCCAAAAATTTGCTTTCATGCTATGCCTCTGAGCATGCGATTATGAGGATTTCTCATTCTCTGTATAAATGTTTGAGGCTACCACATATATTCATGGAAATATAATGGTTTCTTTAAAAATTGAAAAAAAAAGAAGAAAAAAAAAATTCCTCTTTTAATTATAACAAAGTATTAGACCCAATGCAAAGACATTAAAAAAAAATTTCATGCTTCATTAAACACAGCGTACTGCAATCAAAATGCAAAAATCTTAAATATCTTATGAGATATTAGCATTTTTACTAAATTTTTATTTATGCATGTGCTAGCTTTTAAAAAATTTCATTTGCATAATTTAATAGCCAAAAGTATTGAGCAACTTATGTAAAAACTCGGAACAAATAGCGTGTAAATTCAAAAAGTTATGAGAGATAGAATGAACAAAATTTCAGTTCTCACAAAATAAGAGCTAAGCTATAAGGGTTTTACTCACATTTTTATTTTGATTGAATCAATGCCTAATGGTAATGCAGTGTTCACTGATTGTGAATAAATATTGATAAAACCACATGTCATCTGAAATTTTGTTCATTCTCTCAACTTTTTGAATATACACGTTATTTGTTTCGGGTTTTCATTTAAGTTGCTCGATATCTATTAAATGAAGCAAATGGAAATTTTTTTAAAGCTAATGCATGCATAGTTAAAAATTTAGTAAAAAGGCTCATATTTCACAAAATATTTAAAATTTTTGCATTCTGATTGCAGTATGCTCTGTCTAATGTAGTATACCAAATTATCACAAAATTGTTTTGCACTAGGTCTAATACCCTACATGTTATAATAAAAAAAGTGGGATTTTTTTTTTTTTTTTTTTTTTTTTTTTTTTTTGGCCAATTAAAAAAAAAAGTGGTTCTTCCATGGATATGTGATAGCCTTTTAAAAAAAAAACAAAACTAGTTGGCATAGGTGGAATCTGCGCAGTTCCCCATCATATTTATGTTCTCATAAATTTATAGTGCAAGACATTCTCTTAATATGTTTATCATGTTAAGAATTTGACCAAACACTTGACACAGTGACAGAATAAAATTCTCACCTAATAGGTTATCCACCGTTCACTTTGATATTTTTATCCTATTCTAATCTATTAATTTATTTTATTCGGGTCAATTTCATAGTTTAGTTTCCATGCAACTATTTCCAATGCAATAATCCTCAAAATGCATATTTATATGGAATATCGCCCAATTTTGAAGTTGATAAAATCTGAAATTACGAATAACTTACGAAATTTTCCTATTAGAATATTTGTTGTCAGTCACGTTCATACAAGTATCATAAATGTTATTTTGAAGTTGTCTGATACATTTATGATCCTGAAAACTGGCATTTTATGCTCAATTTTGCCCTATTCTGCAATTTTAAGTAAATCGTAAATTCTCAATAACAACTTATGATTTTTTTTAATTGGAAAATTCATACTCTGACATTCATGTCAGTATCCTGAATAATATTTCAAAAGTGATCTGACATCTTTACGGCGAAAATATCCCTCAACATTGACGTTTGTATGAAATTTTGCCCTATTCTGCCATGTTAAGAAATTCGTGAATGTCTAATAACTTACGAAATTTTTATATAGGAAAATTCATAGTCAATGATATTCATGCCAGTATCTTAAGTAATATTTCAAAAGTAGTCTAACATCTTTACGATGAAAATATCCCTCAAAATTGACGTTTATGTGAAATTTTGCCCTATTTTGTCATGTTAAGAAATTCATAAATTTCCAATAACTTGCGAAATTTTCAAAGTAGCATGTTTATAGTTACTGATGTTTATTCCGGCATTAAAACTGATATTTTAATACTGGTCTGACATTTTTATGGTAAGAATATTCCATTTAATGCACATTTATTTTGTCCTATTCTCCCATGTTAAGAAATTTGTAAATTTCTAATAACTTACGAAGTTTTTTAATTTGGATGTTGCAGATGAATAGGGTTCTTGCCAGTGTCTAAAGTAATATTTTAAAACTGATCTGGCTTCTCTGCGACAATTTGTTCTTGAGATATCGTGTACACAGACTAACAAACTAACGGACATACGGACTAATACACCCCTACAGATGGACACCATACAAATTTTGTCATTTTCGGAATCCTCACACCTGAAAACGTGTTAAAAAAAAAAAAAAAAAAAAAAAAAAGTCAAAAACCGAGCTCAAAAATTTTCACGTTTACCTAAGTTCCCCATACCTATAGTATGATGTGGAACTTAAAAAAATAATAAATAAATAAAAAATTATATATTCACAGATAATAAAAAAAAAAATCCTGATAATCACATGCTGCAGCCAAAACGCTTTTAAAGCATCACCTTTTTACAGGGTGATCTAAAACATTTTGATTTGTGTTTAATTTTTTACTGCTCCACTTTTCTTCTTACAGACACAATTTTTACTGAAATATGAGGTATAACATGTTCTTTACACTACCAACGTTTCAAGATGATTCCTAAAGAACTTTTCTAGATATTTAACAAAACGTATAAATTCGAAAGTGTCTAAATACTTATTGGTAGGTAGTGTATTTAACAGAGTAAAAAGTTAATAGAAGAATTTCAAAAAAGGATAAACAGATGAGAGAGAGACTATAAAGTCATAATGAAATCTTATATCAAGACATAATTTTTATAATGCTAAACTCCAATAAGGATTAGAAGGGGAAAGATTATTGATATTTGAGTGCATTTTCTAAAATGTAGTGTATTTTCTAAAATATTAAGTCGTATTTTTGATACCTTTTTTAATATTTTTTGCTTTTTCAGGATTTAGATCTTATAAAATTCCTAATTACCCTATTTAGATCTTACTATCCTCATAGCTTAGGTATGTATTTGCTTCTAGACTTTTTTTTTTATTTTTTGTAAAAATCCCCTATTTTGTTTTCTTTAAACTTTGAGCTTTACTGAAATGTATCTTCTTGTGAATTGCATGTTTGATATTGGCTGCTTTATTCCTATGTCTAGGACATGGCTTGTATAAGGTGTGAACTGCATGCTGGCACTTGTACTATTAAGTGTAAACTTCTTAAGAAATATTTTATTTTCTGTGAAGTAACTGTTTAATGTTTCAGAAATTAAAAATTTTGGAATCATTTGTAAAATGTTACCTATTCAAATATGCAAATCAAAATAAAATTGCATAGGAAAACTGCTAAATTGAATTTTAGTGTTTTTTTTTTTTTTTTTTTTTTTAACAAGCATCTTCTACAGTAGCTATTATTTGACCTCAAACAACTGAGCCTTAGAACCCTTGTTTTGTCATTTGACCTTAAATATTAATACTTCAAGCAACTGCTGTGAGTTTTTAGAATTTATAGTGTGTTCTAACAAAGTTATTAAGTTATTTCAATTTAATCAGGCTAACAAAAATGTTTTAAAACATAAAGTTTCTCAAATAAAATTTTTATTTCTTTTGACTTATTTATGATCAGGTATGTGTCTAATAGCTATTTTTGAATTTAGCAGTTTTCAAAAAAAAAAAAAAAAAAAAATATGTAATGAATGTTAAAGGGTTTATATATATATATATATATATATATATATATATATATATATATATATATGACATTGTCCAATCAATTCAATATTTATGTATAATTTTAAGTCTGGTTTCAACAGAATGTTTTTAAATGGGAGGGAACAGAGTATAGCAGCATTTGATTATTATTGTTATTATTTTTATTTTTATTTTTTTGTCAAAACTATTTAAAGAATGTATGAAAAAAATATTGTGTGAAAATCCTAAAGTTGTATATCAATAGAGGTTGGATGTGCCCATAGATGAAATAAAGCTATTGAACAAATAAATTTAAAATATGATTAAATTTTTTTTTTTAATTTAGACTGTAATAAGTCATAATAAAGTGGATTACAGTCTTTATGAAGTCTGATTCAGAAATTTATACTACTATAGACAAAATTTTTCAGACCATGGGATATTAATAAAACATTTATTAAACATATAAAAAAAAGAGGGACAATGGATATTAACGTTTAAAACAGAGCATTAAGTTTCACAGAAAAGAGGAAATGTCTTCCCTCTTGAACAATCATACGTCTACTGAAGAGATTAAGATGTGCACGCTTACAAAAGAATGACACAATATGCAGTGATGCCACACAACAGGAAAGAAAAAGGATGGCTAGGAATAAACGAATTCCCATACTACTTGCCTTATGTATAAAAGGGGAAATTTAAAATTCAGTTATTTCAATCAAAATAAAGGAAAGTTTTTCTCTGGGATATTGATTGCTTTTTTTATTATCTAAAGTTGATTTTCTTTTCTATGGTTTATAATATTTTAATGGTTTAATCATAAGATCTCCAAAATATTAAAAAGTGTTCTAAAATGATTTTTTGTAATATTGCACTTACTGTATTAAAATTCTGTCAAAGATCTGAAAACTACATGAAATCTAATTTAAAATTGATTGTACTTACCTTTAACTAAAATACCTGTAATATTATGTATAAACTGCAATTTCTTGTATTAGAAAATGATTCTCATTTTAATTTATTTAAGAAAAGAAAGCTTTATAAAGCAATAAACAAACATTGAATTTTTTAATTTCATCAGGAATCTTAGTTCCTAATTTCCCTAATAAATTACTCATAATTCAGATGTAGAAGAAATTTAATGAGAATGATTTTAAAATTTTAAACTGATAAACCAGAAGAAAAGTCTAATGTGTAAAAATGTAAAATAAATCTAGTCTAATAGAAAAATTTTGTCAAATTTTAACATCCAACAAAAGATCCATAATCTGATTCTATATACATAAGTAATTAGTTGCTTTTGTTATAAAATATAATTTTATTGAATGGGCATAAATACACTTGTAAAATTATAAATAGTATTTGTCATTGAAATAAATTTTCTTGGTCACCTTGCTTTCCACCAAAAATAAAATCCAAGCAACTTGTGTAAAAATACTTTTTCAAAAAACTAAACTGTTGTAATAAGAGTTTCATTAAATCAAAATTCTTGAATATATAAATAGCTAACATTTATTGTAGACGATAAACAAGACGATTTACATTACACACATTCAAAATAAGTAGAATTAAAAATATTTAAGTGTACATTGACTTCGTACATTTTCAGTTGTTTAACCACACAGGTTATAATAGATAGCCACCAAGGCCAGCGCACACAGCTACATTTTCTTTTCTCAACTGGTGCGCCCGCAGCCGGGAGCATTTGGAGAGCTCTCTCTCACACGCATGCACAATTAAAGGCACATTTGTTTTATTTATTAAAATGAGTCGTTCGCTACTCCAACAAACCCCCCCCCTGCAAGCGATGCATCTTAATCTACACAAAAATAAAAATATAAATACAAATATAACATAATACAGAATGAACACATAAAAATAAAAATATATAAAATTAAGAAATTAAAGAAGTAGTATTTTCCATTGAATATAATAGTTTTTCTTCGTTTACAGCCTTTGTCAAGAAATCTGATATTAGGGCTTCACTTGGAGTATAATATAGATCAATTATTCTGTCTCTGATCAAGTCCTTTACAAAATGTAACCTAAGATTTATATGTCTGGACTTGTTGGATGATCTTGTACAATTAGCCCATTGTATGGCTGCTTGACTATCTGAACTCAGTGACACAGTATTGTTTATAAAATTTTTAAAGTTTAATTCCGATAATAAATTTATTATCCATGTTATTACGTTAGAGATTTCTGAAATAGCAAACAACTCGGCTTCACAAGTTGATAAACTTACACTTTTTTGTTTATGACACTTCCATGATATTAATGAATTACCCAACAAAATTTCACCACCAGAAAATGATTTTCCATTTTCTGCATTCCCCCAACTTGCATCTGAACTTGCATTTAAATACCCAAATTCTGCACGATAGAATAATTTTTTATCTTTAGTTCCCTTTAAATATCCTAAAACCCTTTTTGCAAGTAAAAAATGCCTTTTTTCAGGCTTATGATTAAACTGTGACAAATAAGTAATTACAAAAGCTATGTCTGGACGCGTTCTATTAGATAAATATAATAATTCACCTAAAATTTCCTGATATGTGTTTACATCAATAGTTTCATTTGTAAGTGGTAAGCTTTTATCTTCTCCTTTAACAATTCGGGTTTTTACTGTTTTACAATCACTTGGATTGTGTTTAGCTAGTAATGACTCAATGTATTGTGTCTGTGACAAATAGATACCATTATTATTTTGTAATATTTCTATACCTAGAAATTTCGATTTATTATTTTCATGTAATTCAAATATTACTTTAATTTTAGAGATTATATCTTCATACCTTTCTTGATTATTACTGAAAATACAGAAATCGTCAACATAGATGCTCAAAATAAGAAATTTATCATTATCAGTTTTAATGAATATGCAATTATCTGAAGCTGTTTGTACTAATCCTAATTTTTCTAATTCAAATTTTATTTTCAAATACCAGTTTCTCCCACTCTGTTTTAAGCCATAGATGCTTTTCTTTAATTTACATACTTTTCCTGTACCTATAGACCCTTCAAAACCCTGCGGTGGTAACATGCATACATTTTCCTCTAAATTACTGTATAAATACGCAGTTTTAACATCAAAGAATTTTTAAATTAAATTTAATTTAGCGGCAATTGCAATTAGCAAACGGAATGTTTCCATGCATAGAACAGGTGAGAAAGATTCCGAATAATCGACGTTTTTAATTTGATTATAACCCGCTGCACATAACCTTGCCTTAAAAATTGTTACCTGAATCATTTTCTTTCTTAGTATAAACCCATTTGCTTTTTATTAATTTCGCGTCAGCTGGCTTATCAACGATCTCCCAAACATTATGTTTATTTAATGAATCCATTTCATTTTGCATCGCAATTTCCCGATTTTGCCAATTAATATCAGTTTTTGCTTCTAAATAATTATTTGGGACACTTTCCGTAAAATTACTCACTGTCTGTTTATTTTTTATTCTTTCACTTCTTCGTAATTCCAAATTACTTCCGGCTTCAAATCTGCTCTCCTCAATTTGCTTCCCCCCTGTTTCACTGGTGTTCCCCTGTTCATCACCAGACATAGAGGGTTTTAACATGCTACTTTCTTTTGTTTTCTCATCAGAGAGTTGGAAATGCAGAATTTTGTTCTCTGTTGTTTGTGTTTAGATTTCATTTGGGGATGAATCATAGAACGATTGAATATCTCATATTATTATTTTTCTCAAAAAATGAACTGCCTTTTAATGATTCGTTGAATTTGACCAATCTTTCCTCAATTACTTTTTTACTTTCTAGATCATAAATTCTATACACCCTACGTTCATGGCTATACCCTAGAAAAATTCCCCTCTTCCCTGGAATTTCAAATTTATTTCTCAATACTTTAGGGATATGAAAATATGCTACACAGCCAAATTTTCTTAAGTAATTTAATTTAGGTTTTTTACCGGTCCAAATTTCTAGGGGTATTTTATTTTTTCCTTTACGTGGTGTTACATTAGAAACTCGTGTACTAAAGTTTATACCTTCTGCCCAAAAATATAATGGTAACTGACTTTCGTATAATATAGTCCTAGTTCTTTCTAGTAATACTCTGTTTCCACATTCCGCTTTACCGTTCGATTCGCTATTATAAGGAACCGTTTTTTCGTGAGATATACCGGAATTAATTAAATAATTGTCCAATTTTTCATTTACAAACTCCAGACCATTATCTGACCTGAGCCTTTTGATTCTTTTACCAGTTAAATTTTCATGTTTACTCTTAAAGTTGCAGAATGTTTCATATACCTCACTTTTATTTTTCAAAAAATAAGTAAAGTACATGCCAGAAAAATCATACACTAAAATCATAAAATATTTAGCACCCCCTAACGACACAGGCTTAATAGGCCCACACAAATGTAAATGAATCAATTCTAGAATTTCGGAACTTTGTTCCGTATTAACAGGTGGATGATTTTTTCTAGTTACCTTACTTATATCACAAATTTCACAATTAAAATCATTTATGATATCTACATTTATAGTCTTTCATTTTAAGCATATAATTGGGATTTATGTGGCATAATCTACTATGCCAGATTTCATAATATATATCATTCATCACAACATTACATTCTTTACTAGTAATTGGCTCTAAATTAATTTCAAGTTTGTTATTTCTATATGCTTTAGTAACCAACTTATTATTACTATCAAAAATTAGTACAGAATTTTTAGTAGATTTTATACTACATCCTTTATCCATTAATGAGGTTACCGACAAAAGATTATATCTAAGATCAGGGACATAATAAACATTTTCGATAGTTAAATAAATGGGATGTTTACTTACGATTTTGGCTTTGATGTTTCCAGTGCCATGGCACATAATTTTTGCATCCTTACCTGCCAAAAGGATGTCTTTGTTTTCTGGTTTTACTATATCAAACCACATTTTATCTTTTACCATATGGTCGCTCGCCCCGGAATCTAAAACAAAAACATTATCACACAATGAATCAATAGTAGAAGCACTAAAAACAGAATTATTTTCTTCTTCTTTCTTATCAAAGCGAGAATTGTTTTTTCTATTTTTCTGTCTATAGCCATAAGAGTTAAACGTTTTTTGGGAATTGTTTTTATAAAAACAGTCCTTGGCAAGATGATTACTCCTTTTACAGATGTAACACAGTTTTTTCTTATCCTTTTTTACGAAGAACGCTTTGGGTTTATTTTGTTCATTTTGCGGATTCAAGTTTGCTTCTTCCTCTCTTAAAATTTCTAAAACTTCCTCCATAGATTTTTCCCTTTGTATTTTCAACGCATCTCTGATTTTGATAAAGTTTCCTGATAGACATCTTACTGTATAATAGACAAGCTCTCTTGTAGAAATTTCCAATCCTAACGATCGACATTTTACAGCAATTCCTTTTGAACGTGCTATATAATCATTTACAGGTTCATTTTGTTTCATCAATAAGTTTTTCAGTTCATTTCCGGCATCTATTCTTCTATCCTCTAATTGCCCAGTAAAAGTGTTCTTGATATTCTCCCATAAGATTTTGGCATTTTCTTCATTAGAAAATTGAAGAGCGTGTTCATCGGATAGAGAAAGCTTCATATAGGAGACTGCATCGGAGTTTTTCAGATCCCATTCTTGAGATTCCGCTGCATTCAGACCTTCTGGTTTCACCGTTGTAATAACAGAATCGAGTCTCTTAATTGATAGAGCCGCTTTTATTTTCATGGCCCATATAAAATAATTGTTACCGTTCAACTCCGGTATATTTATTCTATCCATTCTTTTCTTTTAGAAATAATTATTTCAGCAATTTTGATTTCAAGAATTTCCTTCACAACCACGCTCTACCAATTGTTGTAATATGAGTTCCATTAAATCGAAATTCTTCAATATATATATATATAGCTAACATTTATTGTAGACGATAAACAAGACTATTTATATTACACACATTCAAACTAAGTAGAATTAAAAATATTTAAGTGTACATTGACTTCGTACATTTTTAGTTGTTTAACCACACAGGTTATAATAGATAGCCACCAAGGCCAGTGCACACAGCTACATTTTCTTTTCTCAATTGGCGCGCCCGCAGCCGGGAGCATTTGGAGAGCTCTCTCTCACGCGCATGCGCAATTAAAGGCGCATTTGTTTTATTTATTAAAATGAGTCATTCGCTACTCCAACATAAACTTTATTTCTATCCCAACTGAATATCCCCCCCTCTTCCCTCAACTTTAGGTGTAAGAGGGCACTTTAGGTGTAAGATTTGCCCCCCAAGGGTAGTGGGGGCAAAACGTGAATTCAAAAAATCCTTCATGTCTCAAACAAAATAACAGATATCCGTAAAATTTTTGCTTTAAAATATAGCTAATATAAATGTCTAAAAACCTATTTCTGGAATTTTCGAAATTCGGTCCCCAACGGGGGCTGGGGGGGGGCAAAGCAAAATGGATTTCACATGCGTAAAACGCTATTTCGCATAATCCCGTATATCTCAAAAAAAAAAAAAAAAAAAGATATACGTGCAGTTTTTGCTATAAAATATAGCTAATACAAATATCTAAAAACCAATTTCTGGAATTTTAAAAATTCAGCCCCCAGGTGGGGCAGCAGAGGGAAAAAAAATTAGAAATACAGTTAGGCCTTTCAAAATTGGTACAGATAGGTTTCAATAGCCTGCAAGTTGAATGGGGATATTTTCGAAAGTGTAAAGTTATTAGGAGGGGAGAGAAGGGGGGAGGGGAGAGGGGGGGCAAAAAAATAAAAATAGTTAGATCGTTCAAAATTGATACACAAATGGTTTTCGATACTTAAAATCGAATGCGGATATTTTTGAATTTGTAAAATTATTAGGAGGGGTGGTTATGGGGGTGGGGCGGTAAGGGGGGACTATAGGCAAAAACAAATAGAAATGAAGTTAGGCCGTTCAAAATTGGTACAGATTGGTTTTAGAGGCCTGCAAGTCGAATGGGGATATTTTCGAAAGTGTTATTAGGAGGGACGGGAGAGGGGGGGCGGAGGGGCAAAAAAAAAAAAAATAGTTAGATCATTCAAAATTGGTACGTAGAAGTTTTCGATACTTACAATCGATTGCGGATATTTTCAAATTTTTTAAATTATTGGGAGGGGGGGGGAGAGTGGTGGGGCAAAAAAAAATAAAAATAGAGATAGATCGTTCAAAACTGGTGCATAGAGGTTTTTGATATTTACAAATCGATTGCGGATATTTTCGAATTTGTAAAATTATTAGGATAGACAGGAGGGGGGGGGGGTGAAGGGGGAAAATAACAGAAATAAGAGTTAGAGCATTTTGGGAATTTTTTCTGAAGGCAGTGAGAACCCGGTGCGAAATTTTTCCTAATCAGATTTTGTTTCGCTTTTTTTTTTTTTTTTTTTCACGTGATAAAAATTAATGCAAATTTGAGAATTCAGTAATTATAGTGATTCATTTAAAAATAGTGACCAGCAAAGCGGGAAAAGCCTGCTAGTATATATATATAAATACAATTAAGGATTAAATAATAAATCATTTAGCAGGGTTTTGTTTTTAATAGATAGTTGTATGAATTTGCAGGATATTGCAATTTTGAAAGAGTCATTCAGAAAAAATATAATGCAATGTTAAGTCTTATCCAATCACTCTACTTTATATGTAGACAAACTATTTTCAAATAAACACACAGTATCTGAAACTTGTTTGAGTTTCATTCCAATATCATTAATGTAATAAGTTTGTTTATTTTAAACAAAAATAAATTAAAAATTTGTGTAGAAATGCAAATGTATACAAAGTGGTTTATCGAAGTTTAACAAATTGGAGTGTTCATTGATACAGAAAGTCGTTAATAAATGGGAAAATTTGTTCAAAAGTATTGTTTATAAATAAAAAATATATTTGTCTCCTTGATAAACTGAGTGTATACAATTATGCGCAGATAACTTTTTAATTAGTCATTGCAATGTGCAGGTTAGTCAAAATATCCACACAATAAATATCTTGTTGAAATTTCTTACAATCAAATCAGTAATACTATGTTAATAATTTATCTGAATTTAAGTAGAAAAAATATATCAATCTTTTTTGAATTTCCAGTTTACTTTTTGTCATGACATTTCCTGATATAAAACATCCTTCTTTTTAAAAAATATTAAAGATTTTAAGTAATTAAAAATAATATATTGTCAATATCTATAAATTGTCACAGTGGCGGATCCAGAACTTACCTTTTGGGGGGGGGCTAAGATTGTTCAAGGAGGAGATTCGAGATAAAAGAAAAGTTTACAACTGTAATAGTCAATTATGAATGTCAGCACTTTTGGGGGGGGGGGCTTCAGCCCCCTAGCCCCCCCCCCCCCCTTAAATCTGCCACTGAATTGTCATAATCTGGCAAATATATAAATTGTCAATATCTGGCAATAGAGAACATTTTTTCAGATAAATGATTACTTGCAAAATACTCATTGACTATGAGATTTATGTTATAAAATTTCATGTGAAAACATTGACTTTTGAACTTTAAGGGCCCTCTTCACTCGCCGCCGCCGAAGCAGAAGCCAATGTTATTCTATGGGAAATTTTCCTTTACAAATAACTTATTAACCCTTTCAGGGGCGGTGGCTAGAGGGTCTATCCACCTACTTTAGAAATTTTTCTCTAAGTGTGCAGTGGCTACTTTTTTAATCCACTTTTATGAAAACTTAATGTGTACTTCTAAAATTGAAATAGAGGTGGCAGAACTACAGTAACTTTAATCAGGATGTGCCTGTGACTTTTTTAAATGGACAAGTTGCGGGAAAATTTTTTGAAGTTTCTTTTATATATTTTTATGAAAAATAATTTTTTATTCAAAAGTATTTGGTAGTGTAAATATACTGTAATGCACCTTTTAAATACAAGATATTTACATATTATCTTAGATCATTAATTTTAGTTTGATTTTTAGGAGCATCTTTTAGGTGGAGAGACACAGTGGCAAGAACGCCTAGCCACCACCCACAAAAAAATCCCCACATGCTGAATTTTTTTTCTTCATAAAATATGACTTGTAGGGGATGTTTCTTTATGATATATATATATTTAAAAGGAAATTCAATCATTTTAACTTAGTGCCCCTGAAAGGGTTAACTAATACATATTTTTTAATTCTGTTTTCACATTCTGAAATTTCCTAACGGTTAAATTGGCGGACTTTTTTTTTAAATTTATTTTTTAAATTTTTTATATTTTATTTTGAAGCTGCAAAATACGAATTTTCAATTTGTGAATTTTTTTCGTTTTGCAATTTCAAAATAAAATATTAAAAAAAAAAAAAAAAGATATTTTAAAAAAAGGTCCGTCAATTTAACAGCTGGGAATTTTCTGAATGTGAAAACAGAATTTAAAAATATGCATTAGTTAATAAGTTATTTGTAAAGAAAATTTCCCATAGAATAACATTGCCTCGGACTTCCGAAGACTGTAAGTGAAGAGGGCCGTTAAGCAAAATTATTTCAAAATTGCTTTAAAATTTACTTGTATATTCAAATTGTAAAGACAGTTTTGAAAATCTTTCTACACTGATTTATGGTAATGAGTTTAATTTATATAAATTAAAGAATTTAAAACTTCAATAAATTCATTAATAAAAACTTATTGCTTATTAATATTTTTAGTGCTGTATTTAGATTTTTAAAAATTGATTTTTTCTTTCTAGCTCATATTTTAATATATGAATTGCCATGGATTTTGAATCGTAAGTATTATTTTTATAATTATGAATTTGAAAAAAATTAAGCAAAATTTTCAGTCATGCTTTTTATGTAAACTTGTATTCATAATTGTCTTTTTTAATATTAACCTTTTGCTCTCAAGCAGCAATTCTGTCACCATTCACTTTTGTAGCAACTCCAATGGAGACTGTCATTATTCGGTTTAACGTGAAACAGTAAAAGATATTATTAAATCTGTGTGTCCAGCTATATCCTCACCAAACTGCTGATCAAAGAAAGATGCAAAAAGCATAAAGATATGCAAATTAATACAAGGATTCAGAATCTATCATTTAAATTCAATTATTTTTATTAGTTAAGATATCAATTTAAAACCCAAAGAGATAAAGATAAACAGCACAACATATAGTGTCACCACGTTTCCTATGCCTAGCAGTGAGGACGAGTCGAAAATCTTGGAGGGTTTCCAAGTTGACCAACAGGTTTGAATTTAGTAAACATCCAGTCATTTGGTGTTCCCTTATTGCTTATTTTCTCTCAGCGAAAAGCTTGACTCCCCTATTTTACTAGTGAACTCGTTGAATCTGCACTTGCGCAGAGGCTTCCATGGTCGCAAGAAATGTAGTTAGAGTACTGCTAAAAAAGTCTGCCTACAGTAGTGCTAACTGTCTGAAGTGTGGAGGTGGCAAAATACAAGCAGCAGCAAAATAGGTTAGAAAAACCTTTTAGTTCAAAATTATATGCAATTGCCTGTTTTTTTTTTTTTTTTTTTTTTTTTTTTTAATTTAGTGACCAGCAAAACTATAAAATATATGCTGGAGTTGATCAAACTGACAAATATAACTGATGTATTATTTTCTTAGAAAATCAATGAAATGGTCACAATTATTTTAAGAGTAAAGGGGAGTTGGTTTAGAAATTTGTTTAATCATTTCTTATATTCTTTATAAAGCAGTAACTAAATAACCTGACCTAAATGTTTAGTTATTCATACGTAGTGTGTAAAAACTTCGGTTAATCAATTGAAAATTTTGCTTACACCAGATCAAGCTTGTACTTGGATCTACCATTTTGATCCAATTGAATGGGTAGCTACATATTACAGAAACAGAAGTTAAGGATTGCCTTCAGCGAAGTAAACTTTCTGGCAAAAGATACTAAATCACACATTACTGCGATACATTCTCCATCAAGCCAAAGATGGGTCTTGAAGTTTGTTTTATAAAATACTATACAAAACAAGAATGCAGAGCATAATATTTAAGATTTCTTTCTGTGTGGTATAAAATACATAAAATATTAAGGTATAAAAGTTTTACATTTTAACTTGTATGTGAAATCATTTTAAGTTAGGTACAAAATATTCATAAAGTATCCAGAAAATTGTCTCAAGTTGCTGGTTTTGGTTTATTCATGCGAAAAAGTCCTAGAGTGCAAAAGGTTAATTATTCCAATCACCTATTTGTTTATAAGAATCTTAATTTATGTTCTTTAATCACCTGACTGCCGCTGAGAAAAATCCTTTCTATAATGTTTTTTTCCCCCATCATACAAAATTGTATAACTCCATATTTTTAACTTTTTTTTTCAAATACACTGCTTGACATTAAAAATGCAACACGAAGAAGGAATGATAATAACGGAATGAAATTTGTTGGACACATACATTATAGTAGGCAGAACAATTGATTAAAATTTCAGGAAATTTGGTGTAATATGTACTGAGAAAACAGTACATAAAGCAGCGACCTCTGTGAGCAATAACAGCACATATCTGCCTAGGCATTGAATCGAACAGCAATTTAATGACATGTACGGGTACAGCACTTTATGAAGCTTCAACACGATGCCACAATTTATCGATCAAAGTGACTGGTGATTGGTGGGGAGCCAGTCGCTTTTCAACAATTAAACAGTCATTTTTATTGGTGCGAGATCAGGAGAACGCACTGACCAGAGCAACAGTCGAACACATTCGGCATCAATGAAGGTCCGGACAATATGGACAACTTGCGGTCGTGCATTGTCCTGCTTAAATGTTGCACTTCAGAGGCCTTGAACATAGGGCAGAGCTATGAGCCTTAACTCATCAGAAATGTAATGGCTGGTATTCAGAGTGGCGGGAATGAAAACAAGAGGTGACTGGGAAGTGTATCCAATGGTACAACATACCATCAATCCAGGTGGTGACTCAGTATGCGGCTACCAAAATTCTGACTACTCTCAAAACTGCATCACTGATATGGGCTTGGGTGCTATTAATATGTGATGAACGAAGAACCTGGACGCAGGAATGGCATGAAGTCACTTTTCAAACAAATCACAATCCTGTTTACAGCATCAAGATTGCCTTATCCATATTTAACGGTATTATGAATAATGCACATTGCCAGCTGGGATTCGACATCATCATACTGTCCATCATTTGCAATGATGTTATGGGTTCCCATTGGATACACGTCTCGATTACTTCATGTTTGTATTCCTAGCCCTCTGAACAGCGGCCATTAAATTTCTGATGAGTTAAGGCCTGCCTCTCTGCCCTGTATTTGAGGCCTCTGTAGCGCAAAATTTCAGCAAGATAATGCACGACTGCAAGTTGTTTGTATTGTCCGGACCTTCTTTGATACAGAATGTGTTTGACTGTTGCTCTGGCCAGCACATTCTCCTGATTTCGCACCAATGAAAATGACTGTGTAATCATTGAAAAGCGACTGTCCCCCCCACCACTCACCAGTAACTTCGATCGATGAATTGTGGCATTGTGTTGAAGCTTCATGAAGTGCTTTACCCATACATATCATCCAATCGCTGTTCGATTCAATGCCTAGGCAGATATGTGCTGTTATTGCTCACAGAGGTCTCTGCTTTATGTACTGTTTTCTCAGTACATATTGCTCCTAATTTCCTGAAATTTTAATCAATTGTTCTTCCTGCTATAATGTATGTGTCCAACAAATTTCATTCCATTATTATCATTCCTTCTTGGTGTTGCATTTTCAATATCGAGCACTGTATGAAGGTTATAAAGTCATAAGACTTATTTTACAAGTGCATAGTTATATTTTTAATCTGCATTTGAAATAAGCATTTTGCAATATTGTGAGAAGTGTACCTACAGTGAAAACATCACAATTTTGTCTTTTTCAAAGGCAGTCAGGTGATTGAGTATTTATTAACTATATAAATTAAAATATACAAACTTTAAAATACTAAATATTTCTTAATCCACAGCTGCATGGAAAATTATTAAAGCTTGGCTGCCTGAAGATTTTGTTGAAAAAATTAAATTTGTAAATAAAACATCTGTTCAAGAATATGTTACAGAAGATAATCTTCCTGTGGATATGGGTGGAACAGTAAGTTTTTTATATTTTGGTTTGTGTTAAACTTTTGACTAAAAATGTTTATCTGTTTATAGTATAAATCAGTGATCACCAAGCTTTTTGACTTTATGGACCACAGAATTCATAATTCAAAATCCCGCGGACCACTAATACTATTGATTGTGAAACGAAAATAAATTTCTGAAATAAAAATCAGCGAATACCCATTTTATAATTATGAAATACACCTATTTAATGTAAAACATTTAAATATTTTATTATTAGAAAAGCGTAATTAAACATAAAGAACAAAAAATTAAAGGTTGTTGGTTTAAAAAAACAAATATTGTAAAGAAAGAATGTTAATACCTTTTTATTCATTGCATATTATAAGAAACTCGGGCGAAAGATTTAACTATGTAATAAGTTACTATTTTCATACATAAAATTGCATTTATTTAATTTAATATGTAGGGGAAACCAGGGATTGTTGGCATAGATTTTAGTTTTTGATTTTTCTATTCTTTTTTCCTTTTTTTGTGTGTGTGCAATACTTAAGGATTTTCTGATGAATGCATTGGAAAGCTTGACCTATTAACTTAAACGTGTTGAAATAACACACACCAACCAACCTACTCTTTTTCTAAGAGCTTACAACTTATTAATCTCAGGTGCAGGGCTAGTTGGCATGACATGTGTAGGGATATTTAAGCAGAACGCAGCAATTTTCGAGGAAAAGCATTTTATTTTTTCAAAACATCTTTTTTTAATAATATTTGTTCAAAATTTTCTGCTTAAATGTATAAACTTAAAAATTCGGCTAATAATAAGAAGAAATAAAATTCTAGTTATTTATGGAGCTGCCTATAATTATTCAAATAGAATTAAACCGATGTTTGAGATCAGTCACAAACCACGGATGTAAGAGTTACTTGCTCATTTATTTGTACAAAACTGTTTAATTTGATCACAATTTTATTTTGTTCGTATTAAATGGAATTGTTCTCGTCCAGCCAACTCCATTTTTTCCCCCTTTTGACTATGGTGGACAAGCGAATCTGCTATAGGTTTCAATTTTCCTAAGGTTCTGGGAGGATTGGTATATGACCAAAACAAAGTTATTTTGCATTTAGGGTGGTCAGGAAGCTCTTGAGTTGTGGAGAATTCATTGTTGGTCTTGCTTTGTGACCTTTGATATCTTTTTGAGATTTTGTGGGGTTTGTTGGAACTTTAGAATGAAAATCCTGACCATAGTCTTGGCTGAAGGTGAAAACTCTGCATCTTAGACAAATTCTTCAGCCTTTCCTTTGAACTATCATTAAAAAATATTAAGCTACGCCATAGCTACATTATAGCTATACTGACCTCATACCTATTTATGCCAACTAGCCCCACAGGGATACACAACACAAAATGGATATAACAGAATCTCTAACATCAGAAAAAAACAGATGATACATGCATGCAACAACAGTAAACTATTCTTTCGAAAACCGCCATAAGCAGCACCACAATTTAATCTACAGATTTACCAGTCCAAATAATGTACGAAGAAAAAAAAAAATTCACACCAGTCAAAAAAATGAGATTTTTCTCTCATGATGCTTCTAAGCAGATTGAATTTTCGGTGGATGGTGTACCTAAATACAAGAAGGCAGAGCAACAAAGCAGCCAAGTAAGGTGGCAACATGGTTTCATTCATAAGTAAAAATAAGATTAAATCGCATTCGATCTGGTGTAGGGTGGTAGGAGTACGAGATATGTGCATACAAGTTTTGCATGCTCAGACAAACGAGCCCATGTTCAAATCTGTACAATACTATGGTGCCCTAAATGTAAATCAACATATCTATGATTGGGAACTCTGGTTATGTTTTTGCATTCATAATCGAGTAAATAAATTTTCAATCCATGAAACTTTGAATAATATCTTCTAAATGCCTTTTTTTCATGACTGATTTGTTTCAAACATAGTGTAGAACTTTTGGACCATTTTGAAGAAAAATAACTTTTATTACTCTGAAAAATTAAAATTTAGTTTGATTCCAGGCAATAAGATTATCTTAAAACTTTAATATTTTTTTTAGTTTAAATTTAAAATATACCAATCACCTAAAAGCCTTCAGATGTAAAACTGTCTCTTTGCAGGGATGTTTATGTTCAAATTAAGATATTACCTTTCTTAAATAAAATACAGTGAATTCTAATATGAAGCAGTATTTTGTGGTCATCAAAAACCTCATTTTCTAAAACTATATAATTTTAAAGTATTAATTGGTAGAAAAACTACGTAAAGCCTGAAAAAGGCTGTATAACAGTACAACCTATCGGCTGATATGAAGCCAAATTGAATCAATTTTTCATAAAAGCAGTTTCCCACTTTAAATTTAATGTGCTTGTACACAATGGAGGCTGAATAAGTAAGTGAGAAAAATTGCAGTATAGCAGCCCTACTTACCCAAATTAAACCATTCTAATCTTTCATAATACCCGTCTTGCATATCAAATTTGGTGCATTTATACACTATAGAAGCTGCAATAGTTTTTTTAGTAACTAGTGAAAATTGTAGCATAAAATCAGTTTATCGGTTGATATGCGCTTGAATTAAATTAACGTAGTTTTGTTTTTTAATGTCCATATCAAATATAAAGTTTGAAGCACATATACATAACCTTCCAGTAAATGAGGAAAATTATATCATAGCAGTGCCTCCTACAGGACGATATGTATCTAAACTTAATTAGCACAAATTCATCAAGGTCAAATCAAATGTTTCATAGAATTCCATGCATTTCTTCAACAGATAGTGCCCACCTACAAAATTTTGTACAGATATCTTGAAATGGTGCACAGTAATGATCAAATGGTATTCGAAACATCTCAAAATATGTAAATTCATTGAAAACTGGAAGACAATAATTTTTAAGAATCCAGTATTTTCTGATGGATATAGAAGACACTAATAATAAGAAAAAATAAATAGTTCCCCTTCTACTGTTTTTCACTATAAATTCTTAATGTAAAAAAATAGATTCAGATTTGTAAAAAAGGCCTTTTCTGTCATCAGTTTTTATTTATCAGATAGGATATACATATGACTAGCAGGCTTTGCCCGCTCCGCTGGTCATTTATATTCAAATGAATTCTCAAAATACTATATCATTAATAATTAAAAAAAAAATCATTGAAATCAGTCAAAATTTAAGTTAAAGTTCTTGCTACCTTTGGTAGCAGTTTTTCCCACTCACCACACTTTGAGTCTGGAGTCCCAATGCCTTCGGTAGCACCTTACCTGCATTTTATTCCCCCTCCCTCACGGGTAAAGTGGAAAGATTTGCAAAATCACATCAAAGTGTCACACACCAAAATTTGCTATTCTAAGGTAATTTGGAGCAGATTTAAACTTGAAAACGTGTTTTTTGCCCTGCCCATCCCAAAGGGTGGGAATTTCAAAAAATCTCTTTATGGTGCATGTTGCATACACATACTTAACTGGCACATTAAAAAATCAAGATCCTGCGATTATTTGAAGCAGAGTGATGTTTTAAAAGGTGTTTTTTAGCCTTCCACCCTCACTGCTCTTAAAAGAAAGAAGGGGGAGGGGAATTTTGCAAAATCTCTTTAGATTGAGTTAGATATTAGGTTGTAACATATGAAATGTCTGATTTTCATGGTCTACTTAAAGAAAGAATATATTTTTACAGAACAAACTTTATTAATCAAAATAGGAACCATTAGCTTCAATACACTTTTTCCAACGAGAAGAAAGTTTTTTTTATGCCGGTATCATAAAATGTAGTCATCCTGGAGGCAACAAATTAATTGAATGCCACTTCAGCATCCTTTGGATTTCTGAAGCATTTTTCCTGCAAGAAGTTATTGAGATGTTTGAAAAAGTGAAAATCTGTAGGTGAGAGGTCAGGTGAATATGGTGGATGGTCTAAAACTTCATAGTTTAACATGTGCAGCTTCTGACGAGTGATCATTGAAACATGCGGTTTAGCGTTATCATGGAGAAGAATAAGGCCCTTTCTATTGACCAATGCTGGCTGTTTACGTGTAAGTTCCTGGTGCATTTCATAGATTTCTCTACAATATTTCTCCGTTGTGATTGTTTCGCCTGGTTTTAGAAAGCTATGGTGAATTAAACCAGCTGAGGACCACCAAACAGTCACCATAACCTTCTTTTGATGGAGTTTCGGCTTTGGGAAGTGTTGTGGAGCCTTGTCAGCATCCAGCCACTGCGCTGAACGTTTACGATTGTCGTACAGAATCCACTTTTCGTCACAAGTTACAATTCGATTGAGAAAAGGATCATTTTGGTTGCGAAGAAGGGCAGACGAGATTTTAAAACGTTTGCGCTTCTGATTCTCATTCAATTCATGCGGTACCCATTTATCCAATTTTTTAACTTTGCCAATCAATTTTAGATGACGTGAAATGGTTGTAGGAGATACACCTAGTTCTTCTGCATAATCTCTAACAGTATTGCCTGGATTTTTTTCAACTATTGCTCATAAAACTTAATTGTCCACAACAGTCTCTGGTCTGCCCCGGTCTTCGTTTGTGAGACTCTCATCCCCAGTTTCGAACTTTGCATACCAACATCGTATGGTACGTTCATTTACAGAACCGTTTCCAAATGCAGCATTAATGTTTCGGGCAGCTGCTGCAGCATTATGCTTACTTTCCACTCACACAAAAATAGCACTCTAAAATCTCTAGAATTCATCCTACGATTAAAGCTATAAACTTACCACCAAATCACAATATTTTTATTTGAAACACATCAGGTGAAAAAGACAAGGTTTTAGCTTTAAATGATACATAATTAACCACTGTATCAAAAAAGTTTATAAGGAACCAAATCTCAAAAATTTTACTGGTGAGAATTGGACATTTCATATGTTACAACCTGATACATATAACTGACCCACACATCAAAAATCACCTTCCTAAGATAATTTACTGCAGAGTTATGCACGAGTACATGTTTTTTGCTCCCCCCCCCCTCCAAACCCTGCCCCCTATGGCGCGGTAGGTTGGAATTTCACAAAATCACTTTGTAGTGTGTGTAGAATATGCATAAACAGTCCACACATAAAAAAAAATTTGCCACTCTAAGATAATTTGGAACAGAGTTACGTATGGAAACATGTTTTTTACCCCCCTCCCCAACCCTCAGGAGAGGGGGGACATGGAATTTCAAATAATCCCTTTTTTAATTTGTGTGTTGAGTATGTATAACCAATCAGCATATGAAAAAATCGCTTTCCTGAGATAATTTGGAGCAGTTACTCTTTAAAACCTGTTTTTGTTCTCCTCCCCCCTGCCCTTACAAAAGCCCTATATAGTGCGTGTTGGGAACACATAACCAGCCCACACATAAAAAATCGCCTAAGATACTTAGAAATTATAAATTTAAATGATCACTTTTAAACTATTAATTGAAGAAATCTTTTAAACACTTGCTTCATGTTTGGCTGTAACATTTTTGGCTGGATGCTCAGCTCTTCTCAGCGGCTTCATCTGTTGTGGAGTTCTTGGAATGATGTTTTTGGGTAGTCGTCACCATAAGGTCACTGGATAGTGTGGTGCCACTTTATGGTGTGAAGACTACCCAAAACATCATTCCAAGAACTCCACAACAGATGAAACCGCCAAGGAGAGCTGGGCTTTCAGCCAAAAATGTTACAGCCAAACATGATGCAAGTATTTAAAAGGTTTCTTCAATTAATAATTAATCGCCTTAGATAGTTCAGAGCAGAGTTGCGCATGGAAACATGATTTTGCTCCCACCCCCAACCCCAAGGGGGATAAGGTGGAATTTTACAAAATCCCTTTGTAGTGTGTATCTTGAGTATGCATAACCAATCGACATATCACAAAATCTCTATTCTGAGATAATTTGGAGCATAGTTACTTTTAAGTTTTTTTGCCCACTTGCACCCTTAAAGGGCGGAAGGCGGAAATTTTGTAAAATCCCTTTATAGTGAGTGTTGGGAACGTATGAACAACCCACACATAAAAATTAATCTTACTGAGATAATTTGAAGCAAAGTTATGCTTGGAAACATGTTTTTTGCCCCCACCCCACCCCCAAGGGGGTATAATACAAAATTTTACAAAATCCCTTTGTAGTATGTGTCTGGAGTATGCATAACCAACCGACATATCAAAAAATTGCTATCCTGTGATAATTTGCAGTAGTTACTCTTAAAAGTATGTTTTTGGCCCCCTACCCTGCCCTTAAAGGACAGGAGGGAAAATTTTCATAAAATCCCTTTATAGTGCACGTTGGAATTCATAACCAAGCCCGCACATTTAAAAAAAAAAAAAAAAAAAAAAAAAAAAATCTCCTAAAATAGCTTGGAGAAGAGTTGCGCATGGAAACATGATTTTGCCCCCCACCCCCAAAGGGGATAAGGTGGAATTTTACAAAATCCCTTTGTAGTGTGTGTCTCGAGTACGCATAACCAATTGACATAGCAAAAAAATTTGCTAGTCTGATATAATTTGGAGCAGTGTTAGGTTAAAGCATTTTTTTTCCCCCGCCCTTAAAGGATGAAAGGGGAAATTTCATAAAATCCCTTTATAGTGAGTGTTGGGAACGCATGAACAACCCACACATAAAAATTAATTTTACTGAGATAATTTCAAGCAAAGTTATGCTTGGAAATGGGTTTATTCCTCTACCCCCCAACCCCAAGGGGGTAAAGGGGGAACTTTCACAAAATTCCGTTACAGTGGGTGTTGGACACCCCTAAATAAGCCACACACTAAAATTTGTGACCTCAGCTTCTATAAATTTCCCTGGACGAATTTTGCACTAAAAGGGGGGCTCGAATTTGCCCCTTCGTAACTCCCCCCAAAATCAAAAATCGGGGGGGAAAAAAAAAAAAAAAAGTTTATTGGAAATATCTTCAAGAAAACGCTTGGCGGTTTTCTGTATCTTTGTGCTGTTATTGGTGGAGTTTTACTCGAAAATCCATATTTTGCTAAATTTGCCTCCAAAAATCGTTTTTACCCCCTCATCCCCCTTAAAAAAACAAAATTCCAAAATCGCGGAAAATGATTTTTTTTTTTCTACTCAAGCCCAGTCTGTCCATCTGCAATTTCTTCACCGTGAAGTAATGAGCCGAATTATGCTTATAAAGATATTTTTGCCTTAAAAAGGGTATTTTGATGGATGGATGGATGGGTGAGTGAGAAAAAAAAAATAATTAAAAATAAATAAGCAGAAATTTCTTTTTGTATAACTATAACTGAGGTAAACATACTATATATGCCCATGATTAAATATTCATGTAGCCAAATTATTCTAGTAAACATCCTTGTCAGATAAAAGCAATGAACAAAGAAACATTTTTTTTTTTTAATGAATATGTGCATTAAACATACTATAAACACTGAACTTGAAGCCAATTTTTGTACATTTAAAGTATGCAACTGTCATAAATAGTTAAAAAATTATTCTATCTTTTAGATTTTCAAATTTTAAGCTTAATGTATTAGTAATTGCATTTTTAATTCTTTTTTAAATGATTTACCAACTGTGTGATGATGAAAATTTATAACTTAAAATGTTCTGCATGATTTTTAGATTAATTTTCATTTAATTTTCAGGTTTTGGTTCAGGTAAAAAATCAGTTTTTGGGTTGGGTTTTCTTTACAGTGAACCTGTAAAGAAATCAGGTTCCGGTCTGGTAAAACGTGATCCCTGCAAGACTCTAGTTTTAATTCATTAAAAATTTTCTTAAATTAATAACTTATTTTTGTAATGTGAAATGTTTTGTGTTTAATAGGATACTACAGAATATGAGCCTCCCACTACATTGGAAAATGGCATTGCGAATGACACAGATACTTCAACTGAATCAAAAAAGGTAAGTACATTGGAAATATTATCTTTCTGAGAATAAATTTAAACTTTGGCATAAAGAAATTGTTTAATTCTGCTATAAAACTCTTAATATGATCATTTACAATTACTTTCAGTGTTTAGATACAAGATTTTCTTAATGCTTTTTTGCTTATAATTTTTAACAAACTTTGGGAAAATTCTCAGATTTGAAAATTATGTGAAGCAAAATAATTGGAGATTAACACTCATCAGAGCTGTTCCTACACTTTAGCTACCCTTGATGAAATATTTTAGCTGACATGCATCTGGTCTCTGCGCCCCAAAATTAAAAAAAAGTGCTGTTCTCTAAGTTTGCATGCACAACCATGGAAAGTGATAAACTTAGCCTATGGGTTAGTTAAAGATTTTTTTTTTCTGGGTACATTGCAAGTGGAGAAAATTCCAATCTTTTGTAGAAAAAAAGTTGTGTTGAAGATATTTTAAATCCTGATACATACACACTTAGATACAGGACAAATAAAATGACACCCCTCCCCTCCAGCTTTTTTTTTTTTTTTTTTTTTAAGTTGGACACTTTTGATACTTGACATCTTCAATTTTCCTGAAACTTTCAGTATGTGTTAGTAGTACTGTGATAAGAAAAGTGAAATTTAATTTTTTCTGAATTTCATTTGTTTGATGTAGGGGGGGGGGGGGTCAAAGTTTGAGGCCGTAAATAAATGGTGTCATTTTAATATCGTTCTACTCTTAAAGCCATGAGTGACCCATGTCAATTTTTTTAAGCATACAAGCTTGTTTTCATTGCCCTATATACGTTTTACATAATATAACAATATGCACATTTCAGATGTATCTTAGGTTATTTTTTACATTATAATGACCAAAATTAAATGGTATATATTTAAAATAAAGCCATAATAGGGTATTGGATTTATTAAATAATTACAGTAGAATTTTGCAGTTAATGAACATTTATTTAAAAATAATTATAAGGAGGTTGAGAAAATTAGTTTAGAATAATAGACGTTGCTGAAGGCTTGTAAAGGTTGTTACAGTAATTTAATACAAAAAAGAGAGGAGAATTTAAAGTTCATAACCAAAGTAAAGAAGTTTTCCTCTATTATTCGAAGGACATGATAAGACTTGTAAAATATTGTCCAAACTGATATCTAGAATGTCATCTTCTATGGGCCAGGCAAAACACACATTTTTAGATCTGTTTTGTCTCTTAAGAAATTTGCTCTTTGTCAGCTTTACAAGCACTTTATCTATACTATCAAACATTTGTATGATTCGTCCCACATAGAACACTTATCTTGCTTTTTCCCAGAACATGAGACCAGCACCCATTTTCCTATATCTATTTGGTTGGCTTTGGCTTGTTCTGGAAATTCTGTTTAGCAACTTTCCTCTGATTCTAATGCACTTATCACTTGGAGGATTTTTAAAAAAATAAGGTGGAATGAATTATTTTAACCCATAAATAAAGATACAGCCACTGCAGCATAAGCTAACTTTTTTTTAAAAATATTTTTATAGTGCTTTTGCATTGCTTTTGTGCACGGGACTAATTGAAACAGGTGTTTCATGTAGCCCCCTATATTTTTTTCAACTTGCCCCTGACCGCCATTTTCACTTCACGAGATGTTATGCTCGTGGCCGTTACAAATCATATGATTAGCAAACTGTAAGTATACACTATAAACGTTTAATTAATCAAAAACATTGACTAATTTATGCTACATAAAATGCAACATAATTTAAAAATTTGAATTTTTACTCAGTACTCAAAGTTTTTTTTCTCATACAATCGACAGATGTTTACATACACGTTTCTTTTTACATTGGAAAGTAGGTCTTATGTATCTGTAAATTCCCTTTATTGGTGGTAAATAAAAACTTAAAAATTGTATTTGTTATTTCCATGTTTCAACTTTTTAATTTTATATTTATTTTGATGCTGCCTTCTATAATGTAAAATGGGAAATTTTAAACAAGCATCAATATATTACAAAATTGGGTCTGAAGTCTTTTGTACTATATAGAACAGGTATAAATTGGCGATATATAATAGACTATCTAAAAAAAATTTTGCAAGCCCCATAGGTTTGTAACCTGAGTCTAAAACTAGACCATCTAGAGTATGATTACAACTGTGTATCATAGTTACTGACTCATGGCTTATAGAGTAATTTACCATCAACTTTAACCTTTTTAGGAAAATTTTAGACTTTGAGACCGTTTAACTACTAAAGCCAAGAGTAACTCATGCTGTTTTAAATACTTAAAAGTTCTATACTAAGGTGTGTAATTAACCCCATAAATATTTCTATGAGACACTTATGGCCTTGGCAGATATTCAGACTTGAAAACATGGAAAAAACGAAAACTGCATTTTCGAATGACCTTGGCCTTTAAAGCCATGAGTGACCCACCAAACTGTTTATGCTAAAATGTACTTAGTATCAAACAGTATCCGTATTTAAAAAAATTGACATGGGTTACTCATGGCTTTAGGAGTAAAATGATATTAAAATGACACCATTTATTTACGGCCTCAAACTTTGACCCCCCCCTCTCTAGGTCAAACAAATGAAATTCAGAAAAAAAAAAAAAAAAAATTCACTTTTTCTTATCATAGTACTACTAACATATCCTGAAAGTTTCGGAAAAATTGAAGAAGTCAACTATCACACCTCCATAGACTTTATCCAGCTTAAAAAAAAAAAAAAAAAAAAAAAAAAGCTCTTAAATCTTGAACCAGATTTTAGTTATTTCATTACTAGCAGGTGTTCTTGGTGATGCCAGGGTTAAAATAGTGTTTTTAGAAATTAAGACGAGTCATCAAAGGTTCTAGCAGTTCAAAAATTTACGGCAATTGAACTTTTCCATTGGAATAACATCCCAGGTGATTCTCTGGGCTACTTTTTTGCACAGTTTATGCTAATATTTGTCATTCTTGCTATGGCGACAGTATTTTGAAAAGCATAATCAGAACTAGAATCATCACAAAGTGCACATAGGATCAACTTAGAAACATTCAATGCTCGATAGTTTGTATGATATGACATCTGGTATCAGCATGAATTCAAATATGAGGTTGTTCGTTTCTTCTTGTCCTCCAGTCGCTGTCCATTGAGCATTTGTACACAACCTGACTTATCTCTGTTAAATTTCTTCTCACCTTTGATCAGCTTTGACCTGACACCTGGCTTGTACCTGATCAGTTTCTTTTTATCTTCTAGTCTCTGCCTGTTGAGCATTCACACAAAACAAGGCTTGTTGCTGTTCGTAAGTTTCTTTTGATCTTTGGACAACTTCTCTTTCAGTCTATTTTTGACACCTCTTTCATGCCTGTTTAGATTAATCTTCTGTTCTAGCCACTGTCTATTGATCATCTGCACTGTTTTTCACTGTTCATCAGTTTCTTCTCGTCTTCTATCAGCTTTCCTTTCAGCACGTTCCTAGTTCCTTGCTTGTGCCTGTTCTTAAGTTTCTTCTTGTATTCTACCCACAGACCATTGAGCATCTGCTATTGTCACTGTTCACCAGTTTTTCTAGTTTTTTAGCACCTCTCATTTGAGAATTTCAAAGATGTCTCATCACTCATTGTACCTGAACTGGCACTGTTGAAGAGATTTTTGCTATATTTTTCTTTTAAAATATTCTTTAAATTGCAACAAAAAAGCCACAAAACAACAAAATAAAAACCTTTTTGCAGCATAAAAATTATTTCCCCCCCTCTACTTTTTTAAAACTTTCCTATAAAGCTTCCAAAAACTGCTTGGTTATCACAGATGAGGTTTTTTTTTTTTTTTTTTTTTAATAATAGTGCACTGCAGTATTGGCATTGTAAATTTCACCAGACCCAATTTTCAGCAGAATTTTGTAAAGTTTAGCTGCCCTGGATGACTACCCAGTTGCACCCCATCTCCTTTTTTAGCATGGCCCTGACAGTAGTGATATTCTTATTGTAATTACTATAACTAGAATTTTTATGTTCAAATACTAGTGATTGATAGATTGATTGATTTATACAAAATTTACTGTAACATGTATGTGGGTGTATTCAAATTATACCACTATTCTCATACATGACGTATTTTTAAGGTAAAATTAAATTATGCTTTTTATATTGTGGGTTTTAATATTTCTTTCATCTGTTATAAAAATAGACTTTACTTTTATATATACTTTACTATTTCTATTTTAATTTTAATGCATCTTTTTTTTTAATTTAACAGGTGGTTTTGTTTAGCTTATAAAATATCTAAATTTATTTCTAGTCTTTTTAGTACGACAGGTCTATTTCTTTCAGACAGCGATTTTGCATTGTCGCCATTTCACTTTCATTTTTGTCAAGATGCCCTTCAACATTCAGCTTTAACATTTAATTTCTTAAACTATCTTAAAATATTTTGTTAAATCTATAAAAACTTTTACATTTTTCAAAACCTACTGTTCTTCCTTGCTTGCATGTAGAAACGAATTTCTGATCTTCGTATCCAAGATCATAAACATTTCTGAAATTGGATGGTTTTTGAATTTTTTATTGGCAATATTTTCTAAATATGTATTGATAACAGTTTATAGATACTCTTGGAGATATTTTCTGAAGATGTATTGATGATGGCTTTTGAACATTTGTTGGCTATATCTAATGCATATATATTGATGATGGCTTCTGAATATCTCTTGGCGATATCGTTAGAATGCATATTAATCATGGCTTCTATCAATGTGTTGGCGATATCTTTCTGAATATGTATAGATTATGGCTTTTAAACACTTGTTGGCTATAACTTCAAAGTCTGTATTAAAAATAGTTTATGAATATTTGATGGTGAAACCTTTTAGAATATGTATGGTTTATGGATTCTGAATATTGGCTATCTCTTCTAGATATGTGTTGATAATGATACAGTAATATATAAATTAGTCCTGTCATACTAAATTAAGTTCTATCAAAGACAGAATTTTTTTTTTTCCTTTTTTAAATATTAAAGTTTGTATTAAAATTAAATTTAATACAAACTTTGTGTTTCAAACCCTTTTTAAATATTAAGTTCTCTCTCTCTCTTTTTTTTTTTTTTTTTTTTTTTTTTTGTTGATCAATTTGTAAAATTTTCATATTTAAACTATAAACATAAGTTTAAAAGATTTTTTTAATGCTATGGAGAAAAAGAAAAAAAAAGGGGGGGGAGGGGGGAATAGTATTTAAAATAGCCTAAATTTTTATCATTATTGAAATCCTTTTTAGTTCCATGGCAGATAATTTGAAACGATGTAGTTGAATATCAAAAGTATTTAGAAGAAATCAGTGTGTACTAAGCATGTTATGTTTCTGCATATATGTTAACAAATTTATTAAAAATAATAGTAAAGTTTCAGTATTTGGGCTTGTAAATCTTGAAATCATTAGATTTAGCACCTATGAACTCTTAATGTAATATATAACTAGTTTTAAAAACTGGTTTTATGATTAATCTTTAATAACATTCTCACTGAATATGATATTGCTCTTGCAAAAGAATTTGGTGGTTGGGAGTTCCTAAAAAATTTTATTACACAATATAAATTCAGTGTTTCAAAAATTCGGAATCTTTGACCATGACAAATTTAAAAACTGTATAGCTTAAAAGTTTGTTTCTCTTTAGATTTCCCCACCCAAACTAAAAAAATGTGATGTTATAAGTTTGAAACCTTTGTCTATCTGTGTTTGTGTGTCTGTCACTGTGACTTCTCAACAACTACACTAATTTCAATGTTTATTATTATTTTAGATTGCTAATTTCATTGGTATAGATCCTATGTTTGAGGAAAATCTGTTTAATGGATTAATTTTTTTCTAGGATACTTCGCAGTGATATTTTAAAAATTTCGAACTTGCATATCATGTTAGATGAGCAGTCACATGACATTTTAGATTGGCGTATAAAAACACTTTTTAATTAAAAAAAAAAATTAAAATTTTAAGCAGATTTTTGACAAAAGTTAAAAAAAAAAAAAAAAAAAAACTAATTTATTAAGGAGTGCAGTCCAAAAAATCTCTAAATTTAGTTGAAACTTAGATTTTAAAGAAAATAACTAAATCCAAGGCTAGCTCTGTATTAGTATCTTATGATTTGTGATCTAGCATTCTTCCAATTAAATTAAATTGTATTAAATATACATACATAGAAGGATTTTATAAAACCAGATTAATGCTTGTTTATAATTTAATTTCTGTGACATTGGTACCGCAGGTTTTTACCCAGGCCTTAGGTCCCTTAGGCAGACAAAAAGAAGCCTTAAACCATTACACCTGTAACAATGTTGGATTTTTTTTTTTTTTTTTTTAATGAAATATAAGTATGTATATTAATGTATTTTAACTAGATATTTTTAATTATGAGGAAAAAAATTTGATTGTATGATTACTATTAGGGATGGACCAAAAAGTAATGTCTTTTTTTTTTTTACCGTAAACAGATCTGCCAACCTAATCCGGCAAATTGTTTGTACCGCCCCTTTTTCTACACCACTTAATTTTTAGAGTATTTGTCTTCTTAATTCATCGTAAATATATTTGAAGAGAATTACTCTAAAAATTAAGTGGTGTAGAAAAAGGGGCGGTACAAACAATTTGCCGGATTAGGTTGGCAGGTCTGCGTAAATTCAAACAGATTTTTTAATAAGATTTTATTTTTAATCAATTATCTAATCACCCTTGTTATCAACAACCTTTAGGCATCTAGTGTGCAATTTTTCAATACCTTATCAATAATATATAATCACCCTTATTATCAACAACCTTTAGGCATCTAGTATACAATTTTCCAATACCTTATCAATAAAAATCCTTTTAATTTTGAGCAAAATCTCTGGAGATTGTATATTTGGACATTATCCAAATATTCCAATATTTTGCCACTTAGAAAATATTGTAGCAGTCTAAATGAATAGAAATCGGATAGCACAATATCGGGCGAGTATAGTAAATAAAGCAATACCTCCCACCCCAATTCATTTTTTTTTTTTTTTTTTTTTTTTTTCCATGGTTCGTCTTACACAGTTCACTCTTACATTATTGTTTTGCAGAATAACGCCCTTTCTGTTGACAATCGCTGGGCACTTTCAATTGAATATTGATTTACTCAATCCAGTTGTTCACAGTAAACGTCTCCATTCATGGTTTGTCCAGATTTCAGGGCTTCAGAAGGAATTACCCCGTGAACGCTCCAATGAACACACAAAAGCTCCTGTTTGTTGGGTAAATCTGACTTAGGTGTACTTTGTGGCAATTCATTCATAGAGAACCACTGCCTTTTGCATTTTGGATTATCATAAAGGACCCATTAATCTCCAGTGATTAAGTGATCAAAAATTGCTTCTGTATCATTCCGTTGAAGTATCAAGTTCCATGTGCTCGATCAATTAGCTTTGTTTCCTTCAGACAGATTATGAGACCCAAACACTTGCTCTTCTTACTTTACCAATTTGCTGGATATATTCTTGGATAGTTGACCAAGGTTGGTTAAGAGTTGTTTCACATTTTCTCAATTGTTTTACATGGATTTGTTTCCACCTTTTAACATGTCATTGTCTAAAGTTCTTTGTCTTCCTGATTGACATGAGTTCAAAATTAACTAATCAAAAGATCAAAATTAACAAATTTGAACTTAAAAAACCACCTTTAGCATTTTCAAAGGTTTAATGCACTTGAATAAACATTGCAAATTATTTTTGTAGCAACTGCTGGGTTACTACTCATTCGAACAATGCCAGATATCTCTTCTTTTATTTGACTGGCCATTTCACTATAAATTGCATGAAAAATCTAAGCTTTAAATAATTTATGAGTAAACAAGTCACTCTAAGCTTGAAATGTCTTTGGCACCGATTCAAGCACACAATGAGCTGATAAATGACAATAGATTATAGACATATGCGAAAAGCTACATTACTTTCTGGTCTCCCTAATATTATACACTTCTGGTTGTAAAAATTGGGACTAACTTTTTGTTTTAGAAAAGCTTGCATTAACTTTAACTGGTGAAATCTGTTCTGGCAAAGCACATTTACAGTTTATTTTTATTTATTTATTTTATTTTATTTATTTATTTATTTATTTATTTTTTATTTATTTTTTTTTTTTTTACATTTTCTAAATATCTTGACTTTTTTGTTTAATAAAGGAAATTATTTTAAAGTTTATTTTCAAATTTCAAATTAAAGAATACAATTGATTTACATTGATTAAATAGTGTGTAAATCAATTTGTATATCAATTACATCTCTCTATCTGTCTATATATATATATATATATATATATATATATATATATATATATATATGTGTATATATATATATATATATATATATGTATATGTGTATATATATATATATATATAATTTTTTTTTTTTTTTTTTTAAACAAAAACTTTAGAAACTGATGGTCCAATTTTCATTTTCAAAAATGAGCAAATAATCATTAGCCATTATTTGCGGATTTTCCTTTTATATTAGTGACTGCCAGACAGATTTTACTTGTATGCTGTACTTTCATTAATTGCTAATTAATTTACTGATAGGTTCATTTCTCACATTCACCTGGAAGTGATGAAAATGTAAGTAAATTTGAAATAGATCTTAATTGCTGGTAAAAATATTTCTTTTTAAAAGTCTTAAATAATTATCTTAATTAGCTTTCGGCACTACTACCTTCTCCTCACCCCTCTTTTTTTTCCATAGCTTTTCCATTTGTCTAGCTTTATTATGTATAACTTTGTAGTGTAGCTTATTCTTAAAATCTGTTCGTTGTAGTTATGCGTAGTGTAAAATTTTATTTTTTAGTATAAAATTAATTTTTCTGGGTACGTCTACAAAATTTTAAAGCAATTTCCATGAAATATAATTTATATACTCATTGTCTGTCTTCTCTAACAATCAGTATATTTTTTAAATGAGGTAAACATTAAGTGATAAAGATTCTCGTAAATGTTTTTTCTCTTAAAACTATAAACACAAATGAAAATTGGTGAATAATTATATAAACTATTTAAATATTTATTTTAAATTTGTTTGATCTATATGCTTAAAATGTATTTAGATTTTTTGTTGTGATTCAACCATTTTCTTCTAAAGTTGACGTGCATCCGATAAAACAAAAATTAAGAAGTAAATTGAGTCATTAATTTTTTTTTTTTTTTTTTTTTTTTTTGTAACAAGTAATATTTCATTTAATTAAAAAAAAAAAAAAAAAAAAAAAAAAAAGCCACTATTAGCCACAAATAAAGTCCAAAGAAAATTTTATCTAATGTCTTTTACATAGGTATATTATTTTTCCTAGTTAATCTTAAGGATACCACATTTATTTTGCCCAAAATATTTTATTACAATCTAATCTACACTAAGTAATGTGTTTTAGTTATATGGTTTTAAAGGGTTTTCCACACACACATTTTTATGTACATACATATAGCGTGTGTGTAAAAGTGTATAGTATGACAAAGAATAGAAACAATAAGAGAATGATTTATTGATAGCAGGTTTTTTTTAAAAAAGCTTTCATTTTGTAAGAAGGTAAAGAAATACATATTTACTTTTGTTTAGAAATTTTTCTAATTTTTTAATTGTATAATATATTTACAAAAACTTGCAATTCGGTATTATATGTGAGTTTGTGCAGGAAAATTATTCTGTGAAGCAGTTCACGTTTCATAAGTATATTACTCTGATCACTGATAGCTCTTATTGAAACTTGGCACCTCTAGGTATTGAAGAAGCATTTTCTGTGAAAGATATTGTGGATACATGAGTCGTTTTTTAGTAGACATGATATATTAAATATTCATGACCTGGCATTGTTATGTACAAGAAAAATTCATTGTAATGTGTAGTGTTCAAGCTAACATATAGACAAATTTGTTGAATAAATTTGATAACATCCCCCCCCTATTTTAAGTTAAAAGAAAAATAAACAATGTTGAAAAAGCACAAAAAAAAAAAAAAAAAAAAAAAAATATTAACTAGTATATGGCCATTTCAGAATTTCTGAAGTTCCTTCCTCAGTACTAGTGCAAAATGAATTTAAAATATAATAAGTAAAAGAATTAAGAAAACAAAAGTTAGATCCTTGGAGGCCAAAATAACAGTATTTAATGTAGGGCAGATTTGCAATCAATCCACTGTTTTGGTAATGTGTTACTTATTTGGTTCCATCTACACTTACAAGGGAAGTATGAATCAGTAAAATTGCTATTGAAACCAAACCAAGCTTAAATTAAAAAGCATTCGAAAACATAGGGTAGAGTAAAAATTTGCTGCAACAATCCCCATGGGAGCGAGATATGACCTCCTAATAGTTTATTTCTTTAAAAACCAACAAAACATGCATTGTATTAAGAAGGGTGGTGCAGTGGTAGCATGCTTGACTTGCGATACAGAGGTCCTGAGATAGTCCCCGCAAGGGCGCTTTGTATTTGAATTTTTTATTTCAACTGAAATATTTATTTTTTTACATTTTTAATTAAATTATTTTAAGAGAAAATATTAATTATATTAAAATAAGGATTTTCCAGCACAGACAATTTAATAATTTTTTAATTTTTAACAAATTTATTTATTAAATTAAAAGAAAATAATTTAACAGGAAATACTTTTATATTAAATTTATATAAAATTTTGTTAATGATTTGTGCTAGTATTTTTACGCAAATTTTTAATTACTATTTTTTATAGACGTCATTAATAGCAAAAGTTAATTGTCTGAATTGTATTATTATTCATGCAATTTTTTTCATGAAAAATCCTGAATAAATAACGGTTGTTGCTTAACTATTCAATGTTGCATTTAACTTTTATTTCAGATATTTCATTAAATGGTCACTGTCAAATTTGGTGGTGTCGAAAGAACTGACAATAAAATTCAACACAGTATAAATTTTCTCAAAATGATTTCTCTAATTTATAATTAGTTCACATCTCAAAAAATTCAAAATCTTGGTAAATATGAATTTTACAAATCTTGACGAAAAGCCAAATTTTTAACAAAATGTTCGTGATGAACAGTGATTGACAGTGAACTAAATTGTAATTCAAATAATTGGGTTCAATTTTATATTTCTTGTTCTTATTGTGAAAAATACTTTTGGTTTCAGGATTTTTCTACTTTTAATCATAATTGTTATAAATTAAAAACTATATTCTTAGCTTTAAACATGATTTTCTTTTTTATAAATAAATAAATAAAAATATATATTTCTTAAATTCATGTTCAATACTTTATTAATTGGAATACTCCAAAAAAAATAAAAATCTTAATATAATAAACATTTTCTCTTAAATTAATAATTTAATTTAATTAAGAGTAAATAATAATTGAAAAAAAAAAAAAAAATTAAATACAAAACGCCCTTGCGCAGACTTGATCTCAGGACCACCATATCACAATTCAAGCATGCTACCACTGCGCCACCCGTTCTTACAAGGATGCGTGTTTTGTTAGTTTTTATAGAAATAACTAAAGCTATTAGGGGGTCATATCTCACCCCCATGGATGTTGTTGCAGCAAATTTGCACTCTATCCTATGTTTGCAACCATGCCCTTTAAGCTTGGTTTGGTTTCAATAGCAATTTTACTGATTCATACTTCCCTTGTTAGAAAATATGATGCACCATAATATTTCTGGATAATGTTGGACAGTACCTCCAATATGGGGCTATCTATTAGCAAAATATAAAATTGTAACTTGTGTGTTACCTTTTACGCTATATCTTTTTTAATAAATATTACTTGCAATTTGAATAGTAAAGCTTTGAAATCCAGCTTTCATTACTTTTAATGATATACATTGTAAATACATAATTTTATTAGGTCTGTAACATTAAATAAACTAGATTATTTTTTAAAAGGAAATATCTCAATAACCTCTATAAAAGCTACAATGAATAGATTTTGGTAAATTTTTCATTGTTTCAATAGTTAACTATTTAAAGTATTAAAAGTGAAAAGGTTTTAATAATCATTTTAGGTGTAACTGTATTATAGGCAATTGCACAGGAGTTCGTGAGGGGAGTACAAAATTTTTCTGTGCCTTTTTTGTGTGTGTGTGTTAATTTATTAGCATTAATATAATATTAATATTTCAATAATGTAAATTTGTAATGTACACATATCTATAATTGTTTGATCAACTGTCTAGTTACTTTATTATAAACTAAACTCAACATATGATTTTGTCTTTAATTTGAATGTAAATATAATTAAACTAAAACCATGGATAATTTCTTTATATTTTGTGATTTCTATAGCTTGCCAATGGATATGCAAATAAACGTTCCAGGGGAAACTCTAGTCATGCATTAGTTACAGATGACTATACTATCATTGGTGAAATGCTTAAAATATGGTATATTACTTTGACATTTATTGTTTTAAAATATTAAATGAAATATCAGTTGTCTGAGAGATTTTTTTTTTTTTTTTTTTTTTTTTACAGCCCTGCTTCAGAGCTGAATTTTATTGCCTCTGAAGAGCAAACTACCAATGATGTTACAATCAAACTTACATGTGTTTCTAGCAAGCCAATCTCTTATAAGGTTATTTAACTTTGAACTTTATTTTCATAATTAACTTTATTTTACATTTGACATATAATTAAAATACCATTAAATTGCAGGTGAAAACAAATAATATAGATAGCTATAGAGTTAAACCATCCATTGGTATAATTGAGCCTGGAAGTTCTATTGAAATCAATGTTGTTCTTCTTCCAAGTAAGTTTTTTGTACATTAAAATTCATAAATACCATTATTGCTGTTGTCTATGTAATTCCGTTATATGTATTCGTAACTGCAACTTGACCCCAGTCCATTTGAAGTTGGGGGCTCAAGGGAATGTCATAGAAATGTGTAAGGTTGGAAAACATTTGGGAATTTTAGCATTTGTGAAAAAAATCTTTCTGTAATTTTGTTCTGAGTTTTAATCATTTTATAAGTTTACATAAAAGATGTATTGATTGCAACAATCATTGCCCATCTATTTACAAGATGTGCAAAGCCATGCTGTCTAGCCACTCAGCCTCTTTGAATAAAACAATTGCCTTTGGTAGTATTGATGAAATGCATTACTCAAATGATTTAATGCAAAATGGTCATATAACTGTGGAGTTTTCAAAATAAACCCAATAAATGTTGTTGGCTTTGAGAAATGTGTGCATGCATGTGGAGTTTGAAGAGATAGTAATGAAAAAAAAAAGTCAGAAGATGAAAAATATTTAATGTTTAAATTTGCATAAAAAGTCACTGCTGCTTTTTGAGATTTTCCACAAAGTTATAAGTGATTTTTCTTTTTAAATAAATGCAATCCCAGGAAAAGAACAACTCATAATTCCTTTATTTATTTATTTTATTTATTTTTATTTATTCATTTATTTATTTATTTTTTTTTTTTTTTGGGGGGGGGGGGGGATAATTGTTAGTGTTATTAAAAAATGCATTCAATGCCACAATTTAAAAATGTAGGTTTTTTTTTTTTTTTTAATTTCTTGAAACTGAGAAATTTAAACCCTCTTAAATTTATTTTTCAACCATTTTAAAAATAGCATATAAAATTAAGAAAACTTTGAGACAATTTAACAGATATTATATAGTAAATATTTGTTGATGATTCTCTGACGAGAGGACTTTTAAAAGAATTCCATCCATAGTCTTTCTTGCCCTGGTTGACTGTTACTTGAATTTGACCTGCTGTTGGAAATCGTAATGTCATTGACTTTATCTAATTGATATCATAAAAAAAAAAAAAAAAATCTGTTTATATTTGTTTAAATTGTGTTTTGTACTACTAACAATTTGATTTCCATGTAAGAAGATTTAACCCTTTCAGCGTTAGCCGTTTTTCGGTATATCTGTTTAATGATTCATAAAATTAGTACTATGCACACTATAAATATGAAAATTTAATTCTCTATACTACACATGTTTATGAATCTTATTTTCTTGGAAAAAGCAACATATATTTCAAAATTTAGCTACACCAGCGTTTTATTTTGACTATGCATGACAGAAAAAGACGGGCTTGACGCTTATAGAGTTAAGAGGCATGAATGCTTTGAAGTCATCCATCCTATATTTTTTTGTTTCCTGTTTCATTGTATAATAAGAAAGTTTATGGGGGGGGGGGGACCTCAGACATTTGCACATGTTAGTTTTGCTGCATTTTTATTTTTTTATTTTTAAATATGATTACTATTGAGTTTTTAAATAGTCTTTGAACTACTTCCCCACTCCCTGCCCTCTTTTTTTTTTTTTTTTTTTTTTTTTTTTTATGATTATTAATTTAAAAAAAAATCTTTCTGAACAAAATAAAGCAATGATAATCCAATATTGCATAACAAGAGACCCTATTTCATTGCAAATCTTTATGCATGTGTATCACATGCTTTTAAGTTCAACCAAAAAAAAAAAGTCATGCATAGACAATTCAAGGAATCATTTTGTTGTAAATACAAAGGACTCTCATGAAACACAAATTGATTTTCTATGCTCATTATTATTCTTTAAGCTATTGATATATTTTCTTACCAAATTTTCATCAAAATTCGGTCATCAAAAAGCACTGCTATCGATTTTTTTTACTGCATTAGATTGATCAACTGACAACTACTTACGCCTATTAGATATCTTTTGTTCTTGGACAAAGATACATTTATTAGGTAAGGTTAGCTGGTTGCATAATAGAAAATTTTTTGAAATACTTATCATAAAAAAAAAAAAAAAAAAAAAAGTTCATCAAAAATTTTAAAAATGTCAATTTATATTTTTACTTCCGAACACTATGGTGAGGAAAATATTGTAATCATGTCAAAAATCCGAATTTGAGATTTTGATGTTTCTACACATTTCAAGATCTCAGTCTGTTTTCACTATTTTTGCAATGATGTATGTATGTGTGTGCGTATGTATGTGTATGTCTGTGAGTGAACACACTAGCGTCTAAACGCTTTGTTCGAATAAGCTGAAAGTTAATATGTTTATTGTAAGTCACCATAGTACAAACCCTATTGATTTTGGTGAATCTAGCACTTAGTTTTTTTATTTTACAGGGACACAAAGAAAAATTCTTTATCATTATTGCCTATGGGACCAAACTCTTAAAAGTGTGATAGCATCTAAATGCCTTATTCATTTGAGCAAAAAATTTATACACATTATAGATCACAGATACTCAATCTGTATAGATTTTGGAGAATCTAGCACTTACAGTTTTTTACAGGGACACAAACTAAAATTCTTTATCATTATGGCCTATGGGGAAAATTTTTTTAAAGTGTGATAGCGTCTAAACACCTTATTCAGTTGAGCTGAAAATTTATATGAATATTATAAATCACTGTTGCACTAAATATAAGCATTTTGGTGAATCTAGCATTTATAGGTTTTTACAGAGACACAACGAAAAATTCTTTATCATTATGATCTATGGGTTCAAAGTTCAGTAGCGTTAAATAAAACATCATGTAATATATGAAGAAAAATACTCTATTATGGTTTTCTCTCGTTTAACAACTCCTCTTTCTTTACTTCATCTACAAAACTGTTAATTACTCAATGTTCGAAAAGTCGATTGGAGTCACTCCAGATTTTTTTTCTTTAATGTATATTTTTTATACTTGAGTAGTTCTTTTATCTCTAATATATTTAAATCTTAGATTGTATTATGTTTATCCTTTCGTTTTTTCTTTCTTTTTTTACTTGCAATAAATGTTTTCAAATTTTTAAGGTTTAGATGCAGCATTTTAATCTCTTTGCTTAAGGACAACAAAAATTTAATGACAAGTTTATTTAATATTTTAACTTTAAAACCATTATAATTATTATATTTAAACATTTTTTTTTTTTTTTTTAATTATAAAATTACAAACTAATATTCAAAAAAAAAAAAAAAAAAAATGTATAAATAGCAATGGAAGTTTTTACTTCGTTATACAAAGTATAAGGAAGTGTTTTGAAACAAATTTACAAAACTGATCTTGTATCTCAAAAACAAATCATTGTAGAATGTAGTATATTTATATAACGAAATTTGCAAATAATTCATAGGTTTTTTATGTAATTCAATTAAAGAGGCTGTCAGGTTATTAAATGTTAATTTTCTTTATTTTTTGTTTGTTTTTGCATTAAAATAGCTTTAAAATACATTAAAAAGCCTTATTAAGACCAGTAATAGATTTGGTGACTTTTTCACTTGGTGATTTTTTGGTGACTTTAGCTAGAAAATCCTTATCGATATACCAAATATGAAAGCTGTGATTTAATTGGAAGACAAGTTTCTGCAGTCAATTGCTGTATGCCAACACTCTGATACAGTTTATACTGTGAATTTGCTGTTGACAGCTGTTATTTAAGCTGTGTTTACTGGTGAAAGTGAAGTTGATACATGGTTTATAGATCTTCTTGAATTTTCTGTAAGTAAAGTTTTCCAGCCTCTGCAAGATTCGCCTTTCATTCTCGGGGAACTTATGAACCCCCAAGTACACAACAATATTTGTAATTGTCATGATATCTAATTGTACAGCTCAAATTTTGTTCTTGATACAACCTCCCACTTCAGAGAGATCCACAGTTTTACAAGATTTTTTCCAGAAATCTGTGTGTAATATTGCGTAGCTTAAATAGTTTTATGTAGAATGTTGTAAATGTACATGTTGATTTGTTATAACATTTAGTTGTTCACCTCCCTTTTCAGTTTTTAGATGGCTTTACATTTTGGAGATATCATTAAAAATTATCCATAATGATTAGAAGCCCAATTTTTGGTCATATGACATACCATCATAGATATTTCAACAGAACCTAATAATGCATCTCATAATTACATTGTTATAAAAATGACCAGCTTTTTTGCTTATAGAAAATAGTTAAAAAAAGAAAGAAAAAAAAAAAAAAAGCTTCTAGTTAATGAATGCACTTTATTGAAAGAATATTTTAAAAACAGGTCCAAAAAAGTTGACTTCACTTATATGAATGACAGCTATAATTATTCTAAAGAGCAAGAACTTCTTAAATTCAGGGACAATGATCAACCGATTAAAGCACAATCTCTTAGATAACCACAGAGCTCCAAGTCTGAAAGCAAGTTTAATGCTTTAAGAGTACTTTTATATACTCTTGTTGGTGATATAGAGAACTTTTGATGTAGTTTTTCAGTAGAAACCAGCAGATGATTTTGGGAAAATCCAAAAATCTGCTCTTACTAAAGTAAAGCTTCCAAACTTTGACTATTCTAAACTACCTCCTTTCCCCCTCTCCTCCCCAAATTTGGTTGCCAAGTTTATCACCAAAGTCAACCTTTATGTGAATAATAAAAAAAAAGCTGCTGTTTTCAGTTTAATTGCAAATTTGTTTTTTCCACAACTATCAAAGTTAGAAAGCAAGAAAGATGAATAATCATTTGCAGCAATGCTATTAAAAAAGAGAAAATTACTTTTAGATCTGTTCGTGGAGTTAAAGTACATGTGAAGGCATAACGAACATAATAGTAGTATTTTATTGGCTTTAATGAAGGTCAACATTGGCAATGAACTTCCTGACATAGACTATTAAATTTGGCAAAAAATAGGGTTTCTATATTGTCAACTCTACTACTTTTTCAATTTGAATGAGAATTTTTGGTATAATGTATCAGTTCTTGCCACTTTTTTTTTTTTCCTTTTTCTGATCAAACTATGATATTAACACTTCACATGCAAAAATATTTCTTTTTTTCTTTAAGATTTCAGTCCTTTACCATCTGATAAATTCCTAATTATGGCAATGGAAGTATTGGATGCAAATATGTCAACATCAGATCTTTCTGCACTTTGGAAAACGGCTCCATCTGATGTCATAGCTGATCATAAGTAAGTTTTCTATTTACTAGTATTTTGTGATTTATAAATTCTGTAGCCCTAAAACTTTATACTGTTGATTTTAGAATATGAACAGTGTATTAACCTTCCTCTTTCTCAATTTGTAAATTCTCATTTAGTTTTTAGTTCTACTGCCAATTGCATTTTATGATTTTGAAAATTAGCAGATGAGATATCATAGTTGAAATCTCAGGATTCCTAGAGGACTTGCGTGGTACAATCTAAACATTTTCAAATATAAACCATACATTTTGATCGTAGGTTGAGTGAGAGTGGAGAGGAATTGTTTTTAAACCTGTATATATATCTTTTTGTTTTGCACTGTAGGGTGGGGGGGTGGGGGGGGGTCTCGAAGATGCTGATTCTTACATTTATTAAATATATGGAAATTCCAAAATATTTTAATGTTAAAAGAACTTTTAAAGTTTTATTTTAAAATCAGCCGTTTGAAATATATTCCCAAGCTTTAATTATCATTAATCTCCAAAAATTAGAAATCTTTAAAATAAATTGGAAATAATTTAATAAAAAAATTTCATAATTATTCTTATTTTTAATTAATGAGCTGCAAAATATTTGTTAATTAACTCTAAAATGTTTATTAAATTATTATGTATGATAAATCCCAGAATAATTAATATCTAAAAGATTGGTTTAAAAATGTTCTAAATTGTTTGCAATATCTGAAAAATATTATTTGTCAGTAATATTTCTATATTTTCAAAATATAGTTTCTCTTTTAGTATATCTACTGCAATTCTAAAATTAGCATGTCGTAGTATGTAGATCTACTTCTATATTTAGATGCTAGATTATTTTAGTAATCATCCCTTTATCTACTTTGACTATAAAAGTATTAAAACTATGATGTCTAAATTTTGATGTCCTAAAAAATGTATAGTTTTAATAAGAACTAAATTTTGAAATAAAATCTAATTTCAGAACTTCTTATTTAAAATCTTTTCTTTCCTGATAATAAACTACTTATTAATCATAAAGGGGAAATGTCATTTAAAAAAATAAAGCTTTATATATAAGAAAGTACTATTAATTGCAAAATCTTATTAAAATTTTCAAATCAAAATAATTGAGCATGAATCTTCATTAGGATGAGTGCAGCAGGAAAACAGCAACACAATGTTGCAGTTTTGCTTCTGCCTTATGAAGGGTAGACTGAATTATATCAACACAATACATTTATGAGGCTATTCCCTTACAAAGTGTTTACCTCTTGAATTTTTGACATCAGTCTTTCAGTATAATTTACTGTAGCTATCCTTAGCCTTTAGTGTTTTTCCCCTCCTTTCTGTTCAATTAACAAATCTATTTAGTGTGATGTAAATAATTATTTAATTTAATTAAAGGTGTTAATAATTTTAATTTAATAATGTAGCTGCAGTAACCATAACGGTTCTTTTATGGTCATAAATATGACTTCAAATAAAGGCAGGTGATCTGCAGCTGAAATAAAGAATTGAATCTAAAAAGGAAGTTTTAAGCAAATATCTTGAAAATCATGCAAGAGTCATTAAACAAAGTTATTTCTCTTCACCTTATTGCATATCACTCAGAAAGCAAGATCGTTCGACTGTCACACTTACAAACTGTAAAAAAATACAGATGAAATATTTGATAACATTTAACATAAATATAATATTAAGTCTGTTGACTCTCACTTATCCAGAAAATAAGATTCGTTTAGATTCAATGCATAGTTACATGGATTAAAATGGATTTTCCATAAGCGGAATTGGATAATGAAATTCACATTTAATTATTGCCATTTTGAAATTTCGAATGGCAATAAATTCAATAAGAATCAAAGAATTTAGATTTTCATTAAATAATCTGAAGCTATTAAAATAAAAAGTTTCACCAACTAGGCAAGGCCGACAAAATGTCAGTCGGCTTAGAGCCAAGGGATTAAAGCCTTTATGAACTACATGCCCTAACAGCACAGTTAGGCTTAACTTATCCACAGTACATCTTAAGGACGTTTCTGGGATGTCTTTTCATCCAGAAGACATCTTGAAGATATCCTGGGGAAGCGATGTGCTGTCTGGGTGGTGTTTCGGTTTCAAAGTGATGGCAGAAAACACAACTTACTTCCAACTTCAAAGAGAAATGAAAACCAACTGTGTGTATCAACTCTCAAGTGTCAACTGACTTCCCGTTTAAAAATGCTCCCAACAGAGATGCACCTCTCATTGGTTTCACATGACCTTCAAGAATGAATTATCTCCAATGCCGAGGGAGAAACAGGCATGAGATTCTTCTGCGGATCCACAATTTTCAGCTTTTATGTGATTTCCGTTAATTCCGCTTTCTTCTTTTTTTTTTTATAAATCAAACTCCTATAACAATCAGTGTTCAAACACGCCACGAAAGACTTTAGGTTCACAACCTTTCTCCATCCAAAATATAAATGTCAATATTCATTTTAAACGTGCTTTATTAGATTCTATAACTTATAAAAGAACAGAATTATTCAATATTTCTCACTCGTGTAATTTTTTTTATCCTGCTCCCCCCCCCTTTTTTTCCCCCCATCTCTAACCATCGCCGATCAAACATTCTGTGGGAAGCCATTTATTTTTGAATATTTATCCTTCCACAAAAGAAATGTCAATATTAATTTTAAACTTTATGATATTCTAGAACCCATAAAGAAGTGCAATTGTGTTTAATATTTCTCACTCATGAACCTCCCTTTCCCATTTTCTACCACCAATCAGTGATTAAATGTTGATTGCCAGCTAATTTTTTTTTTTTTCCACACATGTTTTATTGTGCTGTTGTGCATTATTCTTTTTAGTTTAATTGGTTACTTTAAAAATATTTTGTACTGTTTTTCCCTGTGCGCATTATTTTTCATTTGAAATAAATTTTATGAATATCTGTGTAATTTTCCCTGCGTGTGTTGTTTTTCATTTGAAATTAATTTCATGAACACGCATGTTTCCTCTTTTTTTAATTTTCTGTGCTCTCATGCCTGGAGAAAGAACTGTGTGGTGGTCCGGAACGGGAGTGTAGCGGAAAGCCAATTTTAAGGCTGAGTTGGGGCAGGAGGAATATGAAGACAAGCAAATGCTTGTAAAACAATGTTTTAAGGATGGAAAGTGATGTATCTTTAATCTACATCACATATAAAGTGAATTGAAAGATTATGTAGCTCCCTAAAATCTTGCCTAAAATATTACTTCAATTCTAGATCAGCACTTATTCTTTAATAACAATCAGAAATCTTTTAAATTAAATAGCCGCAGGGGGAAAACTTGATAAACTTTTTTAGAGAAAATTTTTAATAAAAAAAGCTACCTGCTTTTAAAGCATTTTTTGCTTACGCTCTTTCACATTTGCCTAATTTTATATTGCCGGCTAGTAATATTTTTAGTAAATTTATCACCCTTGTATCTTGTATATATGTATCTGGATGTTTAATTAAAAATTGATTTACATACAAGTAACATTTATATTATTCTTATTTTAGTTTTCAAGAATACCTGTTTCATTTTAGTTTTTATCAACTTGATCAATTACTGATTCATTTTTAATCTCCCTCTTATTCTTACATATGATGAAAGCTGACATTCAGTTTTGTACAATAAAAATTGCTGTTTTTAAACTTTTTTTTTTTTTTTCTTTTTTTAACATATTTAAAAAAAAAAAAAAAAAATCTGTTTTAGACGAGTTTCACATCTCTATTCGTAATATTCATTTATAAGGGAAAAATTTTGTCTTTTTAAAACAATTTAGTATAGTCTCTTTCAAGAGTGCTTTACCATTCCTAGGCCTGCTGGAAGAAAATTATCCAAATGCTTTTAGACTTTTAAAATGTAGGAAAAAATTACTAGCTGCTATGCTTTTAAAAGAGCCACTGGTTACTAAAATGGTTAAAAAAAAAAAAAAAAAAAAAAAAAACTGTCAGGTACTGCATTTTATTGAATTAGTATTAAGAATTTAATGAAGGCTAGTGTTGTAGCAAATTTCTTATTTTAAACTCTGTCATTTACCTAAACTTTTAAGAAACTTTAACAAGGAGAGGTCACAACATGGAAAATTCAGATTGGGACGAAATTGCCCAGGATTGTAGTATACTATGAAGGTAACAACATATTAAAACAGTAGTACCCACTAGCCACAGAATTTCGAGAAAAAAAGCGTTTAAACTTTCAGTAATCTTTAAAATACAACTTATTTTGCAAGTGAGTCAGTGCTCCAGTGATGGCATGAGTGTAAAGCACGAGGCTTCCACCCAGACGACCTGGGTTCAAGGCTACCTACGGGACCTTTTTTTTTTTTTTCTTTAATTTTTTTATGTAATCTAATCTTTTTAATTTTCTTCAATATAAAATAAATTTTTCAATTTTTAATATTTATAACTTTAAATACAATAAATTTCTATAACTTAAAAAATTAATTTTAGTTTTGTTTTAACTATAAAATAAGGTAAAACTAAAGAAACTGTTTTTAATAATTTATCTACATTTTTTATTTTACTTTAGGTATATTTTAAGCAATACTAAATTTTATTTTGTAAATTATAAAAAATAAATATTACAAATAAATTATTTTAATTGCATATATAATTACTATCCAAATTAAATAATTACTTCTCCAATCAATACAGCTTCTTGAAAAAATATAGGATTATGATACTATTTAATTATTACAGGCAAAGAAATGTTATTATTAAATGTAGATTTTAAATGTTAATCAACATACTTTCTTCTTCAACGACTTGCTTTTTTTTTTTTTTTTTTCTAAATATCCTTCTGTGCACAAATAAAATTCCACCTGCTCTCTATTATTATTAACAAGCTAAAAGCATTTACATAATTTATACACATTGAAACCAAATCAGAAAGCTCAAACCAAGATTTAAGTACAACTGCTAACTATTTTACACTTTGTTTTACAGCTAGCTTATTTTTTAATGTACATTTTTTGTCTGATTTTCTGTATATTTGTTATTTAGGGTTTTGTAAAACTAAAATTTGTTTTTTAAGTTATAGAAATATATTGTATTTTTAAGTTATAAATATTAAAAATAGAAAAATTTATTTTATATTCAATTAAACAATCCTTTATTAAAATTTTCAAATTTTGAATTTAATTATAAAATAAAGTTCAGATTACATAAAAAAAAATAAAAAATAAATCCTGTTGGTAGCCTTGAACCTAGGTCGTCTATGTGGAAGCCTTGTGCTTTATGCCACTTTGGTGCTGACTCACTTGCGAAATAACTTGTATTTAAAGATTACTGAAACTTTAAATGATTTTTTCTCAATTCTGTGGCTAGTGGGTCCAATTGCTTTAATATGTTACCTTCATAGTATTGTTACCAAATTGTAAATATTAAATAATTGTGTTTAGTTTTGTATAAATTCTTTCAAAGAGGCTTAGTAAGTTAATAAAGTGCTAATTTTGTGCATTTCTAGTCGTTTTAGCATTAAAATAGCCTTATTTTCCCTTACAAATGCATTGAAAAGCTCCAATAAGGCAGGTAATGGATTTGGCACCAAATTTGGCGACTTTTTCCCTCCTTGGAGATTTTTTTGGCGACCTTGGCGAGAAAATCCTTATAAGGGATATACCAAATATGGAAGCTCTAATCTCATTGGCTGATGAGATACGGAAATTTTTGGAACTTTCCACACTTTTCTACAGGGGTATATAAAGGCTGTTTTCTTTGCCAAGGCTAGTTCAGTTCATTCTGAGATCAAAGTCAGTCAGCTTGCATTGCTTTGAGCCTCTTTGAAAGAGAACTTTAAGTGTTATTGCTATACAGTTTGTACTGTGGATTTGCTATTGACAGCTGTTGTTTAAGCTGTGTTTACTGGTTGAATTGAAGCTGATACTTGGTTTATAGACTGTATTTTTCTGTAACTTTCTGTGAATAAACTATTCAACTTTTGTAAGTTTCGCCTTTCATTCTCGGACAACTCACGAATCCCCAAGTACGCAACAGTATACTACAATCCTGTGCAATTTCGTCCCAATCTGAATTTTCCATGTCGTGACTTCTCCTTGTCAGTGCTAATTTCGTGCTTGGCTTGAAAACAACTATAGAAATTAATTTACGTAATACTTAAATCCACTTACAAATTTTCAGCATCTGCCTCACAACAGAAAAACCATTTTAAAAATAATATTCATGTATTAAACACCAAATACAAAAAACTTATAAATTGTTATAAACCCTTGTTTAATAATGCCAAATTCATATATTTTATTTAGTTTAAATATTGCATAGATTTAAAATAATGCAAATTAAATTTACTTTTGCATAGTGATAAATTTATTCAACATTGCATGTACATTTATGTTTGCACACGATAAAAATAAAATCAAATGAAAATATTTGATTACATGAAACATTGAAATAAATCGAATTTAATCTCCTTAGTAATTTTAGATGTAACTAAAATCATAGAATTGTGAAAATTACAGTTTGTACTGAACTCGGCACCTAATATTTCTGGAAAATATTCTTAATTGAATCGTATGCAAGTAATATTTTTCAAGAAAATCATTGAATAGCACTAGAATTTCTTAATGTTTCTGAATATATAGCCTAATACAAAACTTTTGAGCAAAATTGTATTTGAATAAGGTATTCATATTTTTTATAATTTTTAAAATCATTTTAGGTTAAAATGTGTAAGTAAAGGTACCAAAGCTGAAGAACCTTTTGATGTTAATGAATCTATCAGAAGTATAAACAAACTTTTGATGAATATAGATCAGAAGGTAAGCTTTTCTTTCAATGTAGAATACTTATATACTTAATCAAATCTTGTTACTATCTTTTTTTTATCCTCCTTTTGTTATAGAAACAGTATAGCTGCCAAGTACTCAGATTTTCTTGGAGTTACCCCTATTTTTATTATATGTTAAAATTTTCCAACTTTTCTTTAAAAACTCTTTTTTTTTTTTTTTTTTTTTTTTTTTTTTATGATCAACAATCAAATGCTTCTCATAAGCCTTCCTATTTCCAGTCTTTCTCCTTCCACAGCACAAACATCAGTATTCATTTTAAACTTACTTTATTAGACTTTAGAACCTATAAAGAGATAGAATTGTTCAATATCTTATTCATATAATGTTTTGTGATCCCTCCCCTCCCTCACCACCACATCTCTCCCTGTAACGATCGTTAATCAAATGCCTCACAGAAGCCTTGTGAATTACAATTTTTCTCCATCTGCAGAATAAATGTCAATGTTTATTTTAAACTTTGTTAGATTCTAGAACCTATAAAGAGTGTAGAAATATCCAATATCTCACTCGTAATTTTTGTTGTGAACTCCCCTCCTTTTTCCCTTAACTCCAACTAGCAATCTGCAATCAAACATCCTGCAGCATACAATTTTTCTCATAGAATTTAGTATATGTTTTACCCATTTAAACTGTTTGGAAAATCCCTCCCCTTATGAGGTTGTCAACTTACAACGGTAATAGTTGCTCTTATTTTTTTTTATTTAAGGCTTTCGCTTCTAATTTTTTTTCTCATGAGGTTGGCAGTTCTGAAGCAAGACTATGTAAATGTGACATTATAACATTTAGCGAGAGAAAATTGTTATGCAAAATGTAGTTTTTAATTTTATTCACCATTGTAAAATGTTATTTTCGTTACTTTTTTAACACTATAACAAGGTATTGATAGTGGCCATGCCATCTTTGATAGTGGCCATGCCAGAATTTGAACTGATATCTATTGGCATAACATGCCATTACTGGCTCAAATGAAGTACTCGGTCAACATGTGATCAACTGTAATCACTTATGTTTAAAGATGAATTTTTTAATAACTTCGTTGAATAAAAATTGTCTTATGGGTGAAACTTTTGTTTACAAAACTCAATTATTAAACAATTATAATGTATTTAACAATATTGTTTTCTTATTTTGTTTCCATGCTTAGTCTTATACCTCATTATTTATATTTTACAGTACTTACTTGTGAAATTTATCTATATATTTTTTTATAGGTGCAATCGCTTCATGCCAAGCAAAGTTCTCTCCATTTCCAACAAATTATCTTATTATTATTAACAGTATTTTTGTTTGCAATGTTTTGTGTAGAGACATTTTCCGATACTTCTTTGAAATCAATTTTAGGGTTTAACTGATATATATTTTTTATTAATAGAACTATACTAATTTCTTTTTTATATACAATTTATTGGAAAGAACTTTTAAAATGGATAACTTAATAATCATTTGTTTTGGAATAAAAAAAATTTAATGTTCTTTATTCTGAATTATTTAAATCTAAATTGTTTTAAAGTGTATTTTTAAAAATATGTTTAATATGCGTAACATATGAGTTTTATAGTTATCAACTTTTTAAAAAAAATTTAATGTTAAGTGCAATTATCTGAACATTTATGTACTGTTTATATTTGATATTTATTACTAATAATTTTTATGTTTTATACATTTTTTATAATTACAAATTATGTTTATATGTGTATTTTGGCATCTGTCTTTTTCTGTTCTGAACAAAAGTTTACTGAAAATGTCTGCTAAGTCAAGAGGTTATTTGTAAGCAGGAAAATAACTTTAAAATTCTTTCTTTTTCTTTTTTTTTTTTTTTTAATGGAATATTTTATTATACTTCAAACTTGAAAACTGATTTGAATTTGTTAAATTTAATTGGATTGTTCTGTCCAAAGCTAAATTAAATTTGCATCTAGGGATTATTTACAATTGTTAAAACCAGAGAATTATTTATAATAAACTTTTTTTTTTCTTTTTAATCCTGTATGTAGCCAGAGACTTAAATTTCCGGCATTCTAATGCAGGACTTCTTAATCTTCAAAACCATGAATCTCTCTTATTAAATTTTTCTTTTAACAACCTTCATAAAAAAAAAAAAAAAATTAGAAGCCAGAATTCAGATTTCTTGGAAGTTTGTTACATGTAATTTTTTTTAAATTATATTTCACATGAATCTCTTTAATAATAATAAAATAATAGTTTTATTTGGGTATATGAATATAAACATATTTTTATAAATAAAAATCTTAACTCTTAGCAGATATTTGTTTTTTCTTTTGATATATTTATATATGTGTATGTATAAGCTCCTATATGTTCTTTTGGGCATTCTGTTATATTCTGTGAATATTTTATTGAATCTTTTTTATAACATTTTTAAAAAAAAAATATTTTATCTTTACTTCGTGATCAAATGTATTGGCCCTTGTTGCTCAAAATTGTTTTATTGTTACTTTTTAAATATTTATATTGTAGTAATTTATAATAAAGAATATTTTTAAGTGATCTTTTCAGAATCTTTTTTATTATTTTAAACATTGACTGCTGTAGACAACAATAAACAAGACTGACCTAGTGACTTTGTTGGTTAAAGTGGTTTTTTTTTTTTTTTTTTTTTTTTTTTAACCAGGAAATAGCACGTTTGTTTCATGCTGTTTCCTTCAAATATGAGTTCTAAGAAAATTTAGTTTAGTTGAGAACCTGTAAAAGCAGTTGGCATAGGTGGACTCTGCTCAGTTCCTCATCATATATATGTTCTCATAAATTTCTAGTGCAGGACATATCATGTTAAGAGAAATGAATTTGACCAAACGTTTGACACAGTGACAGAATGAAATTCCTGCCTAATAGGCCAGGGGCGTAGGAAAGGGAGGGGCTCAGGGGGCTCAAGCCCCCCCCCTCCCTATTGATTATTACGAAATTTCCTTTTAATGCCAAATAAAAGAATCACCAAATCAAAACCAAAATTAATGTGTTATAAATGCTCATAATTGGTAATATTTTATAATTAATACTAATAATTAGTGGATGTTAATTAACATCTAATTATTAATTTTTGTTCAGGTTAATTTTGAGTCATTTTTAAAATGAAATTTTTTGAGCCCCTCCCATGATTTTTGAATTGCTACGCCCTTGTAATAGGCTATCCACCATTCACTTCAATATATTTCTTATTCTAATCTATTAATTTATTTTATTAGTGTCAATTCAAAATTACTAAATTCCTTCTGCCTTTAGCAGAAACTGCTCCCCAGAGCACCATACATCCACCTTTTAACCATTTGCCAGCCCCAACACTCTAAAGTGCTCTAAAGAGTGTTGCCAAATTTGGGGATTCTTTTATTGAACTCTCACTAATAATTTTGAAGTGTTATTTTATATATGTAATAGAATAATAATTTTCAAAGTGATTGGGCAAACTTTACAGTTAAAATTTAGTAGTGGGTATTGTATAAAAATGTCCCTAAATTTGGAAACACTGGCCAGAGGAGTGAAATTGTACCGGTAAAGGGTTAAAATGCCTGATTCATACTGCTTTTAAAAGACCTGCGGTCTTTTGCTAGCCTCAGATTGTACCAATAACTTAAAACTATTTGGTCAATCAAGAATAAAACACTATTTGGTCAATAAAGAATAAAACACTATTTGGTTAATCAAGAATAAAACATTTTACCATTTCATATTGTCTTTATTTCACTTTAATACAGACACGGTTCTCCCTATTATATGTTCATTGGTTATTGCTGGTTTTTATTAGTTTTAACATATCAATTACTTTGAACACATTAATGTTGACCCTAAGTCTTTCCATCAAAATTACAAGCAAATTCAGCAGCTGACATTTTTAATAGAGCAGTAAGATGGATAAGTCTTCAATCTCTATAAAACAACTCTGGTTTTACTGCACCAGATCTCTTTTACCAAACCAGCAAGTTCCGTGTCTCATCACATTTTCTTTAGCTGTTTCAGATCTTCAAATTTCATTACATACATGGTAAACTGAAATTATCCTTCTACTTAAAAAACACGTTTATCACATGATCATTTTTTTTCCTCCCCGATGAATTATCAGTAATGTCCATTTGAAAAAAATTGAAAGCTTTTTATATATGAATATTATTACTGCTGCCATAGTTAACAAGTTTGCATATCAGGTGTAATTTGTTCACTCATAAGTTGAATAAAACAGAAAAATTCTAATTGTCTGTATAATTATAAACTTCTAAAAATGTGGAGAAAAAATATTTTGCATTTTTTATTAAATTTTGTATTACAAAAATTGTAACAGTTTTGAAGAAAGAAACTTCTGTATTTTTACCTCTCTCATGACCTGAAAGTTGAAAAATGCTGAACTTATCATACTAAAAAAGTGCTTGCAAGTAGAAGGCAGTTTTAATTCATATGAAGGTATTAAAAATATCACCTATGCTTATGAAATGGTATTGAAACTGAATGTTAAAAAAATAATAATAAATGTATATTAGACAGAATGTTTGTTTCATCCTAAAAAGAGGTCCTATAAAATCATTTCAAAGAATAACTGAAAAAAAAATGGACAATCAAGCTGTCCTTATAATTGTGAACGGATGAAAAAAAAAGTTTCACCATATATAAAAAAATTTCAGGTAGAGAAACAATAAAATTTCATAAATATTGTCTTTTAATGTAATTCAAATTAATAAAAATATTTATTTCAATAATAGTTTTCAGTGTTCAGTTAAAAAAAAAAAAAAAAAAAAAAAAAAAAAAAACTGGTGTCCTTACAATTATGTGAACCAGTGTTGATGTATACAATATATTCATCCAAAGAAAAATATTTAACAGTGATATGCAAATGGAGAGTTTAAAAAGATTTCTATAGTTAAAGAAAGCACTAAAAGTAAAAATACAGCATTTATTACAGTCTTTATAATTATGAGAACCAGTGTATTTTATCATGCATCTGTACATTAACTGTAGACAAATTTCCTTCTTGATAGATCTTAACACTTTTTAAATGGCACTAAATATAATGAAATTAATATGTAATATGCATAAAAGTAAGGCTCTTATAGAATATGGCATAAGTTTTCACCATTCATTTGCAGGGCCTAAAAAAACAAGAAAAAAAAAATAAGGAGTGTCCCAGATAAGAATGAGACAACTTTGATATTTAATAATATTAAAGCTAAAAATTAAATTTACATCAGAATGTTATTCAATAAGTTATTTATCATTGTCCATGCCTAAATAACTGTGTAAACTCCTTTTAAGCCTGGTTTACAAAGATTTCTTCTAGCTCTCTAAATACAGGCTTGTACCGTTTCTTATGTCTATATAATTGAAGGTAAATTCTCCTGAACTGAGAAAATGTTTAGGCTCTTTTTTTTTAATCGGAGTACTTGCTTTTAATAATGCCCCAAAATCTTTCAATAACCCTCACATGGGGCACATTGGAGGCCATTATCCAATTTAGACACAAATTCAATTTTCACGGCGATCAAATAGTCAACAACAATTTTCGTAGAATGGCTGGTAGCTATGTCTTGTCTAAACAAAATATCTTCATTTTGATAAAGTTGTTTGATGAAAGGAATGAAAACTTTTTTAGTACACTAATTTAAATAAACAAAACCATTTACTGTTCCTTAAAAAACTGATTTTCTTTTGTTAACCAATTGATTTTGTTTTGCTTCATAACCTTTCTGCTGCTTTTTCGGACTCCTTTACCAAAACTTTGAATGGTATCAATATATCCCTGTTCATCATTGTTTTAGCACTCAATGAATTATTTTTTAGGTATTTGACTATTTTTGAAATGTTTAAAGACTGGAATTTCCTACGTTTTGCATCACAGTTATAAAAACACAATTTCTTTTAATGGATTTCATTAAATGAGGTGCCATTGTAGAACTGTTTTTAATATTAAAATTAAACTAATATTGTTTTGTATGTATTGAGTTGTTTCTATGACAACCAGTAGAATTTGCACATTTTTGCAAATTAGCTCATGCGCAACGGAAGTAGTAGTCTCATTCTTATCCAAGACTCTTATATTACAGCTAGTGATTTGGGGTGGAAAATTTTCTGCTATGTTTTTTCAGAAAATTTTCATAGCCAAAAAAGCAATTTTTTTAGTAAATTTTTTGCATGACATATTTAAACTTTTCTTAGTTTCAGTAATATCGGATATAGTGGGAAAAACAAAAGTTTTTGATTAAAGACATGTAATTGTTAATCAGAATTTTGAATGTCCCTTCAACAACAACCTTGTGTGAACATAATTATAAAGCACTTATCAATATATACCTCTTTATTTTTATATATTGCCAAATTAATGCACTGTTATACTGCTGAGCTTGTATCTCTTATTTTAAATATTCATTTGATAAATGATGATAGGGCGATGCTTTTCAAACTGAAACAACAATTCTGATTTAGGTCATCTCATGGTCTCTGGTTCCGAAAATGACTCAGAAAGTTAGGACCCTGTCCTAATCATGGCTTTAAAATATTCAGTCAAAAGAAAAAAAATATTCAGAGCAAAGCTCAATTTTTTTTTTTTTTTTTAATGCCTTGATTACAAAAGTAGTATCATTGAAAATTTTAAGAGAAAATCCTCATATAAAAACACTACTTTATTTTTTAAATCCCTTATTAAAACTAAATTTCTAAAGTGGGGGGAGAAAAATGCTTTGTAATAAGCAACAGGAAATGCAGTTAATTGCCTTATTAAATAGAAAACGCAAATTTGAATAAAATTTAGGGAAGTTTAATAGATAAAATGAATGACATAACTTGTGACTGGAGGTCTCTCTGGAGGTCTACTTGAAAGAACTCAGCATTTCTGTATTTGTTTAAAATACCTAAAATTTAATAGCACATGGAAAAACCTCATAGTTCAAGTTGCGTTTAAAGTTCAGATTAATTTTTTTATATAGAGGATTACATCCATTATCAAAGACTAACAATTATGATTTTGTGTTCGCAAGTTATGCCTAAAAAATGAACAAATCAAAATATTAAAATCAAAAACATTTTAAAGAAATGCACCCTTATATGGTCTGAGCCATGCCTTTCTAATTACATTATACGATTTCTTTGTCACTGGCGCTCAAACCTCATGTTATTCTATGGAGAAATTTGTTACTTATTATCTGATTTTTTATTTTTATTCTGTGTTTATATTCAGAAAATTCACAAATGTTAAATTTGTTAATGTTTTTCAAAAACCATTATTTTTTTAACATTTTATTTTGAAGTTTTAAAGTGCCAAAAAGCACTTTGAACACTTTTTTTCACTTTATAACTTTAAAATGAAACATTAAAAATTAAAGAAATAAATTTTGGGAAAAACAAATTTTAATTATTTTAGATTTTTTATTATGAAAACAAAACTTAAAAAGAATATAATTGGTTAATTCTCATAACAATTTTCTCTATATAATACAATAGGACTTGGCTGCTGGCAATCATGTGTGGGAAGTCTTCAAGAGCTCATAGAGCATTATTCATAAGTTATTCAACCATTTTACAGGCATAACGGTTATTAAAAATTATTATAGCTTTCTAGCTTTATACATGTTAAAAACCATTAAATCATAATTTCTGTTTTATTTATTTTTGAATTGAATAATTCTTTAATATTTTTCTTTAAATAGTGTTTGCTTGTAGTCTTTAATGTGTTAGTTTTATTTTACAAAATAAAACTAAGTTAGAGACTGAAAATTTTCTGTTTCAAAAATTTTCAGAAAACCTACATGCCTAATTACAGCCATAGTTAAAAATCAACGGACGTGCATTTTTAGTTGTATTATGGCTGTTTTTGAGATACGGACTTGTGGTCCTACTTCAGGTTTCCGATGTCCCACTTCTGGTTTTTCAATTTTCACCAAAATTTGGAAATTCCATCTGTACACCAGATGTATTTCAATTCTAAGGTTTCGTAGCTCTATCTTTATTAGTTTCTGAGCTATAATAGCCAGAAGATTCTCCACATACATACACACACACACACATACATACACACTGACCAATTGCCAAAAACCACTTTTTGGACTCAGCGGACCTTAAAACGTGTAAATCAGGTGAAAACCCGATATCGAATTTTCAGACCAAATACAATACTTCCATTACCTACGGTAGTAGGGTAATGGAAGTAAAAATGAATTGTGTAATAGCTGTTGCTAAGATACGCAGACGATTACAATGGAAGAATAAACTCAGGAAAAATGAAACTTAAAAGTCAATATTTAAAATTGAAAAAAAAAAAATTAATTAAAATTTCAAATTGAAAATTCGAAAAAATCTCTGAGGTGCTCACCTACAGGGTCCCAGGTATTAGTCTGCCAAATTTTGTAGATCTGCGATTAGTAGTGTGAGCACCAGAGCGCAGACACCCATACATTTCTCTTTATTTATATAGATGATATGGTATTTTGAAAATTAATTTCAATATAATGACCAGTGAAGCGGGCAAAGCCTGCTAGTATACTATATAGAAGGAAGTAAAAATCTTTATGCATCATAATTATCAGTGCCAGATTGAAGGACATTAAAATTGGATACTATATCGTGTACTGACTTTCTTATTCTAAGGTAAAATTGTCATGGTTTGAAAAATATTAAAAAATCAGCAATTCAAGCTACAGATTTGAAACAAATGTTATTAAAAAATGTATTCGTTTCTGTTTTCAGGGATGTAAAATTTAAAATTGTACAAAACTAGTTGGCATAGGTGGACTCTGCTCAGTTCCCCATCATATATGTTCTCATAAATTTCTAATGCAAGACATATTATAACCATGTTAAAAGAAATGAATTTGACCAAAGCTTGATACAGTGACAGAATGAAATCCCCGCCTAATAGACTATCCACCGTTCACTTCGATATATTTATCTTATTCTAATCTATTAATTTATTTTATCAGGGTCGATTCCGTTGTCTAGTTTTCATTCTACTGTTTCCAATGCAATAATCCTCAAAATTCATATTTATATGAAAAATTTACAATTTCACTATGTTGATAAAATCGTAAATTACGAATAATTTACGAAATTTTCCTATTAGAATATTTGTATTCAATCATGTTCAATCAAATATCATAAATGTAATTTTGAAGTTGTCTAATGTATTTATGATCCTCAAAATGGAAGTTTATTCTCAAATTTGCCTTATTCTGACATGTTAAGTAAATCGTAAATTCCAAATAACTTACGAATTTTTTAATTGGAAAAATCATAGTTTATGATATTCATTCCTAAGTAATATTTCGAAAGTGGTTTGACATCTTTACGATGAAAATATCCCTTTAGATTGAAGTTTATGTGAAATTTTGCCCTATACTGCCATGTTAAGAAATTCGTAAATTTCCAATAACTTGCGAAATTTTCAAAGTAGCATATTTATAGTACTGATGTTCATTCCGGCATCAAAACTGATATTTAAAACTGGTCCAACATTTTTACAGTAAAAAGTTTCCATTTAATGCACGTTTAAGTGAATTTTTGTCCTTTTCTTCCATTTTAAGAAAATTGTAAATTTCTAATAACTTACGAAGTTTTTTAATTCGAATGTTGCAAATGAATAGGGTTCTTTTCAGTATCGAAAGTAATATTTTAAAACTGATCTGACCTCTCTGCGATCATTTGTTCGTGAGATATCGTGGAAACAGACTAACAAACTAACGGACTAACACACTAACGAACTGACACTCTAACAAACACCCTACAGACAGACACCATACAAATTTTGTCATTTTCGGATTCCTCACACCTGAAAACGTATAAAAAAAATCAAAAAACCACGGTCGAAATTTTTCACGATTACCTAAGTTCCCCATGCCTATAGTATGATGGGGAACTAATAATAAAAGCAAAGATTCAAAGAAAAAGCAGTTCAATTTGAAATAAATACTTTTCGTGTAAACTGAGATTAATCAATTTCATATTTAGCGATTTAAGTTTTTCAGCAATTAAGATACGAAATTTTGATTTTTAAAAGCTAAATTTTATAAAAGTTCCTAGATTAAGTAACTATCTATCTGAAAAACCAGTTTTCAAAGAATTCTGCACATTTGTGAACTCTCTAGCTTGTTTTAAAAAAATTTCTTGACGAAGAAATTTTTTTCAAAAAGTTGTCAAAACATCTAATTTTACGCTAAATTGAAAATGCTCCCATTTTCTTACTTATTAATTTAGAAAGTTCGTTTTTATCTCATATTAAAGCTCTCATTGATACGAATATTTTACTTTTTGTTTAATTTTTCTGCGATATTTGGTTCTTCCTGTATTTAAAACTTTACAGGAAAAAAATTTGCCGATTTTGTATGGGAAAGTTGATTTCTGTCTAATAAGCATTTAACGGTCTTGGGTTATTTCTGACGATTTTATTATTGGCGCGTTCTGCTTTGTGTTAGTGGTACAGTTTGTTTGTTTTGTTTTTCTTTGAGCTTGACTTGGCAAAACGATCGTTTCTGCTTGATTACAAGGAATTAAGGTTAATATATGTACACATAAAATATAGGTACACATAAAACACAAGGAAATATATGTACACATAAAGACAGAACGGGAGTTTGAGGAACGCGTCTGGTTAAGTAATGAGTTAATCATATAAATGTATGTGTATATCCATAATAATTATGATTCATCATTACAATGATCAAACACCAGGAAGAAAGACGAGAATCGAGAATCAACAAAGAACCACATATGAAAATGAAGCCTTATACGAGCAAAGTATATTTAAAAAGTTAATAGGAATTGTTTCTGAAACATTGGTGTATCGACCATATACATCAAATATGATCAAAGAATAAGAAATATTCATAATTATGACTAGAAGAAGAAGAAGGAGCAGAGACCGCCACGGCTTAAGATGGGCGGAGCTGGTTAAACAAGTTTTTCGGGCTCCAAACTTTCGCAGTAACTATAAGACCAAACAAAGTAGAAAGTTGAAATGAAGATAGTAATGACATCTCCAAAAGAAATATTAAGCCCCGCCCCAAAAAATAAATAAATAAATAATAAAAAATGAGAAATTTATGAAAAATTTAATAGATTAAAAGATTAATAGATAAATCTATATATATAAAATCGTTTGTCCTAAGTGAGTGATTCATCATCGCCCAGCCCAAACCCCTGGACCTAGAAGCATGAAATTTTGTGACAATGTTTCTTCTATTACGTATACATCCACTAAGAAGCGATTTTACTATATTCACCCCCCGAGTGTTAGATATTGTCCATGTTTTATTTATTTCTCTCATTTTTATATTTTAACTCACGTGATGTATTTTTGTTATTGTAAAAAAAAAAAAAGATTATTGAGATGATGCTCGTGAGCGTGCATCTAGTTTGTTTTTTCTGAGTATTCAAATTTTTCAATGGAATAAAAGCAGCAAATAGATTTTGTTGTTAGAATTTATTTAGTTTTTTAGAAAGCTTAGAAGTTTAAAATAACTTCTTCTGTATGCTTTAAATTTATTTGGCGTCTGCGATTATATCTAGTAAGCTAGAGAGTTAAAATAACTTTCTTTTTGTACGCTTAAATAACATTTTGTGACGTCTACGCGACAGGATGAAGTAAAACAATATGTTTCAAGCAATTAAAGGTTTTAGAAAAGCCGATCTGAAGTTTGTAGCGGAAGAGCTTGGCGAAATAATTCCTCCTGAATGTACTATTTCTACTTTGAAGGAAATTATTTTGAATAGCAACGAATATAAAAATGATCCCAGTTTTGTGCAAGAAATTCTATCAATGGCTGTTGTTGAGAGGCAAGAAAAATTGAAACTAGAGCAAGAAAAAGATCTACAGCAACAAAAATTTAAATTTGAACAAGAGGAGAAACTTAAGCTTGAACAACAAAAACTTAAACTTGAACAAGAAGGAAAAATTCAATTAGAAAAGCTTAATCAAGAATTAGAGATAAAGAAGATGGAATTAGACCAACAGTTGGAATTGGCTAGAATGCAGTCCCAGGCACACATTCAGGGGGAGTCAATTTTAACTGTTAGTGAAAATAATTCATCTAGAAGAAAAATTTCCTTACCCAAGTTACAATTCCGACAATTTGATGGGGATTTAAAAGAATGGCTACCATTCTGGAGTCAGTTTGAGCAGATAGATAAAGATAACGATATTCCTCCAGAAAACAAATTCCAGTACCTCATTCAAGCAACGGTCGCTGGTTCCAGAGCACGAGAAGTTGTAGACAGTTTTCCGCCAACTGGCGCCAACTATGCCAAAGTTATAGAGAGTCTAAAAGCTCGTTATGAAAGAGATTATCTTCTAGTTGAAGTGTACGTTAGAGAATTATTAAAATTAATTATAGTTGCTCATACAAGAGAAAAATTTTCTCTTACTTCATTGTACGATAAACTTGAATCATATTTAAGGGCTCTTGAAACGTTGGGTGTCACTACTGATAAATGCGCTTCTATATTATATCCTATGGTAGAATCCTGTTTTCCAGCTGAATTTTTGAAAGCTTGGAATAGAAGTAACATTGTTTCTACTAGTTCTGATGCGAAAGAATGGTTGGACAATTTGATGCAATTTCTCAAATGTGAAGTTGAAGGAGATGAAAGAATAAATTTGGCGGTCGCCGGTTTTGGTCTGGCAAGGAAAAATGATGACCGAAATTATAGAAAAAGAAGGACTTATACTGATGTTGTTAAGCCTATACCCACTGCCTCTACTTTATTAACGACTTCTTTTAAACAGGATCTAAAGAAAAATTGTGTGTTTTGTAATGGAAAGCATATGAGTTCAAACTGTTTTACGGCACGAAAGATGAGTTTTAATGAGAAACAGAATGTTCTAAAGGATAAGAAGTGCTGTTTCCTCTGTTTGGGGTCAGGTCACACTACCAAACAGTGTAAAGCTGTCCTGAAGTGTTTTATCTGTGATAGAAAACATTCCACCGTGATGTGCCAAAGTCTTGATAAAGGCAAAACAAATGAAAGAGAAGAGAAAGAAAAGTCAAATGAAAGTGAAGTAAATATGGCAAATTTCAATAAAAATCCAAGGGTATTTCTTCAAACTCTCAAAGCAAAAGTCGTCTCTGATAATAAAGAAAAGGATATTCGTCTAATTTTAGATACTGGTTCACAAAGATCGTATATTTTGAAGAAATTAGCAGAAGAAATGAAATATGCAGCCATTAAAAAAGAAAAGGTTGTACATTCACTTTTTGGCGGAGTCTCAACCAAAGAATATGAACATAGCTTTTATAAAATAAGATTAAGAGATTTGACAGGGAAATTCAGATGCAATTTTGAGGTTTTGGATCAAAATATTATATGTGAAAATGTTAAACCTGTGGGAAAAGGTTCTTGGATGAAAGAATTGGCCAAGAAAGACATTGTTTTGACAGATGTTGGCGATGCAGATGAATCTATTCAAGTACTGATTGGAGCTGATATAATCGGTAAACTATTGACCGGTCGAAGAGAAGTGTTGTCTTCTGGGCTAGTTGCAATGGAAACATTTTTTGGCTGGACATTAATGGGAAAAGTTCCTCAAGAAAGTTCATCTAAAGAAAATTTAGCGCTATCAGTTACTTCCATGTTTGTAAAAGAAGCAGAAATTTCCGACTTATGGAGATTAGATTTACTTGGAATAAGTGATCCAATCGAAAAGCTATCTAAGATGGAAATAGATCGTCAAGTGAAAGAACACTTTCTACATACAGTAACACGGAATAAAGACGGTCGTTATGAAATATCCTTGCCATGGGCTGAAGATAAACCACCTTTACCTGATAATTTGTGTTTAGCCAAGAAAAGGTTAACCAATGTCACACAAAAACTACTTGCGAGTAATATTTATGAAAAATATAAGGAAGTACTTTTAGGATGGTTTGGCGACAAAATTATTGAAGAGGTCCCTGAATGTGAAAGGTCCTTTTATGGACACTACTTACCTCATCGACCAGTTATAAAGGAGAATAGCACTACTCCAATTCGTCCAGTATTTGACGCATCAGCAAGAATCCAAAACCATCCATCTTTGAATCAATGTCTACACTGCGGTCCAAATCTCATTGAATTAATTCCTGACATACTTTTGCGATTTAGAGAAAATAAATTCGGTGTCTTAGCTGATATCAAGAAAGAGTTTTTGCAAATAAGCATCCGGAAAGAAGATCGGGATTTTTTACGTTTCCTCTGGTGGAGCAATCCAGAACAAAGTGAGCTTAGAATATTTCGTCATGCTAGAGTCGTTTTTGGAGTCAAGAGTTCACCTTTTTTGCTAGCTTCAGTAATAGAATACCATATTAAAAATGATGAAGAATACGACCCAGAACTTAAGCAAAGATTGTTGAGAAGCTTCTATGTTGGCAATGTTGTTACGAGTGTCCGTACAGAGGAAGAGTTAAAGAGATTTATTACTTGCTCTAAAAACCTAATGTCTAAAGGCGGATTCGACCTAAGAGGATGGGAACATACAGAAGAGAGAAAGGACACGGAACACGGTAAAGAAGCTGTTGTACTTGGATTACACTGGAACAGATTTTCGGACATTTTAAAGGTCAATGTATCCTGGACGAAAGATGTAAATCTGGAGAAAATAACAAAACGTACTATGTTATCAGTGGCACATAAAGTTTTGATCCAATTGGTTTTACTTCACCAGTCATGATTTGCCCCAAGATGATGTTACAGAAAACCTGGAAAATTGGTTTAACCTGGGATGAAGAAATTACCGGGGATCTAAAAAACGAGTTTATCGGATGGTTTCGTGAATTAAATATATTGGAAGAAATTGAGATTCCGCGATACATTCAAGTCACTCCAGATAATTTAAAAAAATGTACTCTTCATACATTTTGTGATGCTAGTAATCAGGCTTATGCTGCTGTTGTATTTTTGAGAATAGAAAAAGCTGATCAAGTGAAATTATTCCTTCTGGCTGCCAAATCCCGCATCAGTCCTTTAAAGTGCCCAACTATACCTCGAATGGAGCTTTTAGCGGCTTTGATTGGTGCTAGATTATCGAAATCAGTAACAGATGCATTCAGTTGGGAAAATATGGAAAGATATTTTTGAAGTGATTCCACGACAGTTCTTGCATGGATAATCAGAGAAGAGAACTGGTCAGTTTTCGTCAGGAACCGAGTTCAAGAAATAAGGAGTTTGACTGATCCTTCTTTATGGAAATATATTCCCAGTGAAATTAACCCATCGGATCTACCCTCTAGAGGTTGTAAAGCCAAACAACTTGTCTCTCTCAAATGGTGGGAGGGTCCATCGTGGCTTAAGAATCCATATGAGTATAATAAACATATGAATTTCATCTGCCAGAATATAAATGAAGAAGACGTTGAAAGAGAAAAGTTAAAATCTACAAAATTACTGATAAATGTAGATGAAAATTCACAGAATACTTGGTACTATCACTATTTTTCATGTTATGAGAAAATCGTTCGCCTTATGGGATGGATTCTCCGTTTTAAACATAATACTTGTAATACAAAGGATAAAGTGAAAGGAGAATTGACAAGTCAGGAATTTCACAAAGCAGAAATGAAAATAGCGTGGATGATTCAGAAAGAAGCTTTTTCCTCTAAAGATTATGAGAAATTAAAAACTCTTGAGACTTTCAAAGATGAGGAAGATATAATACGCGTGAAAACTAAAATTTTGTACAGACAAGACAAGAAGGATTTTCTCACACCTATCGTTCTACCATCTAATCATGAAGTTGTTAAACGACTAATTTCATATTTTCATCTGAAAAATTGTCACGCAGGTCCTCAGATACTTTTAAATTTGATTAGAGAAAAATATTGGATTTTGAATGGAAGAAGAACTGTGACATCTGTTTTATCTCAATGTACTACTTGTAAAAGATTCAACTCTAAGAACGTGGAATCTTCGCCTATTTCTCTACCAGAAAATCGAGTAAAAGATGCAGCTGTGTTTCAGATCATTGGTATTGATATGGCTGGTCCTTTGTTTCTGAAAGACAATCAAAAGAGTTGAGTTATCTTGTTCACATGTGCTATCTATCGGGCAGTACATTTTGAGCTTGTTACATCAGCATCTACCGAGGTTTTTTTGATGGCTTTAAGAAGATTTATATCTCGTAGAGGAAGATGTTCCATTATATATTGCGATAATGGCTCTAATTTTGTTGGTGCAGCCAACTATTTGAAACGACTGAACTGGAATCATATACAAAAGGATGGAGCAACCAATTCAATTGAATGGAAATTCAATCCGCCAACTGCGGCGTGGTGGGGCGGATGGTGGGAGAGGCTCATCAGACTGATGAAAGATTTATTAAAAAGAGTCCTTGGGCGAGCATGCTTGAATTATGAAGAAATGATTACTGTATTGTCTGATTGCGAAAGCATTATCAATTCTCGACCTTTGACTTACATGTCAGAGCAAGAATCTATTAAGCCAATTTCTCCTGCCATGTTTTTGAAAGATATTCATGAATATATTGTACCAGACATTGATGCAGTCGAGGGAAACTCTTTCAAACGAAGGCTTAAATATAGACAAGCACTGCAGAAAAGTTTAAGAAATCGATTTAGATCAGAAGTATTTGGGCTTACTTATTCAGCGACCGAATGTGAGAAGAAGCCAACAGACAGTTTCTGTAGGAGACATTGTATTGGTGGGAGCGGACAATAAAAAAAGGATGCACTGGCCATTAGGACGCATCATAGAGCTTATTCATGGCAAAGATGGAAAAGTGCGCCTCGTAAAGTTACAAACATCTCATTCAGAGATACTTCGACCAATACAAAGAATCTATCCTCTAGAAGTATCATCTAGTGACGGTGCTGAAAATACGTTTCCTAATCCAGCTGTGAAGGAAGCACAAATTGAAAAGCCTTTGGAGGATAAGTCCTGCAGGGAACTTAGAAAGACTAGATCTGGAAGACTAATTAAAATGCCAGATAGACTGATTTTATGAAGTTTATGAAATCTTCTAGAGATGTCAAAATGTAGAGTTTTGATTATAAGATATAATCAAAAGGTGGGAGGATGTTAGATATTGTCCATGTTTTATTTTATTCTCTGTTAGATATTGTCCATGTTTTATTTATTTCTCTCATTTTTATATTTTAACTCACGTGATGTATTTTTGTTATTGTAAAAAAAAAAAAAAGATTATTGAGATGATGCTCGTGAGCATGCATCTAGTTTGTTTTTTCTGAGTATTCAAATTTTTCAATGGAATAAAAGCAGCAAATAGATTTTGTTGTTAGAATTTATTTAGTTTTTTAGAAAGCTTAGAAGTTTAAAATAACTTCTTCTGTATGCTTTAAATTTATTTGGCGTCATTATATCTAGTAAGCTAGAGAGTTAAAATAACTTTCTTTTTGTACGCTTAAATAACACCGAGGGAGGGGGACAAAGCATAATTTCCCCAAATCCTTCATATCCCCCCCCCCCCAAAAAAAAAAAAAAAAAAAAAAAAAAAACAGATATCCGTAAAATTTTTGCTTTAAAATATAACTAACACAAATATCTAAAAAAACATTTCTTGAATTTTAGAAATTCAGCCCCTGAAGGGGAAAAAGGGCAAAACGTGATTTCAAATAATCCTTATATCGCAAACAAACAAACAAAAAGAAAGGCATGTGTGAGATATTTGCTCTAAAATTTAGCTCACACAAATATCTAAAAACCAATATCTGGAATTTTAGAAATTCATCCCAGGTGGGGAAAAAAAATAGAAATTAGTTAGATCGTTGAAAATTAGTACAGACAGGTTTTACAGGCCTGCAAGTCGAATGAGGATAAAGTTATGAGAGGAGCAAAAAAATAAAAATAGAATTAGATCATTCAAAATTGGTACATGGGGGTTTTTGATACCTACAAATCAATTGCGGATATTTTCGAATATGTAAAATTTTTAGGAGAGCCGGGAAGGGAGGAGGAGGGCGAAGGGGCAAAACAATAGAAATAGAGTTACACCGTTCAAAATTGACACGTATAGGTTTCTGGGACCTACAAATCGAATGCAGATATTTCCAAAAGGGAAAAATTGTTAGGATAGATGGGAAGGTGGGGGGGGGGGGCAATAATATAGAAATAAGAGTTAGAGCATTGAAAATTAATATTATTAGGTTTTAAGGCCCGATAAATCGACTGCGGATATTTTCGAAAGTATAGAATTATTACGAAGGACGGGAAGGGGAGGGGCAGGAGCAAAAGTAAAGAAATTGAGATAGAAAGTTGGAAATTAGTATTATTAGGTTTAAAAGCCCGAGAAAATTATTGCGGATATTTTTGAAAGTGTAAAATAATTAGGAGAGGCGAGAACGGTGGACGAAGGAACACGCGCACCGTGCGTACGTGTATACGCTGCTGCATGCAGTGGGGGCCCGGACCGATTATTCCACTGATGAGAGAAGAATTTTTTTGTATTTTATATTTGTTTTTCCCTTACGATAATATAGTGATTCATTAAGAGTGTCGAACATAAATGCGCGCGCGCAGCGCTCAATGGCCTGCACTGCCGAAGGCAGTGAGGACCCGGTGCGACATTTTCCCTGATCAGATTTCATTTCTTTCTTTTTTTTTTTTTTTCACACGATAAAAATTAATGCAATTTTGAAAATTCATTAATTATAGTGATTCATTTAAAAATAGTGACCAGCGAAGCGGGCGTAGCCTGCTAGTATATTTATAATTCTTTTAAATTATATTGAACTAGTTAGTTGTAGGGCGACTAAGGCGCCCGTTGAAAATGATCATTTCATTTTATTTATTTCTCACTTCAAATAATTCATTTCCTAGCAAGCCCGTGCGGATTTTTCGCACTTTATTTATCTCTTCGTTACCTTTAAAATTTAAAATTATTATTATTATTTAAAAGACGTCATTTTTTCATATGCATGAGCAAATTTAATATTTTATTTTATTTATTTATTTTTATTTATTTATTATTATTATTTTTTTTTTTTTTTCCTGTGAAAGCATATTTCATTTCATGTTGGGGGAAAAAAATTGGCAGCAATTAAAAATGTAACTGTTTATTTTAAAGCTGTTATTTTCATATTTTAGTTAATTTTCTAATAAAAAAAATGTTTCAAATAAGGTATCAAATGAAAATGGCGATTTTTCTGAATCCGTCGGATTAAACAGCTTATCGATCAGACACTTAGATTTTTTAAAATTAACTAAAGTAGGAAAATCAGGAGACAGAGTCCAAGGAAATCTCCTAAGCCTAAAGCGTGACAGAGTCAGGCACTGATGAGCGTAACTATATATGCTGATAATTAAAATTGGTCTGCTCAGTAATGAATAAGGCAAATGGGATGTTGAGGCTCCTGCCCAGCTCAATTATTGAAAGATTAAATGGATTCGAGGTCTTGCCGATACGTCAACAGAGACCTCGCTGTTGAAACTCAAGAATGTTTTGAATTTTATGTCTCTGTACCGCGATAGCGGTCGCGAATATCACCCAATCGACTTGAAAATTGGTACCCATATTCATGAACCATACGGAAATTAGCTATGTATTTTTGTATGCGTATTATGTTTGTGGTACGTGTGCAGAGTCACATCAAAGTATTTCTTATCATTGCGTCCTATGGATAACGGCCTTAAAAATCTCGCGATTCAGTTGCAAATTCGTACACATGTTCATGAGCCATACAGAATTAAGTGGATGTTTCTTGATGTGCATATTTTATATGGTTTGTATACAGGAACACACCAGAGTATTTTTTATCATTATGGCCTATGGACAGAATTTCGTTTAATCTTCGAAACATCAGTGGAGGCCTGCCTTTCGAGACTCAATTTTTTTGGATTCTGAAGAATTTAGAAGATTTCATTAACATACCTACCAACTTTCAGCTCAATCGATGAAAGCGTTTAGATGTTATTTTGTTCGCTCACAGACATGCGTAACCGTAAAAATAGCAAAAGTGAATTCAGGAAATCTTACAACTTATAGGTATACCAAAATCTCATATTCGAATTTTTTTTCTTGATTATGACAGTTTCCTTAATTACTATTTATAAATAGATAGACAGAATGGGATGAAACAGATATAACTGGAACTTTGAGGCTTATATTCTGCAGATCTACTAGTTAGAAGTTTTATTTTAGGATAATATTGCATTTAGCTATACTGATATTAAAAATGACTTTTCAAAATGTTTGCAACATTCTTTTTCAAGGTTCTCATTCAATTAAAGCAATTAGTATTTTCCGCGTATTCCCTAAGACAATACTTAACTTCTATTTGGTCAATAACGAATAAAGGAAATTCTATTGTTTTGGAATGACAAGGAAAAAAAATGCCTACAAATAAAATATTTTCTTATTTCCATTTTGTGACCTCTCTATCAGTGGTTGTTTCTTTTATTTCTTTCTGAACATATAATATGTAAGGAAAGTACTGTAATTATGAAAAAATTAGACAATGATTCGAATTTAGATGTTTCGAATTTAGATGTTCGAATTTAGATGTTTTGCCAAACATCTGGAAAAGTCTATTAGGAATCATCTTGAAACTTTTGAAAACAGTAAGGTAAGTGGGACGAAAAGCACATTTCCAAGCGTAACTCCATTAAAATTTTTCTCAGGAAATCAATGTTATGTGGGTGTACTAAGCTTACACACCTATACGCATTATAAATTGATTTTTGCGAAATATCCCCCCCCTCCCATCTTTGAGGGGAGACAAAAAACATGCTTCCAATAGTAACTCTGCTCTAAATTATCTCAGGATTATGTTTTTTTGATATGTGGGATGGCTATGTATACCCAACACACACTATAAGAGAATTTTATATTTTCCCTCCCCTTTGATGAAGGTGTGGGCGAAGACAGATTTTTGAGGAATTTCAATTAATCCTTTTTACTTTCCGAACATACATATATATGTAAGGAAAGTATTGTAATCATGTCAAAAATCCGAATTTGAGATTTTGATGTTTCTATATGTTTTGAGGTCATCTAAGTCCGTTTTCACTATTTTCACGATGATGTATGTATGTATGTGTGTGAATGAACACGCTAGCGTCTAAACGCTTTGCTCGAATGAGCTGAAAGTTGGTACGTATGTTGTAAGCCACCGTAGCACGAACCCTATTGATTTTGGTGAATCTGGCACTTATAGTTTTTTACAGGGACACCAAGAAAAATTCTTTATCATTATGGCCTATGGGGCCAAATTTTTAAAAGTACGTTAGCATCTAAACGCCTTATTAAACTAAGCAAAAAAATTATACACATGTTATAGGTCACAGTTGCACGAATTGTATAGGTTTTGGTGAATCTAGCACTTACAGTTTTTTACAGGGACACAACAAATAAATCTGTATCATTATGGCCTATGGGGTGAAATTATTTAAAGTACGATAGCATCTAAATGCCTTATCCATTTGAGTTGAAAATTTATATACATGTTTTAGGCCACTATCACACAAACTTTATAGATTTTGGTGACTCTAGCACTTACATTTATATACATGTTATAGGTCACCGTCACGCGAACTTTATGAGCATTTATGGTTCTTTTTACAGAGATACAATGCAAATTTCTTTGCCATTGTGGCATATGAGCTCAAACTTTAAAGTGCGATAGTGTCTAAATTCCTTATCCGACAGAGCTTAAAATGTATATAAATATTATGAGTCACTGTTGCACTAACTATAAGAATTCTGGTGAATCTTGCATTTATAGGTTTTTACAGGGACACAATCAAAAATTCTTTATCATTATGATTTGCGGGCGATAGCTATAAATTAAACATCGTGTACTAGAATTAATTACGAAAAGTGAACAGATATTAATTTGAAATAATGCGATATTTCATAAATGAGACAAGCATGTTTTCCTTTTTGAAACAAAATTACTCATTTCGATATGAGAATGTACATTTACTCATTTTTGAGCATTTCATTTTTAACAGTGTACTTCCTATCAGTACTCAATGAATTAAACTAAATGTAATAAGCTTTTTCTAAAGACAATTGTTTTATGTGGAACTAGCAGGCTACGTCCGCTTCGCTGGTCACAATTTTTAAATGAATATGGAGAAAAATACTCAAATACACTATTATAATTTTCTCTTTTTTATTTAGCAACTCCTCTTACTGTACTTTACCTACAAAACCATTAATTACTCAATGTTCGGAAAGTCAAGTGGAGTCACTCCAGATTTATTGAACAGGGAGCAGCCTCCGCTCACCGCTCGAAGAGCGGTGTTGAGCGCTTCCAGGAAAATCCACGTGAGCTGCTCCGACATTTATTGAGAAATCAAAAAAAAAAAAAAAAAAAATTACATCATGCATCGCCTGGCTTAGCCAGCCCGCGACAAGGGGCGATGCAAATGGGCATGGGTATTTACAAGAGCGGCGCCAGACACAAGTCTACCCGCGACATGGGGCGCTGCTTGATTATAGGAGAGAGGGTGCGAGGCTGTGTGGCCTTCCGCGACAAGCGGCACGCTACCAGTTTAGACCCTTGCATTTATGAGGGCTACTGCAGCATCACGGGCACACGGGAAGATAACAGGGAGATAGAAGATTATTGTGTTTAGGAGAAAGAATTTTTCTTTAGTTGTGATTTTAGGTTAGTTTGTTAGATTACATAAATCCATTAGGAATGAGAAAATTATTTAATTTATTAATTAAGCGTTTCCTTGTTAAAATGTTATCCAGCCAATTGATTGGTCTGGGAGAGGGATTTCTAATATGATATAGTGCTGTTAAGGGGCAGTGGAAATAATAGTGTTGCGGAGTTCCCTCCTCGCCGCAGGAACACAGGGGAGAGCGTCGGCAATGAAATTTGTAAAGGTAAGATGGGAAGGGGCCATGACCTGTTAAAAATGCCGTGATAGGTGGAGTTAGGGTCCAGGAATTAATACGAGCCTGTGGGATCAGCGAAAAGGTGTGCCTGCCCTTCTCTGAACTATCCCACAGGTTTTGCCATTTGAGATTAATAATTTCTTTGATTCTATTTTTGACATAGGAGGGTGGGGCAGGGATTGTGGAACACTTGGTGGGGAAATCAGTTGCTTCTTTTGCAAGGGAGTCAGCGAGTTCATTGCCGATCACGCCCCTGTGGGCAGAAACGTGTGCCAGGGAGCAAGTTAAGTTAGGATTCGTTAAGAGTTTTTTGATCTGCTGAATTTGTGGGTGTCTGCTCCGATGCCGAGCTATTGCCTGAAGGCCCGAGAGACTATCGCTGAAGATGTTAAAGATATCATTCGTGTTCGAGTCGCCAATCCAGCGTATTGCTTTTTCTATGGCATAGATTTCTGCTTGGAAGACTGTATTATAGTCCTCGAGCCTGCAGGCCCACCGATGGGCCACGGTACCACGGACCAGCACGCAAAACGCTGCTGCAACCCCGGCGTCTGTTTTGGAACCATCAGTGTAGATCGCCACTGGAGCAGAGGGAGAGAAACTATTTTTAGTACAATTGGTGATGAATGGGGCAACATCCTTGCCTGGGTGAATATCCCAGCTGAAGGTCAAAGTTTGTATGGGGGTTTGTGGGAAGATGATGTTTGTTAATTCGGGGTCTTTAAGCTGTAGGATTTGAGTTTTTATATATGTCTGCGAGACCTGCAGGTGGGCATGAGTAATCCCAGTGATTACGGTGAGGGCATCAGTGGATATTGTTTTATATCCTCTTGCAATTTGCAAGAGGAAGGGTCTTTGGGCTGAGTTAAGAGAGGTAATGGCATCAGTTCTCAGGTGACCATCCCAAATGGCGGCTCCGTAGGTTATTATTTTCTCGATGATTGTTTTATACCAGGTTTTTAGGAGAGAGGTGGAGATACCCCACCTCTTTCGCACCATTTTTGCTGAGCTGTGGTATATACTTTGAGTCTTTAGTTTAATTTCTTTTACGTGAGCCAGCCAGTTGAGGTGCCTGTCAAAGGTGATGCCAAGGAGTTTCATGTTTTCGACATAATTGACACTGATGCCATCTATCCGCATCTTGGGATTCCTAGTTCTTTTAAGGGCTTTCGCTTTAGGGAAGGCGAGAGTTAATGCTTTGGTTTTAGATGGGGATAATTTTAAGTCGAATTCTTTCAAAAGTTTACTGAAGTGGGAAAGGGCTTCCTGGGCCTGGTCCTCCAGGTTTTTTCTAGTTCGACCCGAGACAATCAGGGAGAAATCATCCGCATAAGCAAATGTTGTGAAGCCCGCAGAGTTCATGCTTTTGAGTATTATGTCTGCTATCAGATTCCACAGGATAGGACCTAGGCACGAACCCTGTGGGCAGCCTTTAGTTTGGGGATGTTCGGTATTCCCGTCACCCCAGTTGACAATAATTTTCCTATGGGAGAGGTATGAGCGGATGATTCCGGCCAGATTACTCGGGCAGTTAAGGTCTTGTAGGGCACGTAGAATGTGTGGCCACTCCACATTGTCGAAGGCTCCTTGAATGTCTAGAGAGATGATAGTGGTGTAGTTCTCCAGATTTATTATTATTATTTTATGAGATTTTTATATTAATAACTTATACGTAATTTTAAGAATTACTTTAAACATAGTGACTAGCAAAGCAAGCAGCGCCTGCTAGTATATTTAGAAAATGCGTGTGGGACTTAAATATACGATAAAAACATCTTTTTAGAGGTAAAGTTAAATACTTTTAACAACAAAACTCTTCGGTATATTATGGAAGCTTATATAAAAAGTTGTTAGATCAGAGAATGCGTTAAAGGAGACTTTCCATGTTAGTAATTCAAGATCATTCTTGATCAAGGTTAATTTATTTAGAGAATTTTAAATAATATTATGTCAAGTCGTATTTATGTGGATTTGTTGTCCATTTGGTAATGTTGTCTTCTTGCCTTTCACATGGATATGACCCTGGTTCAATTTTTATTTGGTCAACCGGGACTAATTCATTTAATGTGGATGTTTTTTGAATAAATTAACGGTACTTTAAACTGTAAAACCGCATAGTATTTTTTTTTACAATATTTTTTAATAGTTTAATCTCGCATTTGTGTTTACAAATATAGTTAGAAATTTATCGTACAAGCTGTTGACGATTCCCCCCTCCCCTCCCCCACATATTGTAGTGTAAGCATTTTTTTTTTTTTTCCCTCGAGTGTCAAGTTATTCAGATTCACTAAAGAATGTTTCTTATTGAAACTCGAATAAACAACACCACTTGTGTTTGTATAGGTGCTCATATACAAAAAATCGAATACATTACGGTCTATTAAAATAATAATAATAATAATTATTATTATTATTATTAATATTTTTGTACCGCAGAAATCAAGGAAATTAAAATACATTACTGAGATAGACAAAAACATATTGCTTATTGAAAATCGTATAATAAGACTACTGTTTTGTGTTCAAGCACTCGCCAAAATGTTCAGGCATATTACAGTTTATTGGAAGTATTACTTTAAAGTATATTTTACTATTTTTATACTGAAGAAAAGATAATGAAAACAGTGGCGGCTCGTGGCAGGAGCTGCAGAGCTGCAGCCCCCCCCCCCCCCCCAGAAATATTCAAAGTAATCATTTTATACCTTATGGAATATTTTCAAAATTAATATTTTTACAAAATATAGTATTGTGCACAATTATTTAATAAAATAATCTGGTGTGTCACTCACACGACTTTCTCTTACCCTGAAATTTAATACTATAAATTCAGGTTGCAGATTAATAAGTATGATAACGAGTACTGTTATGTAAACCTGTGTTAAACAATTCAAATTAGGCTTCGGAAGAGTTTTATATGATAATTAGTTCTGTGTGAGGGGGGCTACCGCCCCCTCAACCCTCCGTTTCATTAATGTACCTACATTTATAAGGAATTTAATTCGGCTATTAAAAAATAATTCTGTTTTTAAAAAATAATTTATTAAAATTATTATTTAAAAAAATTATATTTTATGATAATGCAGACGACTTCCATATTAGAGAAGTAGTATAACACTAAATATCCAAAAAAGTACATTTTATTATCAATACTTAAAAAAAAAAAAAAAAAAAAAGATTTTTTTGGGGGGGTTAAAAGTAAAAAGAAAATTGATAACTTTGTTTTAAATTATCGCAGATCGATGGTTCAACCATTCGTCTTAAAGGAATTGGCGAGCTCTTTTGAAAGATACCCATCATGAAAATTTACTCAAATCGAGAGGGGACTTACCCCCCAGGGGGGAGGCGAGGCTCCTAAATACACAATTTTTTTTCCCTGTTGACTAGCTCTATTACAAAATATATATATTCGTTTCATTTGGTTTAGTGCAGTCTATAGACATTAAACTCTACTTACCTGCAATTTCCCCCATAGACGTAATGTATTAGAATTCTCTTGATTGTCGCTGTACACGAACCATTTGCTTGATCTTAACGAAAAGCTTACTGTAGCATCCCTATATGATACACATTTAGAATACCAAGTTTGAACTTTCTGCCATAATTTGTTTTTGAGATATGCTGATAACAGACTGACACACACACAGACATACATACACACAGACCATTTGCTAAAAACATGACTTTCGTATTCAGGGGATCTCAAAACGTGTAAATATAACAAAATCTCGCGTTCGAAAATTTGACCCAAAAACAATACTTTCTCTACCTTATGGGTAACAGAAAGTAAATATGTTTTCTGGATTGGATAATTCCGCCTTTATATGGAATTACTGCTTTAATGCGCAACGGAATAGTATTTTACAGTTTTTTGACATGAAACTCAGAAATTTCACTGTGCCAAATATCATAAATATGTTTTTCTAGCTCTTTCAAAGTTGTAAGCTACTAATTTCTAATCCACATCGTCTTTTATACACTAAACATTTTAGAGCGGATTGAGATTAGGACAATTTTCAGGTCCAATAAAGAAGAAATCCTGCGATATTCTTTGTGGGATTTAATTTAAAGTAAAAAAAGTTTGAGGTTGAGACGACAGAACGTCACCACAGTTTGTGTGAAATTAAGCTGGTAGATGGGTGTGGATGGTAGTGTATATTATAGTGGATTGTGGTGTAGATTGTGAAGAATCTTATTTTGGAGAGTATTGAGGAGTGAAGTAGTGGAGATCTAGTTGTGGGAAGGTTAAGTAGTGATGAGTGTTGGTACGCGTATCTACTAGCATTCGTAAAAGTAAAGTTGGTTCAGAAGGGAATCCTCTGATCCACAGTGGAGTCACAAGTAGCGGAGTTAAAGAGTGCATCCGTCGCTACACCTTCGACTGTTGCTGGGGTGAGATATTTAGAATTATCTAATTTAAGTTCTGATACATATATTTTGATAAAGTAATTAAATACGCTGACTGAGCTAGTTTGATTGCCAGACCGCCCTCCCTTTAATCTGTTCAAATAAAAGTCTTATTTGAGTTATATTCAAGTCTCGTGCTCTCTTTACTTATCCTTTAGTTATCTGAGTAATTAAGATGGAGTTTGCATCAACGCAAACCTCACATTTGCGGCCGCAAATGCTCGACCCCTCCCCCTCTCGGGTATACTTTACGGGCTCAAATGATGTTACTCAATTCTTTACTGAAATCGAGGAGTACTTCATATTATTTAAAATTGATGAAGCTGATAAATTTAAGTTATTAAAATACTCCTTAAAAGGAGATGCTAAAATCTGGTATGATACTGTGGCCTCTAGAGCTCTAGGCCAAAATCCTACGTGTGAGGATTTAAAACTTAAAATTAAGAGTTCATTCTCTTCTATCGCTGATAAAACCAGACTTCGTCAAGAACTTATACACGACTAAAATGTCATTTTATGATAAACATTAAACCTACAACATTTTTGTTACGTAAATTAGATATTATAAAGCAGCTGGATTCAGTTGTATCTTTTGCCGCTGCAATGGAAATTATAACCCCGCTATTGACTATTCCTATTCAAGATTATCTTAATCTGAAACTTGTCACTTCTTACGACAGCCTGTTTCAAACCTTATCCAAGTACCAGGAACGTCACCCTCCAAGGGCGGAAAATAACTTTAGTCGCCAGCGGTTTAATGGAAATATGCAAAATTCTAGGCATGGAAATTTCACCCCCCCCCCCCTCAAAATTTCAATCGCTATCAACATGAACGTCAATCACCGCAACCAAGGCGTAATAACTTTCAAAATTCTCGGAACGATCGTTCCAATCAAAATCAGTCTCAAAACTTTTCTCGAGCTGATAGAAATAACAGAAATTTTTGTAACTCTCGTAATAACCAGAGTCGTCAGTTAAACGAGTAAGTGGCTCTTGTGAGGAGGGTCAACAGCCACTGAATGACTCAACCACCTCCATATGTTTAGACACAATTTGTATCAGTCCGGTGGACCTCCCTAATTTAAATGCAATACTGCATGATGTTTTAATACCTACTTATTGGGACACTGGTGCTGAACGTTCCTTTCTAGCATATGAAACTTATAATAGATATTTTGCCTTTAAACCTTTAAAGCAGACAAACTTAAATATTACAACTGCTCAAGGCCAGTACTGTATTAATAGAGGCGAAGTCCGCCTAAATATTAAAATTCATAATTTAAGTTTTAATTGGCCTTTTTACGTCATTGAAAATCTTCAGCATCCCTGTATTATAGGGTTAGATTTTATGAAAGCAAATAACGGTGAGATAAATTTTTTCTATAAATCTTTACATATTGATGATTCTAAGTTACATTCTAAACCTATCGAGCAGACAGAGTTAATTGTTAATCTAGAGGAAAGTGCCCTCACTCATATTGTAAAAATTGATTTTGTTAATTTTCTTAATCAGTTTAAACAGTTATTTTCTGATACACCTGGCTTGACTCATGTTGTTTGCCATGAAATTGACACTGGAACTAATAAACCAGTCTTTAGTAAACCTTATCGTTATGATCAGGCCAAGCAAGACATTATAAATTGGCATATTGACAAAATGTTGAGAAACGATATTATTATACCTGTAACTTCTCCTTATGCATCTCCTGTTGTTTTATGTCGTAAGAAAAATGGTAAACCTATTACTGATCCTGAGGCATGGAGATTTGCAATAGATTATCGTAAGCTCAACTCTATTACACAATATCCTCAGTATCCCTTGCCTATAATTGATGATTTGTTAGCACATATTACAACGACCAATTTTATGTCTACTCTCGATCTGACATCGCATCGGGTTATTTTCAAATTGCCATGAAACCCGCTGATATATCAAAAACAGCATTTATAACTAAAAACGGCACGTTTGGTTTTAAACGAATGCCTCGGATGTTCAGGGGCAGTTGCAACGTTCCAAAAAGCTATGGAAACTATACTTAAACCTGTTTTGAATAAATTTGTACATGTTTATCTCGATGATATAATAATCACGTCCTCATCTTACAATGAGCATTTAAATCATTTGAAAACTGTCTTTACTCTACTGCAAAATGCAGGATTAACTTTAAATTCTTCTAAGTGCCATTTTGCACGAAAGGAAATTAAGTATCTAGGCGTCAAAATAACGCCTGCTGGTATTTCAGTAGCTGATGAAAAAGTTCAGCCAGTTTTAAACATGCCCCCCGCTCCCTACAACTTCCAAACAAGTTTCTAGATTTCTAGGCATGTGTGACTGGTATGACAAATTTATACCTAATTTTGCTAACATATGCGAGCCCCTCTTTAAACTCAAAAGGAAAAGAATTAAATTTAACTGGTCAAATGAAGCACAAGAAGCCTTTAATAAGTTAAAAACTATACGCAGCGCTCCTCCTGTACTAGCTCATCCTAATCTGTATATATATATATAAATTACGTGTCACGATGTTTGTCCGGGGTAAACTCCTAAACTAAGGAACCGATTTTAATGAAATTTTGCACACTGTGTGCAGTTTGGTCCAACTTGAGAGATAGGATAGTTTTTATCTCAATTTATTGTCACAATATTGTTTTATTGAAATTATTTGTTAATTATAGACCTTTATTAAAGTTGCTCCAAAATATCTGTGAGTTCCATTAATTTAATTGTTGCCAAAAAAAAAAAATACGAGTTCATTTTCTTTCGACATAAAAATAAATACATTTAATCAAACGTGAACGTTAAAAAATTATAAAAAGTTAAATTATGCATCTCACGAAAATTGACGTCATAATCAATTTAAAGATTTTATACACATTGATAAAGTGCTAATGTAGTTCTATCATAGATATAGTAATATATATAGATCTCTCATCCCCATGTTATCGTACAAAGATTTTTGATGCCGAAAAAAAAAAATAATAAAAGCTTTGGAAACAACTATTAAGTGGTATTGAAAAAAAAAAAAAAAGAAAGAAAGAAAGAAATATGAATTTGAAATTGTATCTGGAGTCTTCCATTCCCCTTTAGCAAATAAATTATTCATAAATTTCATTTGCTAAAATATTAGTATGTATTCCCGTGTGTATTCACTCGGGGAAAGACGGCCATATTTTGGTAAAAACGTCGTCTTTTCCCAAATGAAAAGGAATAACTTTTTTCTCCCCAATGATCACTCTATTCTATACATGCTATACTATATCTATGAGTTCTATACGCAAGCGAAGTGTGACTCACTGACCGTCTGTGCAGCCAAGAAAAAGATTTCCTATGTTAATTGCCCACTGGATTTTTTGTAAGAAATTATTAAAAATCGAGGAAATTTATTTCCCGATTTTAATCCTTATATTTGGGTATAGATATGTATTAGTTATCGCGGGTGTTAGATTGAATTATTTTGCTGTCAAATTGACAAAATTTTAATTTTAAATTTCAAAACTCTGTCGCCCTTGGCTTTTTTTATTATTATTATTATTATTTGGCGATCAAAAGCGTAACACGAAAATATACATGCCAGATGTATGCATTGTACGAAATGTAATATGTATTATTCATTGTACGTATGTATGACATGTAATATGTATTGTACGAAATATTGTTTCATATTATTCATTACTCTTTTAATATAAGTTGTTAAAATAATCATGATTTTTGAAAGGAATTAAATATTTTCGCCAGATAATTTGGCGATATTCTTTTATTTTCGCCAAGGATGACAGAAATGAAATCTATTCCGCTGCAAAATATTAGTATCTTACATCAGATATTTTATTTAGACATTTGAAGACAAATTTGACTTCAAACTATGATAGAATATTTATCATTTTCCTTTTAATTAGTATATTATTAGTATATTAAAATTTAAAAGCATGGTATATAAAAAGTGTTTTTTTTTTTTTTTTTTTTTTTTTTTTTTTTTTTTAATCTTATAATTATTCTTATCTTAATCCTCAATGTTTCCCATCTTTATTAACTTAAATTTACTATTAAAATTTTAACATACTCAAAAACTTCTCATCACTTCGTTAAAATACACTAAACTTTTCCAAAATCTTTTTCTATTTAAAATGATACATGTATTTACTTTAAATGTCCAGTATTTCATAAGATTTCCAATTTTAAAGTTTTAAAATATTTATCAAATTTACTTATTTTTCTGGTTTAGCCTTATTGTTTTCCTTTTTATAACTACAGCTGTTGCCCTCTTTAAAATATTTAAAATGATGAGGTCATTTTATAGTAAAATTATCCATTATAGCATATATTATATTTCACTCCTCCATAAAAATTGATTTTAAAATCGTCTGTTTCTTTTATACTTTTATTTTAATAGAATTTTAATAGAATTTAATTTATATATTAGTCATTTTAGCAATTTTATCCAAAGTAGCATTAGAAATAATATATATCACTTCTCCGTTAAAATTTATAGGACCCTACAATAAAATTAATTTGTGCTTAATATCAACTCTACGAAAATTTTTATCAATCGCTTCCAAATTTTGACCTAAGTTTCAAATCTCAACCCTGTGGGTTTTTACATCGGCTACAACGTTTTCGTCTTTGTTCGTAAATAATAATTTGACTGTACTAAATAGTTTACAGCCGTATAATTCAACGTATAACTTAGTCACAGCAACGCGTGGCCGGGTCTGCTAGTTATAATATAAAATTTCAAGTAGCAACTGATGCTTCTTCCTACGGCATTGGTGCCGTTTTAAGCCTAGAAGACCGCCCAATAGCATATGCGTCCCGAACGCTTAATACTGCAGAAAGAAATTATCCAGTAACTGAACGTGAATGTTTAGCAGTGCTTTGGGGACAGCAAAAATTTCGTTTATATTTTACGCACCTTCCAGTAACAGTTGTTACGGACCATGCGGCATTAACTCGGTTAACAACTGGAAAGAATCTCTCCCCTCGCATGATTCGATGGACTCTTAGGTTATCTAACTTTAATATGAACATTGAACACCGCCCTGGTTCTGCCAATATCGTAGCTGACGTTCTTTCTCGTACTACTCCAATTCAAGAAAATACGATTGAATCTAACTGTGTAAATCAATCTCTATCAATTGCTTTAAAGGAAAAGAATGTTCAGTTAAATTCTACTGTTAAAGCTTCATATATTCATAATTCGCATTTACATGCTGAACCGGTTAAATTCGAAATATTATCAAGTGTAACTGAAACTCGTGTAAAAGAAATTGAAAGTGAACAATTAAACCAATGTGCTTCTACAAATCTAGTAACTACTTTAAACGATAATTTCGTATCTGATAAAGAAAAAGTAGCTTTAGCGCTTGTGCCAGCAATATAATTATAAAAATATAAAGCCGGCCGGTAAATTAATTCCTATTAAAGTTGATTTTCCAAATCAAATTCTTGGACTCGACTTAATCGGTCCTTACCCCCCACCCCCTACCTTACCCCCCTTACCCCCCATCTCTAAACCTAATAGATTTCGTTATGTGTTAGTTATGGTGGATTATTTTAGTAAATGGGTTGAATTCGTGCCTTTACATAAAGCTTCGGCACAAGCAGTGGCCACTGCCTTCTTTAATAGTTATATTTCTCGTTACGGGACCCCCCTTCAAATTGTAACGGACCATGGTCCTCAATTTATAAGTAATGTCTTTAAGGCACTTTGCTTCAAACTCGAAATTAAACTCGTGTCTACGGTTCCATATCGGCCGCAAGCTAATCAGGCTGAACGTGTTAATAGAACTTTAATTAATATGATTGCGACGTTCATTGGTCAAAATCATGAAAATTGGGATCAGTTTATCTATCATTTTGGCTATGCGATTCGTACATCGGTTAGTGATGCAACATAAAAATCTCCCACTGAATTGTTTTTGGGAAGAAAGATTCTGACCTCCTTTCAAAAACTGGTATTAGTACAGCAAAATGCATCTCAATTTATTACGCGAAATATTGAAGAATTGCTACCAGAAGTTCAGAGAAATTTGAAAAAAGCTCAAGAGCAACAAACTCTATATTATAACTTAAAGCGTAGAATTTTAGAAGTAAAAGTGGGAGATAAAATACTCCTAGAATCACATTTTCTTAGCTCAAAGAAAGATGCTAAAGTAGCTAAATTTGGGCCAAAATTCATTGGGCCTTTCTCTGTTTTAAAGGTTGAGAATAATAATCTCACAATCGATTTTAACGGCACCTCTACAACAATTAACATAGATCAGATACGAATATTTAAAGGGCGAACTCAATCATATGCTGAAACTCTTGATAGTGATAGCGTGCCGGGTTCAAACCCATCTGACGAACAGTCCGTCTTTACGCCAAACCTCACTTCCCAGCCTACTGCTCCTGATTCTTTTACGGCTGATAAACTACCTACTCCTACAACACCCGAACAGTCTGTTCAGGGCACTTCCACTTATCAATCTAGCGTTAGCAGACCCGTCGCACAAAAGCGAGCTCGTACAGGGTCATCAAACTTTTCTAATGTGAAATTTCCTAGGCAAACTGGTCGCAAACGTGACTATTCATTTTCTAATAGTTCTTTTATACCACAGATTAAAAAGAAGAAAGGATGGAACAAGTTTTTAAAACGCCCTCAATCCACGTCCTCAAATTCTTCTGGAACACATCCACCACATAAGCTACTGTCAGTTCCTGATTCAGTGCATACCGACTCTTTCCAACCTAAGAGAAAGGCAAGGGTTTAAAAAAGACCTCCACCCTCTTCCTCAGCTAGCGGACGGAACATGGGCAAATTTTTGACAGCTCCTGACTCGGTCCGCACGGACGAGTTCTCTCCGCAGCACCCATTCAACACCCGGCGTCAAGCCAGACTTCGACAACAGGCTCCTTCATATGAATCACCTGCCGAACAAGCGTTTGTAAAATTGTTCTGGGATAATCCTAGACCCCGGTCTGAAAGTCTTCAACCATGTGGCCTAGCTGACGAGTACAACGAGCAGCTTCACCGACCAAGACCTCTAACCTTACTGACGTTACAGCTGCAAACTTAAATCAGGTGATACCGTTCTTTCTTTTTTTTTTTTCTAGTCACAAGTGCATTTCTGTCGGAGCTGCACAAAATGTTCGACATACTTTGAAGCCTTTTTGGGACTTTATATTTTAGAACTGTTATGAAAGCACTGGAGTTTCCCAAGCTAAAAATGCAAAATTTAAATTAGTGCATGAACTTTCACTTCGATGTCAGCATTTTTGTTCTCTCTTAATATCTATTTTATGTATGTATGTATTAAGTTCTATTACCTTTTAGCCACCACCTGCAGAGCGAGTAATATAAAATATTTTTCTTAACCCTTTGTAAAAATTTCCCCCTTTTTTTGTATTTCTATAAATCATGTCTTTGTATATATAAAATGAAATTTGATAATTGTAAACTTTTGTATATCCTAAAAGTTTCTCTGAGTATATGCTTCAGAGTGGGGAATTTTTTTTTTTTTTTTTGGCTATAAGCATCAATCGTGCTTAACTTTTAACTATAAAAATACTAACAAATTAGTTTTTTGTCTTTCGTCATGCTATAGCTCAGGAGGGAAATAATTATTGTATATAAACTATTTGCATGTCTTGAGACAAACTGTCTCGATTATCTGTCTGCAAGCTGCAGTTTAACTTCGTATACTCCTTTATACTGTACAAGTTTTTCATTTTAGAAACTCTCCAAATGGCCAGTTCTTTCAATCTAATCTGAAGTCACGGGACTAACCCCTAAATAGCTTCGCAAATGAAATATTTCTGTGTGGGTAAAATAAACCTATGTTTCAAAAGATACACGTTAAAGTTTCATATTTCGGCCGTTTGTTGCCGAGATATCAAAGTTTTAGTGATCCTACTTTTGATGTTTTCAAAATGAGGGACAAAGCTGAATTTCATGAGTTGATTAATCATTGCTTTGTGATAGGCAAAAATATTGTTGAAATTTAGTAATGGTTTAACAATTTCAACAGTATTTTTGTCCATCAAAAAGCAATGTTTAAACAACAAACGAAATCCAGCTTTGTCCCTCATTTTGAAAACATCAAAAGTAGGGTCACTAAAACTTTGATATCTCGGCAACAAACGATCGAAATATCATGAAACTTTAACGTGTATCTTTTGAAAGTTAGATTTACTTTACCCACACAGAAATATTTCATTTGCGACGCTATCTGGGGATTAGTCCCAGGACTTATTGAATGATGTGTTATATGTATACTTTTCTGTTACCGTTGGAGATTAACATGCATTATCATGCATAATGATAGTTTATATACATACGTGCATATTAAGTTAATATGCATGCATTTTTGGCATCCTTTTATTATTATTACACGCCAAACAGACATGTACAAAATTATTATTATTAGAGCTATGTTCACACATATATATATGTTTATATTTGAAAAATATGTAACATCGAATACTATTCATGGCTTTATGATAACCATTTACCAAGCAAATTAAGAAAATTTAAAACAAAAACAAAAAGCTTGCTATACACATGGATTATAAACACTTTTATACTGTATCTACCGTTATATTTAACTTTCAGTGTACTGTACCTCCTTGATAACACCTTTAAATACATCTTATTAATACTTTCCAACAAGGTTGAAAAGTGTTAATGACTTCGCTTTGTCTGTCTGTCCGCGCTCTAACTCCCGTAAATATCTATGGAATTTCTTGAAACTGATATATGATATTTAAGTTCACTATCGGATGTTCCCTATTGAAAATGGAGTTTATACCTCTACTGGTTTGTGTACAGGGACACCCGAAAGTATTATAAAGCAATGTGTTCTATGAGAGGCATTTCTATAAACCATATTTTCATATCTTTACTGTACACATATCTTAATGAAATTGAAATACGTTATTCAAGTTCATTATTGGATGTTTCCTGTAGAAAATAGAGTAAATATCACCACTGGTTTATGTACAGGGATACTCAAAAGTATTCCAAAGCATTGCGTTTTGTGAGAGATATTTCTGTAAATCAAATTTTAATAACTTTACTTTCTACGAAGTTTTATGAAATTGAAATATATTATTTGTGTGCACAAAAGAATGCTTTGCATAGAATATAGCATGATTAGCATTAGATTTACAGGGTGACACAAAAATATTCATTTATATTAAAAGCTATTATTAAAAATTTGCCAGAATTGTACTTTCGTTTACATTAAGCGTTTTTAACACTTTCTAACATTTGTCAAGTGTGAATATAATTTCCATTTGTGTATATGTCCATCTGTCTGCCTGTCTGTCCGCGCTCTAACTCCCGTAAATATTTATGGAATTTCTTGAAACTGATATATGTTATTCAAGTTCACTATCGTATGTTCTCTATTGAAAATAGAGTTTATACCTCCACTCATTTGTGTACAGGGACACCCGAAAGTATTTCAAAGCATTGTGTTCTATGCGAGGTATTTCTTTAAACCATATTTTCATATCTTTACTGTACACATATCTTAATGAAATTGAAATACGTTATTCAAGTTCATTATTGGATGTTTCCTGTAGAAAATAGAGTAAATATCACCACTGGTTTATGTACAGGGATACTCAAAAGTATTCCAAAGCATTGCGTTCTATGAGAGAGATTTCTGTAAATCAAATTTTAATAACTTTACTTTCTACGAAGTTTTATGAAATTGAAATATATTTTTTGTGTGCACAAAAGAATGCTTTGCATAGAATATAGCATGATTAGCATTAGATTTATAGCGTGACACAAAAATATTCATTTATATTAAATGCTATTGTTAAAAATTTGCTAGAATTGTACTTTCGTTTACATTAAGCGTTTTAAACACTTTCTAACATTTGTCAAGTGTGAATATAATTTCAATTTGTGTATATGTCCGTCTATCTGCCTGTCTGTCCGCGCTCTAACTCCCGTAAATATTTATGGAATTTCTTAAAACTGATATATGTTATTGAAATTTATTTTTCGACTGAGTGAAAATAATGCCTGGACCAGGAGTCGAACCCCAGATCTTAGACTTACAAGGTGAATGCTCTACCAATTGTGCTATCCAGACCGACAACCGGTGGACATTACTCACTCAGAAAACCTTTAGGCAGAAACATCTGGTCTATCATGTAGATAGCTCAACAGTAATAAGCCGCAGGTAAAGGAAAAGACCATTAAACAATGGGAGAAAGAAATACAATATATTAAAATCACACAATCAGCTGATTGGGAAGAAAGTCTTTTTTTTTTTTTTTTTTTTTTAATTGAAATTTATTTTTCCGACTGAGTGAAAATAATGCCTGGACCGGGAGTCGAACCCCAGATCTTAGACTTACAAGGTGAAGGCTCTACCAATTGAGCTATCCAGGCCAACAACCGGTGGACATTACTCACTTAGACAACCCTTTATTTTCACTCAGTCGGAAAAATAAATTAAAAAAAAAAAAAAAAAAAAAAAAAAGATTTTATTCCCAATTAGCTGATTGTGTGATTTTAATATATTGTATTTCTTTCTCCCATTGTTTAATGGTGTTTTCCTTTACCTGCGGCTTATTTCTGTTGAGCTATCTACATGATAGACCAGATGTTTCTGCCTAAAGATTGTCTGAGTGAGAAATGTCTACCAGTTGTCGGCCTGGATAGCTCAATTGGTAGAGCCTTCACCTTGTAAGTCTAAGATCTGAGGTTCGACTCCCGGTCCAGGCATTATTTTCACTCAGCCGGAAAAATAAATTAATATATATATATATATATATATATGATTTTCTTCCCAATTGGCTGATTGTGTGATTTTAATATATTTATATATGTTATTCAAGTTCACTATCGTATGTTCTCTATTGAAAATAGAGTTTATACCTCCACTGATTTGTGTACAGGGACATCCGAAAGTATTTCAAAGCATTGTGTTCTATGAGAGGTATTTCTTTAAACCATATTTTCATATCTTTACTGTACACATATCTTAATGAAATTGAAATACGTTATTCAAGTTCATTATTGGATGTTTCCTGTAGAAAATAGAGTAAATATCACCACTGGTTTATGTACAGGGATACTCAAAAGTATTCCAAAGCATTGCGTTTTGTGAGAGATATTCTTGTAAATCAAATTTTAATAACTTTACTTTCTACGAAGTTTTATAAAATTTAAATATATTATTTGTGTGCACAAAAGAATGCTTTGCATAGTCTACAGCATGATTTGCATTAGATTTACAGGGTGACACAAAAATATTCAGTTATATTAAAAGCTATTAATAAAAATTTGCTAAAATTGTACTTTCCTTTATATTAAGCGCTTTTAACACCTTCTAACATTTGTCAAGTGTGAATATGATTTCAATTAGTGTATATGTCCGTCTGTCTGTCTGTCTGCCCGTGCTTTAACTCCCGTAAATATTTATGGAATTTTTTGAAACTGATATATGTTATTCAAGTTCATTATCGGGTGTTCCCTATTGAAAATGAAGTTTATACCTCTACTGGTTTGTGTACAGGGGCACCCAAAAATATTCGAAAGCTTTGTGTTCTATGAGAGGATTTTCTATAAACCATATTTTAATACCTTTACTGTACAGAAACTTTAATGAAATTTTAATATGTTATTCAAGTTCCCTTTCGGATGTTTCCTATATAAAATCGAGTACATTTCTAACTTTTTTGTGTACAGGGGCACTTGAAAGTATTCCAAAGCATTGCGTTCTGCGAGAGTTATTTTTATAAACCAAATTTAAATAATTTTACTTTGCACAAAGCTTAATGCAATTGAAATATACCATTCGTATGCACAAATGAGTACCTTCTGTATAATATAGTATCATAAGCATTAGATTTACAGAGCCACACAAAAATATTCAGTTACGTTAAGAGCTATTAATAAAAATTTGCTAGAATTGCACTTTCGTTTACATTAAGCATTTTAACACTTTCTTATATTTTTAGTGGTAATATGACTTCAATTTATGTATCTGTCTGTCCGATTGTCTACCTTTCTATCTGTTTGTTTCCGGCTCCTAGCGTCGGTAAATATTTTTAGATTTTTTTAAAAATGATACAATCAAGTTCACTGTGGAATGTTCCCTGTTTGTGCAACTAGTTTTTTTACAGAGACAGCAACAGAAATCTAGTATGTTGTGGCCACCACAAGACTTTCTTCTATATTTTCCTATACATATTCAATCAGTAACAATATATTTTTTTTTTTAAGTACGATTTTTTTTGTAAGTTTTTTTTGTTAAAAGCAATACATATTCAATCAGTAACAATATTATAAAAAAAAAAAAAAAAAATTACGATTTTTTTTTCTAAGTTTTTTTTTTTTTTTTTGTTAAAAGTAAAAAAAAATCGATAACTTTGTTTTAAATTATCACAGATTTATAGTTCAACCATTCATTTTAAAGGTATTGACGAGATCTTTTGAAAGATACTCATCTTCAAAATTTACCCCCCCCGGGGAGGTACTTCCCCCTCGGGTGGGGGGTAGCGATGACCCCACATGCACAGAAATTATTTCCTAGTTAACTATTACTATTTTCAATAACTCATATTAATTTTACAATCACAAGTTAAAAATAACTCTCATTATGTACATTTATACGAAATTTTGTCCTATACTGCCATGTTAAAAATTTAGAAAACATGAGATCACAGCGCCACCTTTTGAGCGATTGATCCCCAAATGTAATCAGCACCAGTTTATGTCAGGGGCCAACTAAATAACAAGTTTGGTTAAATTTCGTGAAAAAAAAAGAATACGATTTTTTTTCAGTTTTTTTTTCGTTAAAAGTAAAAAAAATCGATAACTTTGTTTTAAATTATCACAGAATTATGGTTCAACCATTCGTTTTAAAGGTATTGATGAGACCTTTCGAAAGATACCCATCTTGAAACTTTGCAACCCGGTGAGGGAACCGATGCCCCCACATGCACAAAAATTTTTTCCTAGTTAACTACTACTATTATCAACGAGATCTTTCGAAAGATACCCACTGTGAAAATTTACTCCCCCGGGGGGGGGGTACTTCCGCCCCAGGGGAGGAACCGATGCCCCCCCCCCCCCCATGCACGAACAAGTTTGGTTAAATTTCGTGAAAAAAAAAGAATACGATTTTTTTTTTTCAGTTTTTTTTTCGTTAAAAGTAAAAAAAATCGATAACTTTGTTTTAAATTATCACAGATTTATGGTTCAACCATTCGTTTTAAAGGTATTGACGAGACCTTTCGAATGATACCCATCTTGAAACTTTGCACCCCTGAGGGGGGTACTTCCCACCCCAGTGGGGGGGGGGGAACCGATGCCCCCACATGCACAAAAATTTTTCCCAGTTAATTATTGCTATTATCAACGAGACCTTTCGAAAGATACCCATCTTGAAAATTTACTTCCCAGGGGGGAACCGATGCCCCCACATGCACAAAAGTTTTTCCCAGTTAATTATTGCTATTATCAACGAAACCTTTCGAAAGATACCCATCTTGAAAATTTACTTCCCAGGGGGGGAACCGATGCCCCCACATGCACAATTTTTTTTTCCTAGTTACCTACTACTATTATCAATAATTCCTATTAATTTTACAATAACAAGTTTAAAATAACTCTCATTATGCCCATTTATACGAAATTTTGTCCTATGCTGCCATGTTAAAAATTTGCATAAAATGCGATCACAGCGCCACCTGTTGAGCTATTGGTCCCCAAATCTAATCAGCACCAGTTCATTTCAGGGTGCAACTAAATACCAAGTTTGGTTAAATTTCATTCATTGGTTCGTGAGATACAGCGTCCACAAAAAAAATGATACAGACAGACAGACATTTTCTAAAAACTATTAATTCGTGTTCTGGACATCCCAAAACATGTAAATCCATCAAAAAACGGAGGTCGAAAATTTTCGCAAATCCAATACTTTCTCTATATTACATATAGAAGAAAGTAAAAAAAAAAAAAAAAAAATGTCAATGGATTAAGTTTTAGGACAGAATTTTTTAAAAGTTATATTTAAAATCTTTCTATTGTAAAAATTATAAAAACATTCACATGTATTTTTAATATTCTAAAATAATGTTTTGTATAGAATATGATATGATTAACTTTTTCAGATTATTCGATACAGCAATTACGTACAGTTGGAAAATGTTACTAATCAATGCGTGCTGCATGATTTTTCTTTCTTGTTTTTAATTTTGGAAGAAGAACACTCTGAAAATGGATCTTTATTTTATTATTGTTATTTTAAAGAAAAATAGGTTGCTTTTGTGTAACCTTGTATGATGTCTAAAAATAGCAAGGCTTCAAAAATATATCTTGTTATTAACTGTGGAACAAGGAATTGTCTCAAAGCAGATTTACGGCTTTATTTGTAAAGAAAAAGCATTTATAAGATTGCTTCTTTGTAGCCTTATATATCGTCTAAAACGTACATACTATACTTAAAAAAAAAAAAAAGAAAAAGAAAAAAAAAAAAATCATCATAACACTGAATATTTATATTTACCAATTTTCGTTTATTCAGTGGTAACCAACAATTTATCTGACCAACATTCATAGTATTTAAAGCATCAGTTATGCCAATCGTACTTTATTTGTTATACTGTACATTAAAAATGATTTTGTAAATCTTAATAATATGTCTATGTACCCCTGTACGCCTTTATATTGTGTGCAGTATAAAAATATAAAAATCTGTTTTTATAAAATCTCTTATAGAGCGTAATTCATCGGAAATCGTTGTGTGTTCCTGTAAAAAAATTAGTTGCGCTACTCGTACCATTTACAATAAAGAACATGCAATGATGAACTTGAATAACATATACCAGTTTTAAAGCAGTTATCATATTTAGTTTTCATTCTACAAATATTAATGGAAATCGGAACGCAGACAGACGAATTAAAGTCGGAAAAAGACTCAAAGTCTTTCTCTTAAACATTGTTAGAAAGAGTTAAACAGACACAACACAATTGAAACTACAGAAATTTCCATTGGCTTGCTTTGTATATTTGGATAATAAATGGCAATTTCATTATGTTTTGTTTTACAAAGGTATCAAAAATATTCTTCATAGTTATACTTTTCAAAAAACACACAATGTATTGGAATTGTCTTGTTTGTCCGCCTGTATGCAAACGTATATCAATTTTAAGACGTTCTAAAAAGTATTTACGAAAGACAGGCAAATCAGCCTGATCTGTACTTTCAAAAGTCTCGAAAAAGTTTCTTCTCTTTCTTGTTGATACCTGAGAGACTTGAAATGAAAATGCAATATATTTTTGTCTAGAATTCTAAATTAAAAAAAAAAAAAAAAAAAAATGTAATAATTTATATATAAAACCCAAAAACAAAACATACTTGAATCTAATGCAAAAATGCCTTTTGTTTTCTTCCGAAGTTCAAAGCATGGACAGGATAGAAATTATAATGAAGGGGCAATAGGTTTTAATAGTTGATAATGAATAAAAAGCTTTGTAAGCAAACATCATAAATTAAAAAATAATCCCTCGACACAATTGTTTCGGGTCGTAATAACAGTACGACCTTCCGCAAAATAGTAACAGTAAGCACGAGTGCATCATCAAAGCAGTATACATGATTTTACAATAAGCCATTGTCACTTTCCTTCTGCCCTCGAGCCTACTACTTCGCCTGATGAAGGACTGTGCTATCATTGAGACCCGAAACAAGTTTAAGGTGTTTGCTCATGAAATATTTTATAACTTTACCTTTCAACTCTAGTTTTTTGTGCATTTTACTGCCCCCATTAGTAGCTGATACATTACACCATCGTTGTTGCAGCTCTAACCAAAACTTCATTAAATATGAATTATTTCTAAAGTAGTTTCTGTAAGAACTTTTTCACTTGGAATTTATGAAGTAATAAGAATTAAGGTCATTGTGCCTAAATGCGATAACCCATAAATGCGACAAAGTACATGTACTGAAAATCTAAATGCATAAATCGCATACTTATAAATCAAAATGGAACATACACATTTCAGGAATGGTTCGCGAAACTTTTCATTAAATTTTAAAGGTTTTTTCTAGTAGAATTTTCATTTGCTATAGACATTGTTCATTATCGCTTTCCGCCGTCTTTTCCTAATTGCGATGAAATATTTTCAAATAGTAACTGTAATTTTATTCTTTTATCTTTAAAAATCAAATAAGTACTGTTCCATCATGCCCTTGAATATCCTTTACACCTATCAGAAGCAAGTTAAAGAAAATACTACACATTTTTAATTAGAAGGGTTTAAAAATTTTTATCGCATTTAACGGTCTGTTTGTAACATTTTCCTAAATGTGACAAATTTTATCCCTTAAATGCGGGGACAGGCCCCGACTTACGGCAGGGCATACGGGGCAAATGCCCTGGGCCCCCCTTCTGGAAGGGGCCCCCCTACAGGCGAATACAGAAATTCTGCAACCTAAAGACCTCTTATGCCACTGCAAGGGGGCCCCCCAGAAGAGGCTTGCCCCGGGGCTGCAGGTAGTCTAAGTCGGGCCCTGTGCGGGGAGTTTTAAAATTGATATATAAAGGTGAGTTTAAGCATTTTTTCCCTTTCAACGCTTCCCAACAAAGTTGAAAAGTGAGTTCAGTTTATCTGTATGTCTGTCTTTCTGTCCGTCTGTCTGTGTGTCTGTCCGCCTGTCTATGTGTCCGCGCTCTAACACCTGTAAATGTTTATGAAATTTCTTCAAACGGATATATGTTATTCAAGTTCCTTACAGGATGTTTCCTATTGAAAATGGAGTTAATATCTCTACTGGTTTGTGTACAGGGATACGGGATACCCAAAATTATTCCAAAGCACAGTGTTCTATGGGAGGTATTTCTGTAGCCATATTTAATATCTTAACTGTACACAAATCTTAATGAAATTTAAATATGTTCACTATCGGATGTTTCATATATAAAATGGAATAAATACTACCACTGATTGGTGCTCAGGGACACTCGAAAGTATTCCAATGCATTGCGTTCTAAGAGAGGTATTTCTATAAACCAAATTTTAATAACTTTACTTTCCACAAAGCTTAATGAAGTTGAAATATGCTATTCATATGCACAAAAGAGAGCATTTTATAAAATATAGTAAGATCAGCATTAGTTTTACAGGACAATACAAAAATATTCAGTTACATTAAAAGCTGTTAATGAAAATTTGCTGGAATTGCACTTTCTTTTACATTAAGCGTTTTTAACATTGTCTAACAATTTTTAAGTGTGAATTCAATTTGCGAATCTGTCTGTTCGTCTGTCCGCGCTCTAACTCCCGTAAATATTTATGTAATTTCTTGAAAGAGATATGTGTTATTCAAGTTCACTGTCGGATGTTCCCTATTGAAAATGGAGTTAATATCTCTTTTGGTTTGTGTACAGGGACACCCAAGCGTTTTCTAAAGCATTGACTTCTAATTCCTGTCTTTCTATAAACCCTATTTTAATACCTTTACTATAAGCAAATCTTAACCAAATTGAAAAATGTAATTCAAGTTCACTATCGGATACTTCATATATAAAATGTAGTAAATATCACTACTGGTTTGTGCACAGAGACACTCGAAAGTATATACCAAAGCATTGCCTTTTATGAGAGGTATTTCTATAAACCAAATTTTAATTACTTTACTTTGCACAAAGGTTAATGAAATATGTTATTCATATGCACAAAAGAATGCTTTCTATAGAATACAGTATGATTAGTATTAGTCTTACAGGGCCACATAAAAATATTAAGTTACATTAAGAGCCATTAATAAAAATTTGCTGTAATTGAATTTGCTTTTACAATAAGCGTTTTTAACACTTTCTAACAATTTTTAAGTGCAAATATGATTTAATTTGTTTATCTTTCTTTTCGATTGTCTGTCTTTCTATCTGTCTGACTTCCGTCCCGAGAGTACGTAAATATTTTCAGAATTTTTAAAAATTGATATATGTTATTCAGGTTTACTACGGGATGTTATGTTTCCTATTTAAAATGCTATTAATATGTCCTGCACAGCGGGTTCGTGTACAGGGATACACACGAAACTTCTAATGCATTGCGTTTTAGGACAGACATTTTTATAAATCACATTTCAATAACTTTTTACCGTCAAAGTCATAAAGGAATTAAATTGTACTTTAATATTCTAAAATAATGTTTTCTACAGAATATGATATGACCAACCTTCAGATTTACAGGACTCCACTAAAATATTTAAATACATTAAGGGTAGCAATTGTAATATAACGGCTGGATTTTCTTTTGCATTAATAGACCGTGGGCCATAGCTGGATATCATTCACACTAGGATATCTGTAGCTGGAAGCTACACACACACACTGTTAATTGCATACAGGGTTACACACACACTGTCAGTTACACATAGAGTTACGTACACTGTTAGAAAAATTCAGCAATACACACAGAACTACACACACACTGTTCAAAAAAGAAGAGTTACACAATAAAAGAGTTAATAAAATGCAGAGTTCCACACAAATTCCACACGTTGTTAATAAAAAGAAATAGTTACACACAAAGTTACACACACTGTTAAAGACAGAGTTACACATGGAGTTACAGAACACGTTATCTTCAAATAGTTATGTGATATTAAATATTTCATAAACTAATAAAAAAGAACGAAAAATCACGTATTACGCATTTATTATTAACACTTTCCAACTGTACGTAATTGTTGTATCTTATAACTTTCAAATTCCTGTATCTACGTTATCACACAACAAATAGACAGTGGTTCTGAAAAGCATACAGACAGACTAAATGAATTCCTAATTTTTCTGAAACATTGTTTGAAAGCGTTAAAAATGCTCAACACAAAAGAAAACGTAGCCATTCGATTGTAATTGCAGCCCTTAATGTATCTGCAAATTTTAGTATAGCCTTTTAAATTTGAAAGTTAAAAGAATCATACTTTATACAAAACATTATTTTAGCAAATTAACAATTAATGTCAATTTCTTTATGATTTTTACAGTAGAAAGTTCTTTAAATGTAAATTATAAAAATGTGTGTCCTAAAATGCAATGCTTTGATAATTTTTTGCGTGTCCCTGTACACAAACCAGTTGCACAGGACCTATTAAGGCCATTTTATTTTGGGAACATTCAATAGTGAATATGAAAAACATACATATTTCTTTTTAATTCAGAAAAAAATTACGGGCGCTGAATGCGGTACAGATAGACAAATGGAGAGTCAGGCAGATAGATACACAAATTGAAAACATATTGACACTTAAAAAATGTTAAAAACTATTAAATCGCTTAATGTAAACGAAAATACAATTCCATCAAAATTCTAATAAAAGCTTTCAAGGTAGCTGAATATTTTTGTGTGGCCCTGTAAATCTAATGCTACTCATATTACATTCTGTAGAGAGCATTCTTTTATGCATATGAAAAAAAAAATAGTTCAATTTCATTAAGATTTGCGCCAAGTAAAGTTACTAAAATATGATTTATAGAAATATCTCTCATAGAACACAATACTTTGGAAAACGTCTGGGTGTCCCTGTACTCAAACCAATCGAGATATTAACTCCATTTCAATAGGGAATATCGGATAGTGAACTTGAATAACATATATAAGTTTCAAGAAATTACATAAATATTTACGGGAGTTAAAGCGCTGACAGATGAACAGACAGATACGCAAATTTAAATCATATTCACACTTAAAAATTGTTGGCAGTGTTAAAAATGCTTAATGTAAACGAAAGGGCAATTCCAGCAAATTTTTATTAACAGCTGTTAATGTAACTGAATATTTTGTGTGGCCTTGTAAATCTAATGCTAGTATGTCTAATGCTAATACTACATTCTGTCTAATACTAATACTACATTCTGTAGAAAGCATTCTTTTATGCATATAATAACATTATTTTAATTTCATTAAGATTTGTGCCAAGTAAAGTTATTAAAATTTGGTTTAGAGAAATACATCTCATAGAGCGCAGTGCTTTGGAATACTTTCAGATGTCTTTGTATACAAACCAGTGGTAGTATTTACTCACTTTTCTATAACAATATACTGAACTTGAGTAACATATTTTAATTTCATTAAAATTTGAATTTAAATTTAGTTCATATTAATACCCCACTCGAACGCAATGCTTTGAAATAATTCTGTGTGTCCCAGTATACAAACCAGTGAGGGTAATTACTCTATTTTCAATGGAAAACATGCGCTAGTGAACTTGAATAACATATATCAACTTCTTTATGATATGTGTACAGTAACGGTAATAAATAACATATGGTTTATAAAAATACCACTCACAGAACACAATGCTTTGGAATACTTTCGGGTGCCCCTGTGTACAAACTTTTAAAGGTACACACTTCATTTTCAATAGGGAACATCCTATACTGAACTTTAATAATATGTATCAGTTTAAAAAAAAATTCCATAAAAAATTCCATAAATAATTACGGGAGTTAGAGCGCGGAAAGACAGACGCACAGACAACAGACAAACGGACAGACAGACAAACCGAAGTCGTTAGCACTTTTCCACCTTTTTGGAAAGTGTTAAAAATATTTAGAAAGTAATAAAAATGTTTAATATAAACGAAACTGAAATTTCCGTAAATTTCCAATAACCCTTAAGTGTAACTGAATATTTTTATGTGACCCTGTAAATCTAACGCTAATCATACTGTATTATATGAAAAGAATTGTTTTGTGCATATGACTAATATATTTTAATTTCATTAAGATTTGTGCAATGTTAAGTTTTTAGAAATACTTCTCACAGAACGCAATGCTTTAGAGAATACTTTCGGGTTTCCCTGTATACAAACTATTGATGGTAGTTACTCCCTTTTCAATGGGGAACATTCGATAGTAATGTTGAATAGCACATTTCAATTTCAACTAGATATGTGTAAAGTAATGGCAATAAAATATGTTTTATGAAAATACCTTCCATAGAACACGATGCTTTGGAATAATTTCGGGTGTCCCTGTATACAAACCAGTAGAGGTACACACTCCATTTTCAATAGGGAACATGTTATAGTGAACTTGAATAATATATATCAGTTTCAAGAACTTCTATGAATATTTACGGAAGTTAGTGGACGGACAGACAGACACGGTGAAAAGACGGATAGACAGACGGACAGACCCAAACCGAAGTTAATGACAGTTTTCAACCTTCTTTGGAAAGAGTTTATAACATTCAAGTAACTCCCAAGCATTAAATACATTATCGCAATTAGAGAGTTTGAACATCGCATTTAGGATATAGTATCTTAAATGCGATAAAAATTTCCTAAATGCGATACTTTTTCATAAATTACATACATTTTATTAATTTCTTGAAAAGACATGACACAAAACGCAAGTTTAGAACTAAGAGTATAATGTTCAACCCTTTTCTCTTTCTTTTCATATTTATTTATTTACTAAAATATCATAAATTTCCTAAATGCGATAAACTTACCAAAAATCGCGTCGCATTTAGACACAATGACCTTAATAAATTGCGTCTTAAATCTGAAGATCCAGATTAACAATATGTGAATAAGACTCTTAAGTTTCAAGTACAAAAATTAACTTATATACAATAAAATAGGTTATAAATATTATCAGAAAATATAATTAATATTAAGAACATACTTACACGTTTATTTTGTTGTTTGCTTTTGTATAATCCTTTGCAACTTCTGTTCATTAAATAAAAATCATTAATGTAATCGGGTTATAAAGAAATATGGTTAAGTTACTTATTTTAATATAATTTGACACTGTCGTTTTACCTTGTTTTAGATAGATGTTATGTATATAGGATATAGAAATAAGATTTAAAGACTTCATATCCGCATTTCCATGTTTTATTTTTTTCTTTCTTTTACGTCAAATGATAAGGGTTTATTAAATCAATTTTTTTTAACTTGCAAGATAATATTAATTTGGCATCTTGTTGTTTTCAACGATATCACAAACCTGAATTTCTCTTTTTTTAGGCTTCTGCTGCAGGCACAGCTATTAGCAAGCGTTTCAACAGGTTATAATAATCTTATCTATAATTACTGACAAAAATATCTATATCGTATTTCAAATTACACGATCGAAAATAAAGAAGGATTTCTCTTTTTAGCTTAGAGATGATATGCTAGGTACATATTTTAATAACCTTAAAAAATATAAAATAAATAAATAAAAACTTGAAGTTTATATTGCTTTGATAAAGCACATACAAACTTTTATTTTAGTTAGATCTATGGAAAATTTTATTCCATCACAGTTCGATCATTCTAATTTGCATCAATAATAATAATAATAATAAAAATCCCTTGAATACACTGCAGCAATTCATCGTTCCTAATTATATTATTTTATACCTGTAAGTTTTTCAGATATTTCCCAAAGTTTTTTGGCTAATTTAGCATTTCTTGCGGCAGGCGATGTCCAACTAGGTGCACAGTCCACAAAATACAGACCAGAAACATTTTTTACTTCATCGGCTACTGCTAAATAAATCGAAGTTTGTGCTCCTTCTTTCGAGTTTTTGAAAAAAGGATAAACTATGGGAAGTATAAAATATTTAACAAACCATCGCGCATTTCGAAAAATGCCGGTTTTTACTCCACCAGGATGAACAGCATTTGCCGTCACACCAGTTCCTTCTAGTCTTCTGGCTAATTCTCTAACAAAAAGTAAATTTGCTAATTTAGTACTACAATAAATCCAGTATGGGTCCCTTTCGTATTTTTCGCAATTAAGATTTTCCAGATCCAGTCTTGCCCAAAAATGCGTGATGGAAGACACAACTATAATTCGAGCAGGTGCAGATTCTTTCAACAAATCCAATAACAGGTGATTCAGCAAAAAAGGTCCGAAATGGTTTGTTGCAAATTGCAGTTCCAATTTGTCTTTGGTCAGATGCAATCCTGGTTTCGGAGTGCATCCAGCATTATGTATCAGAACATCTAACCTATCTAAATTGCTGTTCATTTCTTCAGCAAAAGATCTCACCGATTCTAACGAAGACAGATCTAAATAATGTACAGAAACATTCTTGTTTCCTGTTAATGAAATAATGTCCGTGACAGCTTTTTCTCCTTTTGCCATGTTACGACAAGCCAGAATCACCCTTGCTCTTCTCTTTGCTAATTCTAACGCTGTTTCATATCCGATACCACCGTTAGCTCCAGTTACAATCACAACTTTCCCATTCATCTGATTATTGCTTTTACATATCCCTTTACAAGAATTTAAATATATTTTTAAAATTAAAAGAATTATCACTACTATCGGGAGAAGCGTAAACAACTCCATGACACTTTTCGCAAAATTTTTGTCTTTGTCTTGATATGCAGATCACAAAACAAAATACAAGAAAAGGAAAAACATTAGTTTCTGAAAGAATTCACGTCATAATCCGATAATATCTCTCTTCGTGTCTGACAAGAATTCAGATTTCCTCAAGAAACTTATTCTAGACGATAAGAATTTTTTTTCGTTTAAAGCTTTCTCTGAGCCTGCATGAAAACTTGAGCAGTGGCGGGAAAGTCGTAAACAGTTTTGAGGTCACTAGAATGTTGAACTCCTCGAAAGATGAAGCAGAGAAAGTGAAGGGAGCACTAGTGCGTTAAAAAGAGAACAAATCGCGCTGGGATTGCTATTTAAATTGTCCATCAAAGAAAGTGATTTCATCCATTTTTAGCAGTTCACTCACTGAGATGTGTTCTATATTTCGTTAGTGTGACTATTGCAATTATCATTATATATATATATATATATATTCCATTAAAAGGTTTTGAAGTTGTCAGGGGAAAAAATTTCCTTAGTCAGCAACGCAAAATTTTCTAATAGACTTATAGAATAAGTTTTAAATAGGAATGAATAAAAAAAATTTGTTGTTATTGCTACAGAAATGACTAAGAATCGGATACCATTTACCGTTTTCTCTAAATAGGTTACTTTAAGAACTGTTAATACATATTGAAATTTCTCTTTGACTGTCTCATTTTCAAATATCGGTTCAAAATTCTCTCTTGAGATGATTTTTTTTTTTTTTTTTTTTGTCTGGTCTGATGTTAAACAAAAAATATTATGTGATTTTTCTAGTATCTAAATTAGAATGCTGATAAATTGTACGTAAAAAATGAAAGAAAAAGTGTTCCAGCAAATAGGCAATTTTTATACTTAAATAATCTTAATAATTGCAAAAAGTACTGGGGGTAAAAAGTATTGGATAAAAATCATTTTCAAATTTTTTTTACGATATTTTGGCTCAAGTCCGTTACCATTATTAACACTTTGCAACAAGTTAAAAAGAGTTTATGACTTAGTTTGTCTGTTCACTTGTCTGTTTGTCTTCGCTCTATAACGTTCGTAAATATTTTCAGAATTTTTCAAACTGATATCTGTTGTTCAAATTGGCTATTGCATATTCCCTATTGTAAATAATAAAAATAACACGATCGGCTTGTATACAGGGATACCCAAAAAGAATGCCGATGTCTTGAGCTCTACGACAGACATTTTCATAAATCGTATTTAAATACCTTTGTACTTTGTACTGCGCAAATAGCAAATCATAATAAAACTGACCTTTATATATGCACAAAGAAAAAAAAAAATGTAGAATATTGTGTGATTAGAATTAATGTTTACAGGGCCACACAAAAATATTCAGATATATTAAGGGCTGTAATTGTATTTTTGTTTTTCTTAAGCATTTTTAACACTTTTCAACAATGATTAAGAGTGGTTATCACTTCAAATAGTCTGTCTGTCTATCCGTCTATCTGTCTGTTAGCGCTTTAACTGGGCCCACTGGCGGCCGAGAGGTTCTCTCCTCGAAGCTGGTAGACATGAAGTGCAAGGTTCGATCCCAAGTCGTGTTCGTCGGGCTAGATGTTCAGAGTTTTCCGTCATTTTCTCCGAAACTTGCGTAAATAAAGGCTAGAACCCCTTAGAAAGATACCCATGGAGGGCACCCCACAGATCTAGGACACTAGTGCAGTCAATTGTCCTTAATCCTAACACAGCGTTTTAACTTTCGTAATATTTATAAAATGCTTTGAAATTAATTTATGTTATTCAAAGGTTACTATGGTATTATCTCTATTAAATATAGCACGTATAACGCAATTAGAGTTTGGTTGGAGACTTGCAAACGATTTCTGATGCATTACAATCAATTAGAGGTACATTTTTAAAGCATAATTAATTCTAATTATGCTGTATGCAATACACTATCTACCAATAAGTATTTGTGGACACTTTCGAATTTAGACGTTTCGTCAGATATCTAGAAAAATTCCGCAAGAATTATCTTGAAAGTTTGGGAGTATAAAAAGCTTGTTATACCTTATATATTTCAGCAAATGTTTTGTCCCGAAGAGGAAAAGAGGACCAGTAAAAATTTAAACATAAGTCAAAATGTTTTGGATCACCCTGTAAAAAATAATGATTGAAATTTGTTTGCCAGTAGCATTTGATTATGAGGCTTCTAACTATCTGTAAAAATTCTTATGAGGCTACCACATATCTTTATGGAAATACAACAGCTTCTTTAAAAAATTGAAAAAAAAAAAAAAAAAATTATAACGTGTAGGGTATTATTAGACCCAATACAAAGCTACTTTTAGGAAACTTGGCATACTTACATTAGATACAGCATACTGCATTCAGAATGCAAAAATTTGAAATATCTTACGAAATATGAGCATTTTTACTGAATAATTTTTAACTACGCATGCACAAGCTTTTAAAAAATTTCATTTGCTTAATTTAATAGCCAAAAATATCGCTTATATGAGTTACTTTTATGAAAACCCCAAACAAATATCGTGTAAATTAAAAAAATGATGAGAGTTAAAAGAACTGAATTTCAGTTCCTCACAAAAATAAAAGCTAAACTAAAAGAGGTTTTACTCGTATTTTTGTTTTGATTCGATCAGTGCCCAATGGTAATACAGTGTTCACAGATTGTAAATAAATATTGACAAAACACCCCTATTTATCTTCCTTTTTTTATTTTCTTTTACCCATAAGGTAGAGAAAGTATTGTTTTTCGGTCAAATTTTCGAAAGTGAGATTTTGCTATATTTACACATTTTGAGGTCTCCTGAATACGAAAATCATGTTTTTAGCGGTTGGTCTGTGTGTATGTCTGTGTGTGTGTCTGTCTGTCTGTTATCAGCATATCTCAAAAACAAATTATTGCAGAAATTTCAAACTCGGTATTCTAAATGTGTATCATATAGGGATGGTGCAGTAAGCTTTTCGCTGAGATGAAGCAAATGGTTCGTGTACAGGGACACTCAAGAGTATTCAAATACATTACGTCTATCTCTATGGGGAAATTGCAGGTAAGTAGAGTTTAACATCTATAGACTGCACTAAACCAAATAAAACGAATATATGTTTTTTTTTTTTTTTTTTTTTTTTTTTTTGATAGAGATAGTCAACTGGGGAAAAAAATGTTGTGTATGTAGGAGCCTTACCCTCCCCCCTCGAGGGGAGTAAATTTTCATGATGGGTATCTTTCAAAAGAGCTCGCCAATACCTTTAAAATGAATGGTTGAACTACTGATCTGCAATAATTTAAAATAAAGTTATCGATTTTTTTCATTAAAAAAAAAAAAAAAATGTAATATTGAGAGTAAATTCAACTTTTTTATTGGATATTTAGTGTTATACTACTTCTCTAATATGGAAATTGTCTGCTTTATCATAAAAGATAATTTGTTTAAATAATAATTTTAATAAATTATTTTTTAAAAACAGAATTATTTTTTAATAACTGAATTAAATTCTATATAAATGTAGGTGCATTAATGAAACGGGGGGGGGGTTGAGGGGGGCGGTACAGAACTAATTATCATATAAAACCCTTCCGAAGCCTAATTTCAATTGTTTAACATAGGTTTACATAACAGTATTCGTTATCTTACCTCTTAATCTCCAACCTGTATTTATAGTATTAAAATTCAGAGAAAGTCGTGTCAGTGACACACCAGATTATTGAGAAAGGAACGGAAATTATGTTTATTTTATAACTCATTACATTTCGAATTTACATTTGTTAAGGGTTTTCATAAAAGTAGCTCAATATTTTTGGCTAATAAATTATGCAAATGAAATTTTTAAAAGCTTAACATTTCTGCATTCTGATTGCAGTATACTGTGTCTAATGTAGTACGCTAAGTATCCTGAAAATGGATTTTCACTGGGTCTAATATAGTCTACGTGTTATAATTTATTACTTCCATTACCCTACTGCCGTAGCAGGGATTAATCCAGCTTTTTAAAAATGGTACCCCATTTGTGAATTTATAAAGTAATTTGTGAAAACATCAAGTAAGTTTATGAAAATTAATGATACTTCAGAACAATTAACTAAATTACGTAAAGCAGATTTTTTTAAATTTTAAAATACATTTAAAAAATAAAATCAAACAGTTGTAAAAATAAATATATAATTTATATATGGGCGAGTTAAGTTGTTTCTTATATGTAAGATAAATAGGTGTTTACTTAGATATTTATCATTGTCTCCAGTAAAAATTCAAATTGAGGGTATTTTCCTGTGTTCGATGCAGTGAAGCTTATAAAAGATTTTGGTGTGCAGTTATATTGCTGAGAATTGACTTTGTGAAGGTACCTCTTTGCTGAAAGTTGAATTTGTGAAGGTACCTCATTGCTAAAAATTGACTTTGTGAAAGTGCCTCAATGCGGCACTAAATTTGTTCTGGATTAACCTCTGCGTAGGTAATGGAAGTATTGTATTTGGTCCAAAAATTCGATCGAGATTTCACCTGATTTACTCGTTTTAAGGTGCCCTGAGTCCAAAAAAGTGGTTTTTGGCAATTATTCTGTGTGCATGTGTGTGTGTATGTGTGTATGTATGTGTGGAATCTTCTGGCTATCATATCTCCGAAACTAATAAAGACAGAACTGCAAAACTTCAGAATTAAGACAGGTCTGGTATACAGATGAATTTTCCAAATTTTGGTGAAAATTGAAAAAATAGGAGTGGGACATCGGAGACTGGAAGTTGGACCGTAAGTCCGTACCTCAAAAATGGCTCTAACATTTTTTTTCAAATTTTTCATATAAGCAGTAAAAACTCTATTAGATGTCTTTTCGAATGATATAGTTGGTTAGTTCAGAAAAATTGATAAGCGTCCTGTATAAATAGCTCAATTTCAGGTCTTGCAAGCGCGTTCCTTTTAAAACGGCTGTACGGATTTTTTTCAAACTCGCCATATTAACTCACTTTTAAATATCCTTTTGTATGTAATTATTGTTTTCCAGTTAATAATTGATTCTTTGTAAAAGTGGGTATCTCAAAAACGGCTCTAACGATTTCCTTGAAAATTGTTATATAAATCCATTTCTTTCTCGTGCATTACGTGGTTATTAGAGGGAAATTAACAGTCTTCCTGCTTAGGTAGGCCATCTTCAAATCTCGGAAATTTGTGTTTCAAAAAATAACTCTACCATTTTTTTCTCTTATTTTTTACCTCGTTATATGTAAGCGTCGTTGTATATCTTTATAAGCTTCTCTTACCGGAAAAATTTTAGGTTTCTACTTCTTTAGGTCACTTTTATGTTTTCTGATCACATTTATCTCTCAAAAATGCATCTAATACGTGTAATAGTGGGTAATGGAAGTCGTGTGGTTGTTTCACACTAGATTTTTTTTTATTTTACAGTGAAACGCCGATCTATCGTTCCCGCATCCATCGTTTTCCCGCATTAATCGTTTTATTTCTATGGTCCCTGCACAAATTGTATTTAAATAATGTTAACGAAACCCGCATGTATCGTTCTTGAAAAAGTCGTTTTCCCGCATTCGTCGTTGTAAAATTTTTGTCCTGACCTTGTAAAAATTTTCTCCTGAAGGTTAAGCGTTTCCATATGGCATACAAAATGAAATAGCTTCTTTCATCCTAAAATAACTCTTTTCCCCATTTCCGTAGAGGATGAAAATTGCGATGCTATGTTTCCGGACCATCTTTTCATTTTCTAATTTCAGCATAGCAGAAATTAACCTCTTCAGCAATCCAGAAAATCAGCAATCCATTTTTTTGTGGAATACAGTTAAGTGCGAAAAAATGATGAAGAATACCAAACAGAAGGGCAAGAAAATGATGATGATGATGATGATGATAATGTAGATGAAGATTGGTTGCTTGTAGCAGAGGATGTGTCTAGTACAAAATTTAGTGATAATTTTATTTGCTTTAATCAAGACGTTGTGACATGCGGTATCCTACAGGAAAAGGAAAACTTCCACCATGGAGCGGCACATCTCACTATTTAGTGCCATAGACATGTCTTTACCGTCGCCACTAAATTCAATAGCGACTATGGCAAAGACACATCTACCCGCAGGGGAATAATGCATCTTAGGCAGGCAGGCGAACCTGACTGCCACTATCTAGCGATTCCGCATCCCGGGCGACAGGCCTGGGGATCAAAGTGGAAGAGTTCCCTAATTTATTTAAAAATAAAATTTTTACAAATTTTGGATCAAACACATATTAAAACCAAAACACTAGAAAGTCTTTAACAAGAAAAAAAAAAAAAAAAAAAAACATTTGCACTCCGGGAGTGCCGACAGAAGTGAAAACGTGAACAATTACGTGTGTATTTCTTGAATCGTCAGGAAGTATTTTATTGCGCAGGAAATACTTTTAAATGAAGCGTTTTTCTATTCATTAATATAAACTACTACTACAAAAATTACATTACAATTTCCTTTAATGCGCTAACGGCAATAGAGACAGTGTCCGGAGATAAGAGAAGTCGTGTAGAGCCGCACCAGGTTGTAAAAATTTGAGAAAAATGGCGGCTTTGGCCTTTCTCACTGTTTTGTGAGGTCTAACTGCAACGTTTCCGGCTGCAATCTTTAAGAGACAGTGTCCGGAGATGAGAGAAGTCGTGTAGAGCGGCACCAGATTGTAAAAACGTGAGAAAAATGGCGGCTTTGGCCTTTATCACGGTTTTGTGAGGTCTAACTGCAACGTTTCCGGCTGCAATCTTTAAGAGGCAGTGCCCGGAGATGAGAGAAGTCGTGCAGAGCCGCACCAGATTGTAAAACAATATACAGTATATATTTATTAACACTTCACATTAGCAAGTTAATTGTATGATACATTATTTGTATCATACAAGGATGGAAAGCGTCAGCTGACGATGACGGGAGTTCAATGATTTTTGTTTACCCAAAAGTTTTCACTTCAAATGGAAAGCGTCAGCTGACGATGACGCGAGTTCAAAGATTTTTGTTCACCCAAAAGTGCTCAACGCGCCTAAAGAAGTTTTCACTTCAAAAAAAATAAAAAAAAGCCAAGCCAGCTGCCAGTGAACGATGCTAAATCTTATATTTGATGGTGGAACAATTATGAATTAAAATGTTGTATAGATATCTTTTAATTTATTGTAGTTGTTTGGGTTTAAGAGAACAGTTTGCATGTTTTTACGCATTGTGTGGTTTCTGTTGAATCTAAAATTAATTGGGATTAAATTGCATTTTTCAAAGAGATAATGAAAAGGGGATCCTATTTTACTGTCGTTACATTTGCATTTATCTGATGTTAATACTTTAATTTTGTGTAGAAATGTAGGGAAGCTGCCATGGCCTGAGATACAATATGTAACTATTTTAGGTTGAAGTATCCCTTTTATATTTGAATCCCAGTTACATATGAACAACACTATACGTGGTGCACATAATATTTGCTTTCACGTTATTTCGTATGTGTATTTTGTTTATCCGCTCAACCATAAAATTGACAACAATTTCACGCCAAATATTATAATACTAGCGAGCTTCGCCCGCTAGCGGGTCAGTATTTTCAAATGAATCACTAAAATTAATGAATCACTAACAGTAACTTTTAGTCCTAAGAAAAAAAAAAAAAAAAAATCATTTCTGATCGAGTAAAGTGTCGTCCCGGGTCCCCACTGCCTTCGGCAGCGCAGTCCCGTGCGCGCTGCGCGTGCACAAGTTAAGGGATACACGCGCTGCGCGCGTAATCCTTCCCTGACCCTTCGTGCTCCCCCCCAAAAAAAATCATTTCTGATCGGGTAAAAACTCACACCGGGTCCCCACTGCCTTCGGCAGCGCAGACCCATGCGCGCTGCGCGCAAATATTCCTTCTCAAATCAAATTTTTATTCTTAAGAAAAGAAAAGAAAAAAAAATCATTTCTCATGGGGTACAAAGTCGGCCCGGGTCCCCACTGCCTTCGGCAGCGCAGTCACGTGCGCGCTGCGCGCGCACAAGTTAAAGAATACACGCGCTGCACGCCCGCATTCCTTCCCGGACACTTCGTGCCCCCTAAAAAAAATCATTTCTGATCGGGTAAAAAATCACACCGGGTCCCCACTGCCTTCGGCAGCGCAGACCCATGCGCGCACGTGTGAAGGTATACGCACGCTGCGCGCACGTATTCCTTCTCAAATCAAATTTTTATTCTTAAGAAAAGAAAATTAAAATAATTATATTTCATCGGTTAAAAAGTCGGACCGGGTCCCCACTGCCTTCGGCAGCGCAGTCCCTTGCGCGCTGCGCGCGCGCAAGTTAGGGGATACGCGCGCGGTGCACGCCTATTTCTTCCCCACCCTTTCAGCCCCTTCTAATTAACCTACGTATACCAATTTTGAATGGTCTTACTCAATTAGCTGAGATGCAAAAGAACACCTAATCAGAACGCCTCAAAACGTGTAAATCTGCTGAAAACTTTCGATAATATAAAAGAACTTTAAAATATCTTTCGAATGATGTATTAAAAATAATTTAATCATGATTAGAAATTGAAATATTGAAATTTGAAAATATTACAGCGCCATCTGGCGGTAGAAATTTCTGTATTCCACTGTTCGATCCCAAATCAACAAAGCTTTCTAATGATATATTACTTATGAAATTATTTTAATTAGTAGTTGAGATACAAAAGAAAACTGATTCAGGAGACCTCAAAACGTGTAAATCTGGTGAAATCTTGAATTCCATTTTCGATAATGTAAAAGTACTTTAAAATGTGTATCGAATGACGCATTAAAAAAAAATTTAATCATGATTAGAAATAGAAATATTGTAATTTAAAAATATTACAGCGCCATCTGGCGATAGAAATTTCTGTAATCTACTGTTCGATTCCAACTCAACAGAGCTTTCAAATGATGTATTACTTATGAAATTTTTTTAATTAGTAACTGAGACAAAAGAGAAACCCATTCAGGAGACCTCAAAACGTTTAAATCAGGAGAAATGTCGAAATATCGAATTTCTGTAATCTACTATTCAATTCCAAATTAACAAAGCTTTCAAATGATGTATTACTTATGAAATTATTTTAATTAGTAGCTGATATACAAAAGATAACCCATTCAGGAGACCTCAAAACGTGTAAATAAGCTGAAATCTCGAATTCCACTATTGCGATGCAAAAGAAAACCTAATCAGGAGACCTCAAAACGTGTAAATCGGGTGAAATCTCGAATTCCCCTTTCGATAATGTAACCGTACTTTAAAATGTGCATCGAATGACATATTAAAAAAAAAAAATTAAACATAATTAGAATTTTAAATATTGAAATTTTAAATTATTACAGCGCCATGACACCTCAAAACGTGTAAGTCAGGTGAAATTTCGAATTCCATTATCTACGGTAGTCGGTTAATGGAAGTAAATAGAAAAAGAAATATTTTTACCTTAAGTGCATTTGTGTCGTTTTGAAACTGGTATCCTCTTTCGACAGATAAAATGTCAGGCGTGTAAAGATAAAATTTAATTTGCAATTAAAATGTAAATCTTTTGTTTATTGACCAAAATCGATGAAATTTGAACTGCAAGTTTGTTTTGTGGTGTTAAGATTGTATACTAATTAAAATGTGCGAATTTTGAAAAATTGAAGAAAATAGAAAATTGCGATTTTTAATCGTAGTACAAAAACACGTGACTTCATTAAACACCAGATGTTTTTTTCTTTCCGTTCAAGATCGTCTGCCAAGTTAAAATGCTTGTGATTTGTTGCCACCATTTGTTTTTAGTGTAGTTAATTTAAAAAAATCTAATTGTCCGATCGATAAGCCGTTTACACCATCGGATTGAGAAAAAAAAGCCATTTCCAATGGTATCTTGTTTGTAACAAGACATTTGTAACGACTGACATTTCTAATTTATTTTCCACTTTTTCCGTAAAAATGTCGCTTTTTAAGCATTTAATCATGAATTCTGGGTCATTTTTCGGTAGACATGGGTCGACATTTCAATTAATATCTCTGCTAATTAGGGTCGCATCGCTTAGCGAATTATTGCGATGTCGAGATGAAGAAATTCTGCGTCTGTCGACACCGGTTTCGAGTCGATACGACCATTAGTGCCGGAGCTTTAGCGATGACAAGGCATTTCTCACAGACAGACAGACAGACAGATGCGCACAGATTTTAATAATATAAGGAGATTCTATGACCGTCTACGACTGTCGCATGAGACAATTATTTTTTTGTGGATATATATAATTCATGGTTTGTAAACCTGATCATAGTACAGCCTTAATATAGTTCTCTTTGGCGACTTTTGAATTTTTATCACCATTTTAGATTTAATCCCTTGTAACAGTATGCTATGAGCGCTATTTCTGACATATTTTAGACAACCAATCTTTTTATAGTTATATATATTTCCCATTAAACATACTTTTATTTTTATTTATTTATTTAACTATTAATATGAAGTAATCAAATATTTCTGTTCGACAGCGTGCAAGTGCAGTCACACACAGAGGCTCATTTATTTGTATGATAAATTAGCATAGAGATTAGTATATATATATATACATATATATATAATAGGTAAACATTATCCTGCTACACAACTGTATTATGACGCTCCATTGGCGGCTTTTGAACTTTTGTCGCCATATATATATATATATATATATATATATATATATATATATATATTTGTATGAGAAAGGGAAGACTATTTTGCTAATAATTTTATCAGACACCTTTTTGTTTACATATAAGAATCCTTCATATTCTGTTTATATTTTTAATGGTTTTTAGGTTTAAAATAGTACTTGTTGAAATAAATTTGCTATTTTTAAAACTGCATTTTTTCTATAAACTTTCGATAAAAATAAATCATTTATGTGACAACTATTTAGGTTTTATAATTTTTTTTTTTTTTTTCTGTTTGTAATTTTTTTTGTAATACTTTTATATTTTTATATATATTTGATGCGCTACATAGATTAAAATGGCTGATGCTATATTAAACTTCTTGTCGAAAAACATTCGGTGTACTTCAACAACAAAATTAAAAAAAATCGCCCAGGAGGATCTATTAATGAAACTGATAAAATAAAAATATGATTCATAGAGTTTAAATAATCTATTTAAAAAAACTTTTAAAAACCAAATTCGTAATGTATCGTATCACATAAATATTTTCGAAGTTAGAATAAAATTTAATTTGGAAAAAAAAAAAAAAAAAAAAAAAAAAAAAGGTAACTTTTTTGTTTATTAACTAAAATTGATGAAATTTGAACTGCAATTTGATCTAGTGTTGTACAGGCTTGTGTTTGTGTTCGTGAAAAAAAATTTCAAAAAATTTCAAAACTGCAATTTTTAATCCCACTCAAAAAACATGTGGCTTAATGAGTAGCAGATATAATTTTTTTTTCCAAACTGTTTCCTTACAATCTTCTGCTATTGCCACCTAAAATTCATACATTAGTTAATTTTAAAAAATCTAATTGTCTGATCGATAAGCTGTTTAATCGGTCGGATTCACAAAAAATACCTCTTTAATTTGATACCTTATTTGTAATGATACGGCCGATATTTCTAATTTATTTTCTAATTTTTCTAATTTACTTTCCACATTTTAAATAAATGTACATTTTTATTTATTTATTCTGTCGAAAAAAAAATTGGCAACAATTAAATTATGGATAAAATTTAAATGGCTAATTTATCAGAAATTAGAAGGTTATTATTTTCACATTTTATTTAATTAAAATAAAACTAATAAAAATTTCGAAAATCGGGCTTCGAGGTACATCAGGAGAGATCATTACGAACCTCCATGCAAATTTTTGTAGCTCAGCCATCAGCCGTTCTCCTAAAAAGCTCTGGAAATACCTACACAATGACACACACACACATACAAACATCTTATTTTATTATATATACTAGCAGGCTTTGCCCGCTTCGCTGGTCACTAAATTTAAAGGAAACTTTTCTATATAGCTTTATAAACATAAAATAAAATACTGAAATTGCTCAAAAGCTCGCTTCAGGTCCCTGCTGCCTTCGGCAGCGATTTGGTCATCCGCTAAAACTCGGGCGCCTGTCCCTATTACCTGCGACAGTGGTTTATCAATAGGCTTGCATTTAGGTGCTTATTAGATAAGTTTTAAAATAGATAGTATCGAAAAAATTGAAGTATCACTTTTATATTTGAATCCCAGTCACATATGAACAACACTATACGTGGCGCAAATAATATTTGCTTTTACGTTATTTCCTGTTTATTTTGTTTACCCGATCAGCCATAAAAATGATAACAATTTCACGCTAAATATTATAATATGACCGGCTACGTTTCTCGCATGAGGCAATTAATTATTTATGGTTATATATAATTCATGGTTTGTAAACATGATCATAGTACGCCTTAATATAATTCTCTTTGGCGACTTTTGAATTTTTGTCACCATTTCAGATTTAATCCCTTATAACAATAACACTTAATTTCTTGTAACAATATGCTATGAGTGCTATTTCTGCCATAATTTAGACAACTAATCTTTTTATGGTTATATATATTTCCCATTAAACATATTTTCATTTATTTATTTAAATATTAATTTGAATTAATCAAATATTTCTGTTCGACAGCGTGCATGTGCAGACACACACAGAAGCTCATTTATTTGTATGATACATTAGCAGAGTGATTAGTATATAAAAAATAAATAGGTAAACATTATCGTGCTACATAACATTATTATGCCGCTCTATTGGCGGCTTTTCAATTTCTGTCGCCATATTAGCAATGGATTTTATTTTTATTTTTATTTTATTATTATTATTATCATTATTATTTGTATGAAAAGGGGAATACTATTTTGCTAATAATTTTATCAGACACATTTTTGTTTACATATAAGAATCCTTCATATTCTGTTTATATTTTTAATTGTTTCTAGGTTTCAAATAGTACTTGCTGAAATAAATTTGCATCATGTGACTTTTAATGAGTAGCAGATTTAATTCTTTTTTTTTTTTTCAAATGGTTTTCATACAATCTCCTGCTGTTGCCACCTATAATTCATACATTAGTTAATTTTAAAAAATCTAATGGACTCTTCCCACCTGACGTCAGATGTCACATGATAGAGGAAAAACAAATAGCAGACGAAGTCTTGTTTATCTAGAGCGATTGCTGAAATAACATATTTTCTATTCTTATTTTTGATCAATCGTATTTAATCTGTGTTATTTTTTATACATCATCATTTTTAATCCATTTTATATCATTATTCATCATCTTTTGTTTGCTGTATACATTTACAATCATCATTTAGTTTATACCTGTTATTGATGTTCATGAAGACCATGTTTAAATACTCTGATTTTTCGTACTTAAATCAGTGACAGTGCAATATCGTACTACGTAAATCCATTTAGACCAGTAACTAAGTTAATTAACTTGTTGTAACACCTTTATGCAATTAAATTAAATGAAAACATTTTAAAATTTCAATTTATAATCCGTAAACATTCCACAAGAAGCTATTATTTATTGCTAGGCAGTTAATGTTACAGTTACACTACAATATACAAAAATCGATTCTTATAGGTAAAAATAAATAAACACATAAAATGTTTTTTAAAAATTATTAAATTTACAAATAAACTATTCTACTGTCTACAAATGCACAATATTACTTTTATTTTATTTTATATTAAATATTAAAATTTTTGTTCTTATAAACAATATATTTAATTGAATTCGATTCTCAGAATTCGATTATTCGTTTTCCTCTATCACGTGATTGAGCAGATGACGGTGGGAAGAGCCCATTGTCCGATCGATAAGCCGTTTAATCCGTTAGATTCACAAAAATTGCTTCTTTCATTTGGTATCTTATTAGTAACGATACGACTGATATTTCTAATTTTTTTTATTTACTTTCCTCATTTTAAATAAATGTAATTTTTATTGTTCACGTTTTTTTTTTTCTGTCGAAAAAATAATGATAATTTTTTTTGGCAACAATTAAATTAAGGATTAAAATTAAATGGCCAATTTATCAGTAATTAGAAGGTTTTTATTTTAACATTTTAATTAATTAAAAGAAAACTTAAACAAAATTCGAAAATCCGGCTTCGAGGTGCATCAGGGTAATTAATTTTTAAAATAAAAGGGAATTGAAGTTAATATATTATTTTAATTTTTCACAATTTATTGTTTTGCTAAAATTTTTGTTAAATGTTCTTCATGGAAGTACAATGTGCTTTGTGCACAAAAATTTGATGTTTAATATTTTTTACGTGCCTTCGAGGTGGCCTTCGAGGTGCATCCGGCTTCGAGGTGCATCATCTACATTACGAACCACCATGCAAATTTTTGTAGCTCAGCCATCAGCCATTTTCTTAAAACTCTCTGGAAACACATACAATGACACACACACATCTTATTTTATTATATGTATAGATAGAAGATAGAATAGATAGATAAATCAATTTGAATTAATCAAATATTTCTGTTCGACAGCGTGCAAGTGCAGTCACACACAGAGGCTCATTTATTTGTATGATAAATTAGCATAGAGATTAGTATATATATATATATATATATACATATAGGTAAACATTATCTTGCTACACAACTTTATTATGACGCTCCATTGGTGGCTTTTGAATTTTTGTCGCCATATTAACGATGGATTTTTTTTTTTTTTTTTTTTTTGTATGAGAAAGGGAAGACTATTTTGCTAATAATTTTATCAGACACCTTTTCGTTTACATATAAGAATCCTTCATATTCTGTTTATATTTTTAATGGTTTTTAGGTTTAAAATAGTACTTGTTGAAATAAATTTGCTATTTTTTAAAACTGCATTTTTTCTATAAACTTTCGATAAAAATAAATCATTTATGTGACAACTATTTAGGTTATATATATATATATATATATATATATATATATATATATTCTGTTTGTAATACTTTTTTTTATATATATATTTGATGCGCTACTTAGATTAAAATGTCTGTTGCTATATTAAACTTCTTGTCGAAAAACATTCGGTGTACTTCAACAACAAAATTAAAAAAATCGCCCAGGAGGATCTATTAATGAAACTGATAAAATAAAAATATTATTCATAGAGTTAAAATAATCTATTTAAAAAAACTTTTAAAACTCAAATTCGTAATGTATCGTATCACATAAATATTTTCGAAGTGAAAATAAAATTTAATTTGAAAAAAAAAAAAAAAAAGTTAACTTTTTTGTTTCTTAACTAAAATTGATGAAATTTGAACTGCAATTTGGTCTAGTGTTGTACAGGCTGTATATTATATGTTTGTGTTCGTGAAAGAAAATGTAAAAAAATTTCAAAACTGCAATTTTTAATCCCACTCAAAAAACATGTGACTTAATGAGCAGCAGATATATTTTTTTTTTCCAAACGGTTTCCTTACAATCTCCTTCTGTTGCCACCTAAAATTCATACATTAGTTAATTTTAAAAAATCTAATTGTCCGATCGATAAGCTGTTTAATCCGTCGGGTTCACAAAAATTATCTCTTTAATTTGGTACCTTGTAATGATACGACCGATATTTCTAATTTATTTTCTAATTTTTGTAATTTATATTCCACATTTTAAATAAATGTACGTTTTTATTTATTTATTTATTCTGTCGAAAAAAAAATTGGCAACAATTAAATTATGGATAAAATTTAAATGGCTAATTTATCAGAAATTAGAAGGTTATTATTTTCACATTTTAATTAATTAAAAGAAAACGAATAAAAATTTCGAAAATCGGGCTTCGAGGTTCATCATGAGAGGTCATTACTAACCTCCATGCAAAGTTTTGTAGCTCAGCCATCAGCCGTTTTTCTAAAAAGCTCTGGAAATACTTACACAATGACACACACACACAGACACACACACACACAAACATCTTATTTTATTATATGTATAGAAGAAAAAAAAATGTTTTTTGCAATGCTAAGAATCATTAGAGCATAGATTTGATAGCTGTCGTCCTTGGTGACTTTTGTATTTGCAATCAAAAATGTAATAGGAAAACGTACTTGCCAGATGCATATTTTCGTAATATAAATTGTATGAAATATTGTTTCATATTATTGATTGCTCTCGTTATAAAATATTTCCCATTTTGGGGAAATTTAAGTTACAATATTACTGTATGGGTATTAAAAAGCTGGATTTTGAATTCTGATCATAATTTAGGGCTTTATAATAGAAAATTTTAAAATTTTGGTCCGGTTGTACGAATTAAGTGCTCATTTTAGAGAAATTTAAGTTTAATATGACTTTATTAGTATTAGTGAGCTAGATTTTAAATTCTGATCATAATTAATTGATGTTTATTGTTTATTGGTCTTCTTCATTAGTCAAATCAATACAACGGAAATTTTGATCAATTTAGGATGTACACCGAACATTTTTCGCCATGAACTTTAATTTAGCAACAGCGATTTTAATCTAGGTAGCGCATCAAATATATAAAAATTATAAAATACTTTAATTAATAACATGAAATGTAAATAATGTAATAATTGAAATGAATTACTCGTGGCTATAAAAAATGAGAAAAAAAAATATGAAAATGAGAGAAATAAGATAATGAATGTGAAATTAAGATAATAACTAATAAGTCGAAATAAGTATAAGTATTTAAAAAATACTTTGTTACAAAACGAAAAAGATGAAAATAACACTTATTTAAAAAAAATGAGCAAAATAACTTTTTCAGCTCAGTACCGCAATCTGAATACTTGCATTTTACTACTATTCCAATAAAATTGCACCTCAAACGAAGAAAACGGCGGCTCAAACCATTTTATACCAAAAATTTCCAATCTATCTGGCTAATTTCAGCTCGTATTTTCATAAATCCATATTAATTTAAAACTAATTTAAAAATTTAAATTATTATTGGGTTTGAGCCGCCCTTTTCTTCGTTTGCGGTGCAATTTTATTGGAATAGTAGTAAAATGCAAGTATTCAGATCGGCGGTACTGAGCTGAAAAAAGTTATTTTGTTCTTTTTAGTGCATTAAGAAAAGGGCATTTTATAATTTTTTTTAAATAAGTGTTAACTAGCACTTAACTAGTGTTAACTAGTCTTTTGTTAACTAGCACTAAAACATGAGATTTTCAAAGTAATTTGAAATTTCTAATAAAATCTTAAAAACAAATTACTATTTTTATGCAACATTTTTACACTTTCAAATAAATAAATGTACCCTTGTGTCCTTGTTATGCTCAGATAAAAGAATCAATTTGCATAGATATTTTACAGGCTTCTCATCAGCATTCTTAGTAGAGCAACTTAATTGCTGATCTCAGTATTAAAAACATGTGACCCATGTGCCGTATTAGAATATTTTTATAATCGCGAGGAATACTTACGACAACTTTTTTTATTGATTTCATTGTTAAAAACATGGCGTAATAATATATGCTTATGATCATCACGAAGATAGCTTAATATTTTTCTGTCCTCTTTTGTGACCATTGATTCAATATGATATCGATTTATCGAATGAAATCGAATTGTCGAAAAATAATATTAGTTTTATCAGGTATAGCTATATAGTTCTCATGTATGAAATACAAAAATGTTTTTCGCAATTTTTTCATAAAAAAAAAAATCAGTTTAATAGTGTATATTAAATATTAACTAGTTAATACCCGTCAAAATTTGGCGCATGATGTGCAACTAAAATCTTTTCACGGCATAAAGTTTAAAACATCCTTGCTTTAGTATTTCACATTGTTCTTAACCGGTTTAAAAACCCCTTGCTTTTTAATATTTCACATTGCTCTTAACCGGTTTAAAACCCCCTGCTTTAATCAATTATCTTTTGGTTGGAGGAAGGTGGGAAACCTTCATGAAATTTCAATATACAAATTTAATCATACTCCAAATAATAATCCTAAGGTTTTCCTAATTTTACTCTAAATATGACCAAAAGAATGTTAGGAGTAATTAAAAGAAAGGCAGAATTTATAAAAATTATCGAAAGAATAAATATTTCTTAATGAGATAGTATCAATATTTGTGATAATACTTATCAAAGCATCAAGCATGTAAATTAATCCCGCAATAGAAATAGAATTCCTCCCTGTCACACCAGATCGACTAATAATCTATAGAATTGCACTCGTTTTATGTTTACTGTGAAATTTATTCGTTGCTTTTCACGCAAAATGAATGAATACAAAGATTTATTAATAGATTAAAATTATATTAACTTACTATCAACGATAGCAGATTACAGTTTTTTAATAAAAGATACACATGAAAGACAAAGATTATATTCACTTGTAAAATACATCATTAATTCTAATTTGCCAAGACAATAAGTGCATTTTATAAGTGTAAAATAATAGTTTTGATTCTGATTTTTCCTTCCCATGTTTGTAAAACCACTTGGATATAATCCAAAATATTAATTTACTGTATTCTAAAGATAAACTGCAAATCGGAAAAAAAGTTAAAATTTATTTTTACTGGAATAGTTTTATAACAATTTATTCTATCAAAATAGTATATTTCAACAAAAGTATACTGTTAAAAATAAATAACAATCAATTTAGTACTTTAGCAAATTAATTTGCTCAATTTTTAATCGTATTTTTATTAGGGGGACCGGAAAGTAATGTCGTTTTCTTAAGTTAAATTCACACGACTACATTTTTAACAAGTTTTTATTTCTAATCAACAATATATTCACCTTCGTTATCAACAACCTTTTGCCATCTAGTATACAAATTTTCAATGCCGGAGCGGTAAAAATCAATCGGTTTTTCTGTAAAATATGTCGAGATAGCATTTTGGACATCATCAAAATTTTCTAATTTTTTGCCACTAAGACAATGTTGCAGTGATCGGAATAAATGGTAATCCGAGGGTGCAATATCATGCGAGTATGGTGGGTGAGGCAGTACCTCCCACTAGAGGTCTGCACGGGCCGGAATTTCGAGGCCCGGGCCCGGCCCGTACGAAAACTTTACTTACCCGGCCCGGCCCGTTATGAAGTCAAAAAATGCGGCCCGGGCCCGGCCCGGCCCGATTCAAAAATATGTAAAATAACAACAACAAAAAAAGAATGCCTTTTTATAAAACAGATTTTGAGTGTGTGTTTTGCAGAGGTTTTATATAACCAAACAATAGTACGTTCTTAAACAAAACTACTGAAATTTTACAAGACAATTATATATAAACAGAAATTCATTATTATAGGCAAGACACAAAGACAAACAGAAAGTCAAATCGAAAATATTAGCATTCATCAAACAATATAGGAAGGTATTTAGAATGGTTAATACTACTGAAAATGCACTTTCAACCATTTTCTCTTATATACCATAATGTATCCGAATCTTTCATGTTCTCCGGTAAACAAAACTTTAATGTTAAACCAACCATATTCAACAGAAAAGTTGCTTTTGCCCATGATAAAAATGATGCTACTTTCGTCCACTGGAAAAAAGAAAAAGGAGCCTTAGAGAAAAAGTTACAGCGGAAAGATTTTTATAGCCTTTATACCACCTAAACTCAACAGATCATAAGAAACAAACCCTTATACACAGTAATGTATCTAATTTCTTTTGCTATGTACATGTACGCAAACTGGTAGTGACATGCATACTATTTTGAATAGGAAACCATCTAATATTACTTTAAATAAAATATATTAATTTCGAGGCATGCTAAAAATATTTGCGAAAAATCAGATTTCGGACAGACAGACTGATAGACAATTAAATTGAAGTTACAGACACTTTTTAACGAAATAGAACTTTATGTGACATACAAGCCTGTAAAATTACGTAAAATAAATGACTGAAGAAATATTTTATCATTTTCCTTTTTCGTTTATTAACGAAGAAACTAGAAAAATATTCGGGCCGACACGGCCCGGAGAAAATTTTATTCAGGCCCGGCCTGGCCCGGAGAAAATTTCATTCAGGCCCGGCCCGGCCCGAATATACACAAAAAAAACTGAGTCCGAGCCCGGCCCGGCCCGAGAGCAAATTCAAAAATTCGGCCCGAACCCGGCCCGAGGGCCGGGCCGGAAGCCCAGCCCGTGCAGACCTCTACCTCCCACCCCAATTCGTTAATTTTTTCTAAGGCCCGTTTTGCACAGTGCGGTCTTGCATTGTCATGTTGCAGAATAACTCCTTTTCTGTTGACAATTGCCGGATACTTTTCATATCAAAGACTGGTTTACTCGTTCCAATTGTTCACAATAGACATCTGCATTAACAGTTTGTCCAGGTTTTAACACTTCAAAGTGAACAACTCCGCGTGTATTCCACCAAACACACAGAAGTGCCTTTTTGGGGTGTAAACCCGGCTTTGCAGTAGTTCGTGGTAATTCATTTCGGCTGAGCCACTGCCTACAGGACCCATTTTTCGTCTCCAGTGATCAAGCGATCAAAAAACGGATCTGTACGGTGCCGTTGAAGCAATACGTTGCATGTGATGGACCGGTTGGCTTTATTCTGTTCGGACAGATTATGGGGGACCCAAACACCAGCTCCGCTTATTTTTCCAATCTGCGGCAAATGTTCTTGGATGGTTGACCAAGGTTGGTTAAGGCTGTTTGAGAGTTCCTCAATTGTTTGACATGGATTTGCTTCCACTTCTGCCCTTAGCACGTCGTTATCTAATGTTGTTGGTCTTCCTGATCGATGGGCTTCCGAGAGATCAAAATTGCCTGATCTGAACTTGGAGAACCATCTTTGGCCTTTTCGAATGCCCAATGCGCTTGGATAAACATCGCAAATGTTTTTAGTCTCAGCAGTTGCGGTATTACCCTTGCGAAACTCAAAAAGCATACAGTGCCGGATATGCTCATCTGGTATTTGTCTGGTCATTTCACCCCAAATTACAAAAAAAAAAAAAAAAAGTCTAATACTTAATTATTCAGAAGCAAATATGATACAATCTCAAAATCTCTTTGACACGCCTTCCAAGTACGTAATGAGTTACCAAATGACAATCAAATATCGACATGCACAGAAACGACATTACTTTCCGGTCCCCCTAATAGTTCCCCATCATACTATAGGTATGGGGAACTTAGGTAATCGTGAAAATTTTCGAAATCGGTTTTTTTACTTTTTTACACGTTTTCAGGTGTGAGGAATCCGAAAATGACAAAATTTGTATGGTGTCTGTCTGTAGGGTGTCTGTTAGTGGGTTAGTGTGTTAGTCCGTTAGTTTGTTAGTCTGTGTACACGATATCTCACGAACAAATGATCGCAGAGAGGTCAGATCAAATTTAAAATATTACTTTCGATACTCGCAAGAACCCTATTTATTTGGAAAATTCAAATTAAAAAACTTCGTAAGTTATTAGAAATTTACGATTTTCGTAACATGGAGAATAGGACAAAAAATCACCTAAACGTGCATTAAATGGAAACTTTTTACTGTAAAAATATCAGACCAGTTTTAAAATATGAGTTTTGATGCCGGAATGAACACCAGTAACTATAAATATGCTACTTTGAAAATTTCGCAAGTTATTGGAAACTTACGAATTTCTTAACATGGCAGTATAGGACAAAATTTCACATAAACGTCAATTTTAAGAGATATTTTCATCGTAAAGATGTCAGACTACTTTTGAAATATTATTTAGGACACTGGCATGAATATTAATGACTATGAATTTTTCAGTATAAAAATTTCGTAAGTTATTGGAAATTTACGAATTTCTTAACATGGCAGAATAGAACAAAATTTCACATAAACGTCAATCTTGAGGGATATTTTCATCTTAAAGATGTCAAACCACTTTCGAAATATTATTTATGATACTGGCATGAATATCATAGGCTATGAATTTTCCAATTTGAAAAATTCGTAAGTTATTTGGAATTTACGATTTACTTAGCATGTCAGAATAAGGCAAAATTGAGCATAAACTTCCATTTTGAGGATCATAAATACATTAGACAACTTCAAAATTACATTTATGATATTTGTTTGAACATGATTGAATACAAATATTCTAATAGGAAAATTTCGTAAGTTTTTCGTAATTTACGATTTTATCAACATAGCGAAATTGTAAATTTTTCATATAAATATGAATTTTGAGGATTATTGCATTGGAAATAGTAGCATGAAAACTAAACAACGGAATTGACCCTGATAAAATAAATCAATAGATTAGAATAAGATAAATATATCGAAGTGAACGGTGGATAGCCTATTAGGCGGGGATTTCATTCTGTCACTCTATCAAACTTTGGTCAAATTCATTTCTTTTAACATGATTATAATATGGGAGTATAGGGGAAAATTTCTCTTAAACGTGCATGAAAATAAATATTTTTATCGTAAAGATGTAAGAACAGCTCTTAAATATCAGTTTTGATGCCGGGAGGAACATCATTATCTATAAACATGACATGCGACTTTGAAAATTTCTCAAGACAGAAAAGTTCGTATTCGCTGTTAACCCTTTATCGGCCCATTGTATCATATAGCAGAAATTGGGTTTAATCGGAAATGGATATAGCGATTTTCAAAAAAAGTCTGTAGTTAAGTGCTTTTCAAGGTGGTTGGATTAACCCTCATCTTCAGAAAAATTGCGTTCGCTGTTAACCCTTTATTGTCCAATGGCAACATATGATGGGTTCACTCGGAAATGATTATAAGGAATTTGATGAAATTTTGGAATTAAGGTCTTCTAGGGGGGCTTAAACGATTGGAACTGTCCTCATTGTCAGAAAAATTCTCGTTCACAGTTAAACCTTTAAAGGCCATTTGCAACGTATGGCAGAAATTTGGTTTACCCGGAAAAGGAGAAAGTGATTTTGATGAAAGTTCGGAGTTAGGGATTTTTGATGAGAAAAAACGATTGGATCTCATCTTCAGACAAATTCGCGTTCACAGTTAACCCTTTATCAGCTAGTTGTAAAACATAGCAGAAACTGGGTTTACTCGAAAATGGATATGCGATTTTGATGAAAGTTTGGGATTAAATGTTTTCGGGCAGGTTGTTTAAACGATTGGACTTATCCTCATCTTCAGAAAAATTCGCGTTCTCAGTTAACCCTTTATTGGCCAATTGAAACACATGGCAGCAGAAATTGGGTTTACTCGGAAAACGATATAGGGATTTTGATGAAAGTTTTGGGGTACATAAATGATTGGAAATATTTTCATCTTCAGAAAATTTCGCGTTCGCTGTTAAACCTTTAAAGGCCAAATGCAATGTATGGCAGAAATACGGTTTACATGAAATTGAACATAGCGATTTTGATGAAAGTTTGGAGTTAGGGATTTTTTGGTAAGAAAAAGCGATTGGAAACATCCTCATCTTCAGAAAAATCGCGTTCGCTGTTGACCCCTTTTCGCCCCATTGCAACATATGGCAGAAATAAGGTTTACTTCGAAATGGGTACAGCAATTTTTTAAAAAGTTTGGAAGGGATGCTAAAGCGTTTGAACTTATCGTCATCTTCAAGAAAATTCGCGTTCACAGTTAATCCTTTATCGGCCAATTGCAACATATGGCAGAAATTGGGTTTACTTAGATGGATATAGGCATTTTGATGAAAGTTTGGGGTTAAAGACTTTTCGGGGTGCTTAAACGATTGGACTTATCCTAATTCGCATTCGCAGCTAAACCTTTATCGGCCAATTACAACATGTGGCAGATATTAGGCTTACTTGGAAATGGGAATAAAAATTTTGATTAAAGTTTGGGGGTGCATAAACGATTGGAAATATTTTCATTTTCAGAAAATGTCACGTTTGCTCTTAAACCTTTAAAGGCCATTTGCAATTTATGGCAGAAATATGATTTACACGGCAATGGACAGAGCGATTTTGATGAAAGTTTAGAATTACGGATTGTTTGGTGAGAAAAAACGATTGGAAATATCATCTTCAGAAAAAAATCGCGTTCGCTGTTAACCCTTTATCGGGCCATTACAACATACGACATATATTAGGTTTACTCCGAAATGGATATAGCGATTTTAAAGAAAGTTTGGAGTTTAGTGTTTGTGGGGATAATAGTTAAACCAAATCATTCAAAGAAAAGTTTCAAAATAAAATTCATGTCTGACGACTCAGTTTTCATATTTCCCCAGGCAAAACAGCTTTAATAAAGGACCCCTGTGGCGACTTTTAAATTTTGCCGCCATGTTGGCGAGATCCCTTTTATTTTATTTTATTTTATTTTATTACTAGCAAACCCGTGCGAAATTTTCGCACTTTATTTCATTCCTTATTTACCTTAAAAGTTTGAAACTTATAAATATTATACAAATTCCACTACCTAACTAAAATTTTAATTTACCAGAAGCCAAATTATTATTATCTATATAATATTTCTCTAACGTGGTCAAGTTACGATTATATTTTATTGAAGCGATACGATAGTGACATATTTAATAAAATACGCGAGGATAAAATATAATATTTATCGGCAATATTTAAAAGCACGTGGACGTTAGTTCATGTGCATGTTAATCAGAAAAAAGACGACATTTGTCTGAGAAAATGAATTTTAAAAGTTGCATTTTTACAAACTTTGCACGTATCATTTTAAAGCTAGCAATACTTTAAATATATAAACAGAATATGAATTATTGACAAACGTTGAATAAAAAACGCAATAATAAAAAGTATAATCAAAATAGGTACCAGTTTTTAGTTCCCCATCATACTATAGGTATGGGGAACTTAGGTAATCGTGAAAATTTTCGACCTCGGTTTTTTTACTTTTTTACACGTTTTCAGGTCTGAGGAATCCGAAAATGACAAAATTTGTATGGTGTCTGTCTGTAGGGTGTCTGTTAGTGTGTTAGTCCGTTTGTTTGTTAGTCTGTGTACACGATATCTCAAGAACAAATTGTCGCAGAGGGGTCAGATCAGTTTTAAAATATTACTTTCGACACTGGCAAGAACCATATTCATTTGCAACATTCGAATTTAAAAACTTCGTAAGTTATTAGAAATTTACGATTTTCTTAACATGGGAGAATAGGACAAAAATTCACTTAAACGTGCATTTAATGGAAACTTTTTACTGTAAAAATGTCAGACCAGTTTTAAAATATCAGTTTTGATGCCGGAATGAACATCAGTAACTATAAATATGCTACTTTGAAAATTTCGCAAGTTATTGGAAATTTACGAATTTCTTAACATGGCAATATAGGGCAAATTTTCACATGAACGTCAATTTTGAGAGATATTTTCATCGTAAAGATGTCAGACTACTTTTGAAATATTATTTAGGACACTGACAGAATATTAATGACTATGAATTTTTCAGTATAAAAATTTCGTAAGTTATTGGAAATTTACGAATTTCTTAACATGGCAGAATAGAGCAAAATTTCACATAAACGTCAATCTTGAGGGATATTTTCATCGTAAAGATGTCAAACCGCTTTCGAAATATTATTTAGGATACTGACATGAATATCATAGACTATGATTTTTCTAATTTAAAAAATTCGTAAGTTATTTGGAATTTACGATTTACTTAACATGTCAGAATAAGGCAAATTTTAGCTTAAACTTCCATTTTGAGGATCATAAACACATTAGACAATTTCAAAATTACATTTATGATATTTGTTTGAACATGATTGAATACAAATATTCTAATAGGAAAATTTCGTAAATTATTCGTAATTTACGATTTTACCAACATAGCGAAATTGTAAATTTTTCATATAAATATGAATTTTGAGGATTGTTGCATTGGAAATAGTAGCATGAAAACTAAACAACGGAATTGACCCTGATAAAATAAATTAATAGATTAGAATAAGATAAATATATCGAAGTGAACGGTGGATAGCCTATTAGGCGGGGATTTCATTCTGTCACTGTATCAAGCTTTGGTCAAATTCATTTCTTTTAACATGATTATAATACTATGTCTCGCACTAGAAATTTATGAGAACATAAATATGATGGGGAATTGAGCAGAGTCCACCTATACCAACTAGTTTTACTCGTATAAAATATCAATATTTTAATGTTATTCATTTAAAATTATTTTTACTGTAATATAGTATCGAAATGAAGTATCAGAGATTATAATAATTAGAGTAAAAATAATAAATAAAATAAAATAAAACTTCTTTTGATTTTAAATATTTATCTCCATCTTTTCTAAACAAAGTTTTCAACTGATAAAAATTTACTTCTAACCCCTTACAGCGCACTACCCTTTAAAGTTGGAATTTCAACAAAAAAAAGTTGTAGGCTATCTACTTAAGTCTAAAGGAGTACGCAGGTATAATTTTGTAAAGATATTACTTACCGTTTTTAATCTGTGGGTGTTCCATCAGCTGGAACACTGCGCCACTAGAGCTCTGAAAAATGCGTCTAAATGAGCATCGCAGTGAAGCGCGTGAATGAGTAAAAGATTTTGCATATGAATTAAAAACACTGTATTATACCTGTGTAGCAGAATTAGCAGGATCCAGGGTTTACACACGGGGAGGCCTGCTACTCTACACCCTCCCCCCCACCAAAAAAAAAAAAAAATGGTTATATGATTTTTTATGAAATAATTTGATATTTACAGTTAGTATACATCTATACAAGTCTTATGTGCAAAAATATTTACAATTACTCTATTTTTTAGCTTCATGAAATTTTTGGAAGCACGTCACACCCTTTTGGTAGAAGCATGGAATGTATATATATATATGTTTTTTTTTTTTTTTTTTAAATATAAACAACCAACTCTCCCTCGCAGCATCTGATAGCTTGACGTCATTCCCTCCAAACAGAGGAAAACAGAAAACGTGAACACAGCTGTCTTGTCTCATCATTGCTTTCGGTTGCGTAATATGAAAAGCGCTAGTGTCGCAGTGTTCCAGGAGATGGAACACCTTATTTTATTCAACAATTCCTCGTATGTTTCCTGTATAAAAAGTTAAATATAATATAGAATAAATAATTTAGAGTACAGCCAACGATATAACATAGAATTTTTTTTTCAAGTAATCTTTCTTGTATTACAAAAAATATATACAAAATTTCTTGTAAATACGAGGATTTAAAATAACGCGTCTCGCTCGGTTCAATATCATGGATTGCCTTGTGTAGTGGTGTCATCTATGGGTGAAAAGGAAAGTTCAAGGAAAAAATAAACCTATTTTTATGCATTTGCAATTGAATTTAACGGTTGGAGAAGCTAGCGAAGTTAGGTGTTCCATGTAGTGGAACACTGAACGGCAAAGAGTTAAAGAACATTAAACTCTGACAATTTGTTAATTTTAAAAGATTTTTTTTTCTTTTAAGAAATGGAAAAAACTAATTTTAGAAACAGGGTATAATATATTTACAATGAAACAGATGGCGCCACATCCTGTGTAAAGAAATTTTCTGTGGAAATGCTTACGATAACCGATACGTATTCGCGAAATGCTTTATTTTTAATATACTTCCTTGGAAAGTATGAATCAATGAATTAATCGTGGGAATTATTTTATGATTGAGCCACGGAGTAATATTAACTTTAATTAGGCGTTAATGAGCTTTAATCAGGCGTCTGCCATAGACATATAAAATATTATTGTCGTCTGCTCGAGCTATTATCGGTATTCGTACTGCACTGGCACTGCATAAAAAGAAGGCATATTCCCTTTCTGAATTGTTTCAAAATTTTCTCGCGCATGCCTAGATCGTGCGGTTTTGGTCTTACAGAATATGCTTTGTGTTTTAATATAATAGATTTGTCTACCAAATGTATATGAGAAAATTATCCTCATTAAGCAGTTTTATTGGACTTTTTAAAATATAGTAAATGTTTTCCATCAATTACATTCAATGCAAAAGAATGTTTTTATTTGATTTTCGGTTGCCCTATATACTGTCTGTAAATTTTACACGCACCACATTGTGCATTTAAATTTAGTACAATACGGAAACAACATAACACATCTTGAAATGCACATCCAGTAAGTTCCAAATATAGATTTTATATATCCGAGCTCTTTCGTGTTGCTTTGTAAATGAATCATCTGCGTATATAGTTACGCTCATCACTGACTGACTGATTTCCTTGGACTCTGTCTGTGTGTGAACGCAAGTTGCCACCTAATTTTCATACTTTAGTTAATTAAAAAAAAATCTAATTGTCCGATCGATAAACTGTTTAATCCGACGGATTCAGAAAAATAGCTCCTTCCATTTGGTACCTGATTTGTAACAATTTTTTTATTAGATTTTTTTAAATTAATTAAAATATTTGAAGTGAGGAATAAATAAAATGAAATGATCATTTTTCAACGGGTGCCTTAGGGCCATATTCACCAACTTCTTAACACTCGGATTATAACCTCGGATCAGTGGTAATCGCTCGATCATACGAAAATCGGTATTCTCCAACAAAAATCCGCAGTTCACCGGCTACTTTAACACTTCGTTTTTGATCCTCGAATATCGGAGGATTACAGGGTTAATTCTCGGATCTTTTCGTAACGCATGCGCTCTCCGCAGCTCAGCTTCGTAAACAAAAAACAAACATGGCTGACGTTGACGATCTATTCTCACTAAGTAGATGATATTGAAAGCTTAGAACTATCGGATACATTTGAAAGAAGGAAAAGGACGGTGCATCAAATTAGAGTAAATGATTTGGATTCTTTGAATAATGTGGCATTTCGATATCGCTATCGATTAAATAAAGATTCCGTGGAATTTCTAATACGAATGTTAGACAATAGGCTGTCATCTGCCACAGAAAAGAATAATGCATTAACTTCGGCAGAAAAAAAAATTAATAGCTTTAAGATTCTCTTAATCATAACAATCAAAATTTTTAATCGTAGCGTAAACAGTTGTCGCCTGCGTGATTATTCTTTTTAAAAATGTTCTAAAGTAAAATTGATTCTTAATTCGTGCGTAAACAAAAGCGAAGTAATCAAGAGTATCAGTGTTGCCAATTTGCTTTTTACACTTTCTGATCTTCTGATCCGATTGATTAGTTAATTGAAGCCGAGTGGTGAATAAATGCTCTCTTCGTTCTTGGCCAATCAAAACGAAGCTTTTATTTCTCTTCCAGTTAATCCATGGATCACGTAATCGGCTGATGGTGAATACCGTAGGAATATTATCCAGTGTTAGCTTTGATTCTCGGATTTGCTGATCCATGGTTTAATCCTCGATCAATGAAGTATGGTGAATACGGCCCTTAGTCGCCGTAACAACTAACTAGTAGTAAATGGTTTTCAAATTATACTCTGTATCTATACGAAACATGCTTTTATAAATATGAAATATATGCCTTCATTTCATTTAGTTTAGTGAAGGCTACATATGTTAAACTGTATTTCTTAGAATTTTTACCCATAGACGTAATGTATATGAATACTTTTATATGTCCCTGAACATGTACAGTCGGGGGGGGGGGGAACGCAGCACTCGACGTTACTTTGTTGCTAATCGATGCACAAAAATGTAATAGAAATCATTTGGCGGGGAATTGTGAATAGTTTCAGAAAACGAAGTTAAATTTTGAATTGGGGGTCGTCTACATATTAAAACGCTTTGATTTTTCCAATGGCAATGCCCCATTTTTATTTTATATTTGAATTCCTGAGATCACGACAACGCGAAAAAGTATATTGGTTGTATATTTCACTTATTTTTTCACAGAGTTATAAGCGTTCAAAGTTTGAAGGTCTTAATGTTAAATTCATATTTGAAACTTTTATTAATATCTTCACAAAAAATAACTTGATCGATATAATTGTTTTTTTACGAGATACAGTGACAAAACCCAAACATAATCCATCATTACTTTTGATTCTGAAAAATATTAATAAATTCATATTCATAAAAATTATGAATTATGACCTATATTAATTTTTACATAAAATGAATCCTAATGCTGAAAAATATGGGTGTGCAAATTTGCAGCTCATTCCAGTTATTAGTTTTCGAGATATAAATAAATCTTTCTTTTGGAGTGGTTTAGGGGGCCGTCTCTTATAAAGTTTTGCACGAGATAACGAAACAAATCTTAAAAAATAACTGAGGAAATTGAACAAAATATTTTTATTTTTTATTTACGGGTCAAATTCTATAACAACAACGTCAAACGCAAAGAAATGAAACAAAAATGATGACTTTTAGTATACATTTTCGCACTGCCAGACTCTCAAAAGTTTGAATATGAAGTCAAAATTGGGTGTTGCTATTGAAAAAAAATCAAAGTTGGCGCTCATTTCAATATGTAGATAACCCCTAATTAAAAATTCGACAACATTTTCAGAAAGTGCATTTAATTTCCTGTTGAATGGTGGCTATTAAATTTTTTCTGCGTTAATTAATAACAAAATCACAGTAAGTGCTGCGTTCCCCCCCGACTGTACTATTTGTCCGAATTCAACAAAGAGTTTCAAGTAGCATCTCCAAATGAAACAGTTTTGAAATACCGAGTTGGAACTCTCTACTAGCATTGTTCTTGAATTATGCTGATAACAGACACGTACGGAGACATACGCACAAACACACACAAGCAAATTAGCCTCTAAAAACCCGATTTTTGATTTAAAAGACCTCAATGTAAATATATCAAAATCTCAATTTCAAAAATTTGGTCCAAAAACAAATATTTTCTACTCTATAATAGAAAGTAAAACTAGTATATATTGTACTTATCACAAAACTTTCTTCTATATTTTCATATACAAATTCATTATCACATCTCTACAAAAAGAATGTGGACAAAATTTGATCTGATAATTTTAGCTGACATACATGTTTTTTTGGTGTGCTGAAACCGAAAATGAAGCCAGTTTTTCCTATCGCGTATAGATATTTGTCAATACAGGGTGTCTACTGCCTACTGACACAATTTCTTCATTTCCGGTAGTTTCTATACTGTATTTTCCCATGCTTAATTATAATTAATGATGGAAACATACTATAAAAGTTACCATATAATTATATTGGTGGAAGGATCACGGTAGAAATTGTGTTGGTATCACTGTACTTGAAAAAAAAAAAAAAAAAAAATCTATATCTGATAGAGAATAACTATCTTCAATTTCGGTTCAACAAAAAAAAAAAAAAAAAAAAACTAGTTGGCATAGGTGGACTCTGCTCAGTTCCCCATCATATTTATGTTCTCATAAAATTCTAGTGCGAGACATATTATAATCATGTTAAAAGAAATGAATTTGACCAAAGCTTGATACAGTGACAGAATGAAATCCCCACGTAATAGGCTATCCACCGTTCTCTTCGATATATTTATCTTATTCTAATCTATTAATTTATTTCATCAGGGTCAATTTTGTTTTTTAGTTTTCATGCTACTATTTCCAATGCAATAATCCTCAAAATTCATATTTATATGAAAAATTTACAGTTTCGCTATGTTGATAAAATCGTAAATTACGAATGATTTACGAAATTTTCCTATTAGAATATTTGTATTCAATCATGTTCAAACAAATATCATAAATGTAATTTTGAAGTTGTCTAATGTATTTATGATCCTCAAAATGGAAGTTTATGCTCAATTTTGTCTTATTCTGCCATTTTAAGTAAATCGTAAATTCCAAATAACTTACGAATTTTTTATATTGGAAAATTCATAGTAATTAATATTCATGCCAGTGTTCTAAATAATATTTCAAAAGTAGTCTGACATCTTTACGATGAAAATATCTCTAAAAATTGACGTTTATGTGAAATTTTGCCCTATACTGCCATGTTAAGAAATTCGTAAATTTCCAATAACTTGCGAAATTTTCAAAGTAGCATATTTATAGTTACTGATGTTCATTCCGGCATCAAAACTGATATTTTAAAACTGGTCCGACATTTTTAATGTAAAACGTTTCCATTTAATGCACGTTTAAGTGAAATTTTGTCCTATTCTCCCATGTTAAGAAAATCGTAAATTTCTCATAACTTACGAAGTTTTTGAATTCGAATTTTGCAAATGAATAGGATTCTTGCCAGTATCGAAAGTAATATTTTAAACGATCTGACCTCTCTGCGATCATTTGTTCGTGAGATATCGTGTTAACAGACTAATAAACTAACGGACTAACACACTAACGGACTGACACACTGACACACTAACAGACACCCTACAGACAGACACCATACAAATTTTGTCATTTTCAGATTCCTAACACCTGAAAACGTATAAAAAAGTCAAAAGGCCGAGGTCGAAATTTTTCACGATTACCTAAGTTCCCCATACCTATAGTATGATGGGGAACTAAAATTACAATTTCGCTATGTTGATAAAATCGTAAACTACGAATGATTTACGAAATTTTCCTATTAGGATATTTGTATTCAATCATGTTCAAACAAATATCGCAAATGTAATTTTGAAGTTGTCTAATGTGTTTATGATCCTCAAAATGGAAGTTTATGCTCAATTTTGCCTTATTCTGACATGTTAAGTAAATCGTAAATTCCAAATAACTTACGAATTTTTTAAATTGGAAAAATCATAGTCTATGATATTCATGACAGTATCCTATATAATATTTCGAAAGTGGTTTGACATCTTTACGGTGAAAATATCCCTCAAGATTGACGTTTATGTGAAATTTGGCTCTATGCTGCCATGTTAAGAAATTCGTAATTTTCCAATAACTTACGAAATTTTTATATTGGAAAATTCATAGTCATTAATATTCATGCCAGTGTTCTAAATAATATTACAAAAGTAGTCTGACATCTTTACGATGAAAATATCTCTCAAAATTGACGTTTATGTGAAATTTTGCCCTATACTGACATGTTAAGAAATTCGTAAATTTCCAATAACTTGCGAAATTTTCAAAGTAGCACATTTATAGTTACTAATGTTCATTCCGGCATCGAACCTGATATTTTAAAACTGGTCTGACATTTTTACAGTAAAAAGTTTCCATTTAATGCACGTTTAAGTGAATTTTTGTCCTATTCACCCATGTTAAGAAAATCGTAAATTTCTCATAACTTACGTTTTTAATTCGAATGTTGCAAAAGAATAGGGTTCTTGCCAGTATCGAAAGTAATATTTTAAAACTGATCTGACCTCTCTGCGATCATATGTTCGTGAGATATCGTGTTAACAGACTAACAAACTAACGGACTAACACACTGACACACTAACGGACTGACACACTGACACACTAACAGACACCCTACAGACAGACATCATACAAATTTTGTCATTTTCGGATTCCTCGCACCTGAAAACGTGTAAAAAAGTCAAAAAACCGAGGTCGAAAATTTTCACGATTACCTAAGTTCCCCATACCTATAGTATGATGGGGAACTAAACTAGTTGGCATAGGTGGACTCTGCTCAGTTCCCCATCATGTGTATGTTCTCATAAATTTCTTGTACAGGACCTATTATATACATGTTAAGAGAAATGAATTTGACCAAACGCTTGACACAGTGACAGAACGAAATCCTCGCCTAATAGGCTATCCACCACCATTCAGTTCGATATCTTATTCTAATCTATTAATTTATTTTATTGGGATCAATTCCGTAGTTTATTTTCATGCTACTATTTCCAATGCAACTTTCCTAAAAATGCGTATTTTTATGAAATATCTCCCCATTTTGCTATGTTGATAAAATCTTAAATTTCGAATAACTTACGAAAGTTTCCTATTAGAATATTTGTAGTCAATCATGTTCATACAAGTATCATAAATGTTATTTTGAAATTGTCTGATATATTTATGATCCTTAAAATGGCCGTTTATGCTCGATTTTGCCTTATTCTGCCATTTTAAGTAAATCGTAAATTCCAAATAACTTAGGAATTTTTACTTTCTCTTACCCATAAGGTAGAGAAAGTATTGTTTTTGGGTCAAATTTTCGAACGCGAGATTTTGTTATATTTACACGTTTTGAGGTCCCCTGAATACGAAAATCATGTTTTTAGCAAATGGTCTGTGTGTGTGTCTGTCTGTTATCAGCATATCTCAAAAACAAATTATGGCAGAAAGTTCAAACTTGGTATTCTAAATGTGTATCCTATAGGGATGCTACAATAAGCTTTTCGTTAAGATCAAGCAAATGGTTCGTGTACAGGGACAATCAAGAGAATTCTAATACATTACGTCTATGGGGGAAATTACAGGTAAGTAGAATTTAACGTCTATAGACTGCACTAAACCAAATGAAACGAACATATATTTTTTGTAATAGAGATAGTTAACTGGAAAAATTTTTTTGTGTATGTAGGAGCCTCGCCTCCACCCCTAGGGGGGGGGGAGTCCCCCCTCGAGGGGAGTAAATTTTCATGATGGGTATCATTCAAAAGAGCTTGCGAATACCTTTCAAACGAATGGTTGAACTATAAATGTGTAATAATTTAAAACAACGTTATAGATTTTTTTTTATTTTAACAAAAAAAAAAAAAAAAAAAAAAACGTATTTTTTTTTTTTTTTTTTTTTTTTTTTTTAATATTGAGAGTAAAATGGACTTTTTTTGGATATTTAGTGTTACACTACCTCTCTAATATGGAAATCGTCTGCATTATCATAAAAAATATTTTTTTAAATAATAATTTTAATAAATTATTTTTTAAAAACAGAATTATTTTTTAATAACCGAATTATATTCTATATAAATGTAGGTGCATTAATGAAACGGGGGGTTGAGGGGGCGGTAGCCCCCCTCACACAGAACTAATTATCATATAAAACTCTTCAGAAGCCTAATATGAATTGTTTAACACAGGTTTACATAACAGTACTCGTTATCTTACCTTTTAATCTGCAACCTGTATTTATAGTAATAAATTTCAGGGTAAGAGAAAGTCGTGTGAGTGACACACCAGATTATTTAAATTGGAAAAATCATACTCTATGGTATTCATGTTAGTATCCTAAATAATATTTCGAAAGTGGTTTGACATCTTTACGAGGAAAATATCCCTCAAGATTGACGTTTATGTGAGATTTTCCTCTATTCTGCCATGTTAAGAAATTCGTAAATTTCCAATAACTTACGAAATTTTTATATTGGAAAATTCATAGTCATTAATACTCATGCCAGTGTCCTAAATAATATTTCAAAAGTAGTCTGACATCTTTACGATGAAAATATCTCTCAAAATTGACGTTTATGTGAAATTTTGCCCTATACTGCCATGTTAAGAAATTCGTAAATATCCAATGACTTGCGAAATTTTCAAAGTAGCATATTTATAGATACTGATGTTCATTCCGGCATGAAAACTGACATTTTAAAACTGGTCTGACATTTTCACAGTAAAAAGAATCCATTTAATGCACGTTTAAGTGAATTTTTGTCCTATTCTCCCATGTTAAGAAAATCGTAAATTTCGAATAACTGCTGAAATTTTTAAATTCGAATGTTGCAAATGAATAGGGTTCTTGCCAGTGTCGAAAGTAATATTTTAAAACTGATCTGACCTCTCTGCGACAATTTGTTCTTGAGATATCGTGTTAACAGTCTAACAAACTAACGGACTAACACACTAACGGACTGACACACTAACACACTAACAGACACCCTACAGACAGACACCATACAAATTTTGTCATTTTCGGATTCCTCACACCTGAAAACGTGTAAAAAAGTCAAAAAACCGAGGTCAAAAATTTTCACGATTACCTAAGTTCCCCATACCTATTGTATGATGGGGAACTAAAAAGCACAAAGGTCAGACAAAATTATCAAATGAAAATTTTAGAGGTAGACCTCTATTTTCCATGATGAATGCATATGATTTTTTTTCTCATAGAAGTATAATACGAAATGTACGAAGAATGTCGATTTTATGTTCCTTAAAAAATGCCCCCCCCCCCCACACACACACCCTTTTTACTTTCTTCTATATATTCAACAGAAGAAAGTGTTGGATTCGTAAAAAAAATTCGACCTCGGGTTTTCAATGGATTTACACGTTTCGAGAGGTCTAGCTAGAACACTATTTGACCATTTTTAGAAAATGTCTGTCTGTGTGTGTGTGACAAAATTTTGTGGCAACTGTATCTCAGGAAATACTGTACAGAATTTCATAAAATTTGATATGTTGTTGCACTTTGACATAAATTAGTGCCTACCAGCGTTTGGTGGAAATCGTCCTGTAGGTGGGGTTCCCATCCCGCTTTTTCTTAATTTTTAACAAGTCGTATAAATGTACATAAAGAGAATTATTTTTTAATTAAAAAGGATTATTTATAATAGTGATAGTCAACTGGGAAAAAAACTTTTGTATATGTAGGAGCATCCCCCCCTCCCCCGCTGCGGAGGAAGTCAACCCCGTGGGGGGTAAATTTTCATTATGGGTATTTTCAAAAGAGCGCGTCAGTACCTTTCAAACGAATGGCTGAACCACTGATCTGTGGTGATTAAAAATAAAGTTATCCATTTTTATCATTATACATATATATATATATATATATATATATATATATATATACATTAAAGATGTCATACAGAGAATAAAATTGACTTTCTTGACTTTCTTTGGATATTTAGTGTTATATTACTTCTCTAAAGTGGAAATTATCAGCATTTATCATGGAAGATAATTTTAATAAATAATAATTTTAACGAATTATTTTTACTGAGTGAATTTGTCTGCGAAAATATAGAAGAAAGTCATGTGGTGGCTACAGCATATATTAATTTTTTAATTGGAAAAAAAAATGATAATTTTACTTTAAATTATCAAATATCAATGCTTCAACCAGTCGTTTTAAAGGTATTCATTAGTTCTTTTGAAAGATATCTATATTTAAAATTTGCTTCGTTGTTCCTACTTGTCCTCCCTCCCACCCCCCTCCCACCCCAAATAAATAATATCAGGCAATTCAAATGTTGTATTTTGAAGTTTGTTGCTTGAAAAGTTTTGATTAACATTAATAAGTTTCAAGAAATGATGCGAGGGAAAATTGTCTGAATAATTTTAAACAAACTTTTGAATTTAATAACAGTTTTAATTCTATAAAAATGAATTAGGAACAATAATCAAACCGGGGGTTGAGGGAGGCGGTACTCCCCTTCACACAGAATTATTTATTTGTCAAATGAAGATATCCGATGCCTAATTTGAATTGTTTTTAAAGTATGTTTATATAACAGTACTCGTTATCTTACTCCTTAATCTCCAGTCTGTATCTACAGTATGGGAAAAGAAAATCGTGTGAGTGTCACACCAGATTATTTTTCCTTTTTAAAATTTAATTTTAATATTACATTTTCTTTTTCTATACGACACGAAAAGTTAGTTCCAACTTTAAGAAGTATTTATTAACTTTGGCAATTTTTATCAAAGACGAATGCTTCTTCTTTTTTCTTCCATTGCTTGTTGTTAGATAGATTATTAAATTTCACTAGTACTCATATTTGTAGATACAGAGAAAAACAAGTATGTTGGGGCCACCACAAGGCTTTCTTCAACATTTTCCTATACAAATTCACTCAGTGCGAATAATTTATTAAAATTATTATTTAAAAAAAATATTTTCCCTGATGAATGCAAATGTCTTTATCCTAGAGAAGTACAGCACTAAATATCCAAAGAAAATCACATTTATTCTCAACAAAGGAAATTCTTTGTCAAAGTGAACTTTATTTTAAATTATGACAGTTCGATGTTTCAATCATTCATTTTCGAAGGTATTGGCAAATTCTTTTGAGTGATACCTATAATGCAAATTTACCTCCTTTTGTAGGGAGGGAGGGAGGGGGGGGGGTGATGCTCCTACACGTACAAAAAAACTTTCACAGTTGACTAATACTATTATAAATAATTCTTTTTAATTTCCTATTGATTCGTTAAAAATAACTTTCATTATACAATTTTATGCAAAATTCTGTCTTATACTGCCATGTTAAAAATTTAGAAAAAACGGGATGGCAGGGACAATGTTGGACAAATTTCCCCATAAATTGATAGGCACTAATATGTGTCAAGATGCAACTACATATCAATTTGTATAAAATTCTGTACAATAGTTTTTGAGATACATTTGCCAAAAATATTATCACACACAGACAGACGGACAGATAGACATTTTCAAAAAATGGTTAAATCGTGTTCTAGACCTCTCAAAACGTGTAATTCCATCGAAAACTCAAAGTGAAACATTTTTTACGAAACCAATGCTTTCTTCTATTGAATATAGAATAAATTGAAAATATTTCATTGAAACAACAAAAATGTTGATACTTGAACAAAAATTATTTTGTTGTTTTAACCAAAGAGTTTCATTGATTCAACCAATATTAGTTTAAATCAGCAAACTTATTTTGTTGATTTAACCTTTTACAGGCCGAATTTAGATCCAGGTATATTTTTCATTAGTTTTTTGCATATTTTACCTTATAATGCTTTATTTAAGGGGTATTAATCATTTAAATGCATAAAAAATATATACATAAATATTAATTGTCATTAAAACTAATTTTTAATATTATTAGATTATTAAGATTAATATTATAGTTTATTCTGATTAGTATTATCAAGTTTGGTGTCCTTTTTGATAAAAAGAGCTGTTTAAAATAACTCAACTGATTTTTAGAGTCATCGGATACTTTCAAATTTTTATGCATTTCTTTAGTCTTACTTCTGTGGGAAGAAATATGAAAATGATCATTTTTGGGGCTTTTTGTAGTTACCAACTAATGACAGGAATGTTGCTTTTGTTCTAAAAAACCAAGTCATCTTTTAAATATGTCTGCTAATTTTTTCAAGTCAATATTGGTGCAATTTAATTTTTGAAATAAGTTTTAATTTGATGTTCCCATTTAGGAACATTGGCCTGTAAAAGGGCAAACAAACATTTTTGTTGGCCTGGGCTCTGCTAATAGATAATCATCCTGGGTCTTGGGCCTGCTGAGGCCCAAGACCCAGGATGATTTTGGTGCCCCCCTCCCGAACAAACTAAAGCAATTTTCTCAAAACAAATACCTAATTTGTGCAAGAAGTTTGTATGCTGGTGACAAAGTTAAAATATCGCTTTCATTAGAAATTAGTTTTAACATTTCTTCTTCTTCTTCTTTTTTTTTTTTTTTTTTCTTTCTTGCAGAGATCTCAATTTCTTTCTTTCTTTTTTTTTTTAAATCTTTTTTCTATGACTGTTTAAATTCACTTGTATAGAAATGTAATTTTTCACAAGGCATTCTTTATAATACTTTGTTCATCTTTAATCCTAATCTGCCTCTTTCATACCATATGAAATTTGCAGGATGTAAATATTAACACATGACTAAATACCATCGAAAATATAAAAACATTTGCGATTAAGACAAAACCAAGATTTTTAATCTATATACAATATATGTGTAAGTTTTTGAGTAAATCTTCCTCTAGATTTTTTGGTTCGTTGTGTGCAAAGTTACATATTTTAACGAATCGCTATGAAAACTGGTACATTTATCAATCATGAGAAAATCTAGCTAATGCTCATTTTAGATCTATGTAGTAGGAAACTGATGACGGTTTGGAATCTACCTCTAGGTGTGGTTCGGAGACATGCCATAAAATTTCGATCCTCCATGGAGAAGAATGGATTCCAACAAAAGATTATTACCATCAACTAACTTTCAGTTATTATTATTTTTTTTTTAAGGAAAGATTTAACAAATATAGCATTTAAAATTTAAAAATTTATTAAATTTTTTTTTGGTGCTCATAGACAGAGGTGTCCGAAGCTGAGGCCTAGTCGGCCTGTGCGATAATCAGGCCCTGTCTATTAGCACGCCTGATATAGTTGTTTCAACACACATCTGTCTTTTGTTTTGCCTTTTAAATCAAAACTTTAAACTTGTTTAGTATGTGCTTTTTCAGATTTTTGATGCCTTCAATTATTAAGGCTTTACTAAATGTTCTTGAAAATGTTCTTGTTCGAAAATAGTTTAATCAACATAGTTTAATCATATCGAAGAGTTTTAAGGATCGGATTTGAATTATCGAAAATACTGTTTTCAAGTTCACATATATGTGATCATGCATTATTATTGGTATTATTATTGTTATTGTTATTATTATTATTCTACTTTTCGTGTAAAATTTTTGTGTCTTTTTTTTTTTTTTTTTTTTTTTTCGCTCTAAAACTAATAACATTAAAAAAAATCCAATCCTTAAATTTGTTCTATATATTACTATTGATATTGATATTGAATAATAATAATGATAATAACAATAAATCAACACAAAATAAGAGTGGCATTTTAAAATTACTAGAAAAATTAAAATTAAATATATATATATATATATATATTACGCATTGAAGCATTTGTATTGGCATTCATTTAATGATAAATAAATAAATATAATGTATATATAAAGTTAATAAATATATATAATTTTTTATTTGAGGTTCTGAGTTCCCTTAATTAATTAACATAACAAATAGGGTATTTAAATTTCAATTACCTATGGTTATCTTCATGAGGATCCTTTCATCAGCGGGCTCGCAATTTCATCATTTTTATGAAATTTTTAAAAATATTTTTAAGCATTTAAATATAAAAACATCTCTTTTAAAAGATAACATCAAAGTCATAACAAACAGCATTTCAAAAGTTTATTAAATAAATAGATAGATGTTAGTATCGAAATAGTTCTAATTCCTTTAAATTTACCTTTAAACAATAAAAATTCCTTAATTTGCAAGTAAAATGTATTTATTATCGTTAAAAATATAAATAAATAAAAGCGTTGGAGAACAATTCAATTAATCTTCTCTCTCTATATGATTTTTTTTTTTTTTTTTTTTTTTTTTTAATTAGATGTTTAATGGAACTTATGTATAACTCATGCATTGCCTCTTAGAATCTGGATATTATTTATCAAAATCAGTGTAACAAAATTAATAAAATGTGCAAAATATTCTGGACAGGAAAACTTACCGTTTTATTTTATGATACTTCATATAATTTAATATTCTATCACAGTTCATAAAATAAAAAAAAATGTTTTTCTTTAGCTTTAAGCATATTATATTCACATCATTACATTCATAAATATACTATATAGTTATACGAATATTTCCAAGCTGAAGAAGGGCTACACTTTTGAAAATGACGAATATTCTTTATTGTAATTGAAACTATATATATTTCAATTTTTTTCCTCGTTATTTTTATATTAAGGAAAAGTTTCACATTAATTTTTTGGAGTTTAGTTCAGTATGCTATAGTTTTTCATAAATCACATAAATGTCCCAAATTTACAGTCATATAAAAAGAAAAAAAAAAAATTGTTCTTGTTCGAAAATAATCGAGTTCTCGGAAAAGCATATATTACACCTTATATTCTCGTTTGCAACGATCATGATCGTCAGTCGATCCCTTAGATCCTTTAGAAGTTATTATAATTTGTTGTTGTCTGATGAGAAATTTTGGTCTTGGACAGGGTGGCTGTTTCCAACTGCTTGTTGCTTCTGTATAAGTTGGAGGCGGAGGGTCTGTACTAAAACGGCGATTCTGAAAACGACTTCTCAAGAAATTTTTGTCGTTATTAGGTGGTTTGGGCTGTTGCTGATTCTGCCTAAAAGTTCCTAAGGCGTGCGTAAATACAACTTCGCCTTCTTTTTTAACTACTGTTTGCTGTTTAGTTGACGGCGATAGATTATAAGTAGACGATGGTGCAGAGCTTAGCAAGCAACAGGCATCTGACATGCGACGCATGGCTGTATTAAAAACAGATTTCAAAGTAAGTTTCTGGACCTCGGATCCACAAGCAACAGAATGTCTTCTAGAACCAAGTTTTCTTGTTTCATTGTTTGAAATGGGTGAAGAAGATGCAATTAGAAGATAGTCTAAAGACTCAGAAGATAGTTGTCTGTTGATTTTAAAATCCTGGCTGTTCCATCTCTTCCTAAGTGGCTTTGGGGATGGCATTCTTATACTTGAATTGTTACTTTCGGTACTAGAGTTATTACTCACAGCAGTTTGTCTTACTAACTTTGAACGAAGCATAGTTACAATTGCAATTCAATCAATATGAAGTTATATTTAGTGATAAGAACGTCCTAAGTACCTTGACGTTAATCGATTAGATCCCATTCAATGTCGAAAAGTATAAATAAATAATAATAATAAAAAATCCCGTAAAGGGATTAAGTTTTCTTTAGTGGTAATTTTAGGATACACATATACTCTTGTCTGCATATGAAAGGTTTCTTAGCTGCGTCACTGTTCTCCGAGCAAGTGTGGCAAATCTTTATTTTATTTCTGTTTATCTACGTTTGTTTTTTGTTTGTGACATTTGATGATTCATGTGTGTAGTCTATGTTATTGTTTACTTTTAAGCATGACTTTTCGAACATTTACCTTTCGAAAGTAACTTGTGTTTTCATTTTATATCAATTAAGAGTGTTAACCTTCATGTTATTAAAAAAAAAAAAATCTAATTCGTCTTAAAGAGTATTAACATTTATATTATTAAAAGAATTAAAAAAAAAAAGAAAGAAAGAAAAGAAAAGAAAAGAAAAAGGAAATTAATCCACCACTAAACTTATCACGTCGATCTTCTAGTAAAATAGAAGGTTCACTAATAATACCATGTAAACTTATTATATTTATTAATGATGTATTTTTTTATTTTTTTTAAGTTCCTTAATACCCTTATTTTCTTAATAGCTTTAGAGAAGCCTGGCTGGAATTACCTCCGTAATTGGGAGAGTGGGGGGGGGGGGGGGGGAGTCTTTCCAAAAGATCTTTGCCCATATTTATAAGAGTTTCGGAGGGAAAAAAATAAAAAATTCGAACAGTTAGTCCAATTATTGCTTCTTGGAATCGAACCAGACACTTCCCGTCCTCCAGCTTTGAAAGCAGAACTTCTCGACCACTTGATAGGACTGTGAAATAAAACAGTGCTTTTGTCAAAGCTGATTTTTTTTATTTTATTTATTTATTTATTTTTTTTTTTTTAATTTTTCCCAGTGGCTGAGTACATATGAAGTACAATAAGAAAAACACGGATAAACAGAACAACAACGGAAAAAAAAAAAAAAAAAAAAAAAAAAAACATCGAAAATATTCATGAGATAACTGGAGGTTATGAGTCCTCTCGCTTCCCAGTGACAAACTGCCTCAGCCCCACCATGGAGGGCTTCACAGTAGCGCAGGTGGTGTCATGTTCTTAATAAGTCTAAGAACATGATTAGACAAGGATTTATTTAACAAAACAGTATTAAATGTACTTTTTTTTATATAGGAATTATTGCTAGCGTTCGAAGAATTGTACTGTCAATAGTAAGTATAAAACTTTCCATAAACACCATAAAATGCAAAAAACTCCCAACAGTTTTTTCGGGTCGAAATAGAACATGACTCTTCGTCAGACGAATAAAGTAAGCACGAGTACTGAAAAGAAAACGGCAACGTATCAGCGGCAAAGCGACATTACGTTGCCCCTTTCTTTGTAGCACTCGTACCTACTCTGTACGCCTGACGAAGTGTTGTATTTTATTTCGACCCGAAACTATTGTTGCGAGGTTTTTTTTTTTTTTCTTTTCTTTTTAGGGTGTTTAATCAATGAACATATTACTTACCACTAGTACTTAAGCATATAAAGAAATATAAAGAGCTTTTATTATTAATGATGAATTTTCATCTATAGGAATGTAATTTGCATTTAAATTTTCTACTTAATAAGTACTTTTTGGTTGTATATACAGTCCAACTTCGTTAACGTGAACACGCTTAACGGGAATTTCTTAGCATGAACTGTTTCCACAATCCCCGTCAGAATGAAGATTAGTTTCTGATTTACTAGCATGAAATGAACTATATTCATAACATGAACAGCTAGGCGCGCAAAATAAACAACGATAGCGCTAACTTTTTAGAACAGAGAAAAATTCTTAACATCTAAACCCTTTAGCATTACAGTTTTAGTATAAGATCCACTTGTTAAATTTTTGTCACTGTTTGACGATGAATTTTCTGGGTATTATTGCTTGATTAAAGGAATTATGAACTTATTATTTTCTAATGCCTATATTTTTTACTATTGATTTTTAGTTCCTCATCATACGTGTATGGGGAACTTAGGTAATCGTGAAAATTTTCGACCTCGGTTTTTTTACTTTTCTACATGTTTTCAGGTGTGAGGAATCCGAAAATGACAAAATTTCTATGGTGTCTGTCTGTAGGGTGTCTGTTAGTGTGTCAGTGTGTCAGTCCGTTAGTGTGTCAGTGTGTTAGTCCGTTAGTTTGTTAGTCTGTTAACACGATATCTCACGAACAAATGATCGCAGAGAGTTCAGATCAGTTTTAAAATATTACTTTCGATACTGGCAAGAACCCTATTCATTTACAACATTCGAATTTAAAAACTTCATAAGTTATTAGAAATTTACGATTTTCTTAACATGGGAGAATAGGACAAAAATTCACTTAAACGTGCATTTAATGGAAACTTTTTACTGTAAAAATGTCAGACCAGTTTTAAAATATCAGTTTTGATGCCGGAATGAACATCAGTAACTATAAATATGCTACTTTGGAAATTTCGCAAATTATTGGAAATTTACGAATTTCTTAACATGGCGGTATAGGGCAAAATTTCACTTAAACGTCAATTTTGAGAGATATTTTCATCGTAAAGATGTCAGACTACTTTTGAAATATTATTTAGGACACTGGCATGAATATTAATGACTATGAATTTTCCAATATAAAGATTTCGTAAGTTATTGGAAATTTACGAATTTCTTAACATGGCTGACTAGAACAAAATTTCACATAAACGTCAATCTTGAGGGATATTTTCATCGTAAAGATGTCAAACCACTTTCGAAATATTATTTAGGATACTGGCATGAATATCATAGACTATGATTTTTCCAATTTAAAAAATTCGTAAGTTATTTGGAATTTACAATTTACTTAACATGTCAGAATAAGGCAAAATTGAGCATAAACTTCCATTTTGAGGATCCTAAATACATCAGACAACTTCAAAATTACGTTTATGATATTTGTTTGAACATGATTGAATACAAATATTCTGATAGGAAAATTTCGTAAATTATTCGTAATTTACGAGTTTATCAACATAGCGAAAATGTAAATTTTTCATATAAATATGAATTTTGAGGATTATTGCATTGGAAATAGTAGCATGAAAACTAAACAACGGAATTGACCCCGATGAAATAAATTAATAGATTAGAATAAGATAAATATATCGAAGTGAACGGTGGATAGTCTATTAGGCGGGGATTTCATTCTGTCACTGTATCAAGCTTTGGTCAAATTCATTTCTTTTAACATGATTATAATATGTCTCGCACTAGAAATTTACGAGAACATAAATATGATGGGGAACTGAGCAGAGTTCACCTATGCCAACTAGTTTTTAGTTAATTTAGGACAATATGTAACACTCTGCATTTATTTGCAATGTACAGTCGGGGAAAAAAAAACGCAACACTCAACGTAACTTCGTTGCTAATCAATGTAGAAAAATGTAGTAGGTATCATTCGACGGGGAATTGTGAGTAGTTTCAGAAAATGAACAGAAATTTTGAATTGGGGGTCGTCTACATATTAAAACGCGCACCAACTTTGATTTTTTCAATGGTAACCCCCTATTTTTATTTTATATTTGAATTCCTGGGGTCGCGACAACGCGAAAAAGTATATTGGTTGTATATTTTACTCATTTTTTCACAGAGTTATAAGCGTTCAAAGTTTGAAGGTGCTAATGTTAAATTCATATTTCAAACTTTTATTAATATCTTCATAAAAAATAACTTGATCGATATAATTTTTTTTTTTACGAGATACAGTGAAGAAACCCAAACATAATCCATCATTACTTTTGATTCTGGAAAATATTTTTAATTTTGAAAAATATTAATAAATTCATATTCATAAAAATTATGAATTATGACCTATATTAATTTTTACATAAAATGAATCCTAATGCTGAAAAATATGGGTGTGCAAATTTGCAGCTCATTCCAGTTATTAATTTTCGAGATATAAATAAATCTTTCTTTTGGAGTAATTTAGGGGGCCGTCTCTTATATAGTTTTGCATGAGATAACGAATCAAATCTTAAAAAATAACAAAGAAATTAAACAAAATACTTTTATTTTTTATTTACGGGTCAAATTATATAACAGCAGCGTCAAACGCAAAGAAATGAAACAAAAATGAGGATTTTTAGACATTAGTGTTAGCATCAAGAATTCCTGTTTTCTAAAGAAGATAAGCCCCGCCTTCATCGCTCTTCAAAACAAAACAATACATTAAAGAAAAGTAAATGTGACACTGAGTATTCGTGTTAAACCCCTTATTTTATGTTGACAAAAATATGCACAAGTGGTATTTACTTCATCGATTAATTGGTGATTAATTTTGAATCTTTTAAACAAACACTAGAAGAAAAAAGTTAACTAAATAGGCGGGGTTTACTGTTTTAAATAGAAAAATGGGTTTAATGTGAAATTCTCAAATATAAAAAACGAATGGAATTGGAATGCAAGACAGACCTGTAAAATCGTTTCTTAACTACCGTCATAGTTAAAAAAGGCTTAATCATTTGCTTCATATATTGCTTTATTTTATTTTATTTATTTACTTATTTATTTATTTTGTAGGGGGACGATTATTATTTTAAGGACACTTTATTCTTTAAAATTTTATTAATACATTTTAACTTTATACATTTTTAAAAACGTACTTTACCTTTTATAAATATATTTTAACACTTTTTGCGACTGCAGGATTTTATCTTTTTGACAGTAAGACCCGCCTACGGGCGTTATACTCTCAAAATAAAATATTTCAGAACAAATTCTCTGTATTCACAATTATATTACAAATGAATATACATTATAATTATATTCTTTCTAATCAATACATTTCTATCCATAGTATATTTTATTGCAAAAATATGAACACTGGGTACACACTTAAGAAATATGTAACACACAAATTACGAAAGAAACGCCCACTAACAGAGTTACAGATTTTCAAATGGCGTGAATCTACGTAAGCGGTCGCGAAAGGGTTAATTAAGAAATTATATTTTCATAGAAATTATAAAACGAATCGTACAGTTCCACATATTTCAACTGATCCAAAACTGGTAAGTGCGATTAAAATTGTTTAATATTTACTTCATGAACACTTACAATAATTTATCCGAAAAGATTTAGTTTATGCGTTGTTGTGTACACACACACATATATATATATATATAATTTCATTTCGTATATTATGTTACACCTACGAAAGAAAATTTAAGCCTTATTGGTGATCAGTACAGCCATAATAGACACTTTTACTTGAAAAATATTGCGCGTTTTTCACAGAGTACTGTATGGAGTAATCGCAAGTGTAATGTATTTATATAGACGTAAAATTATCTAAAAAAGTACTGAAGTATATATAAATCTAAAAAATTGAATTCAGGATAATTAAGGAACTGAAAACGGGGCAACGTTTTATTAATATAAATATTTTTTTTTTCCTAAAAGATTTCCGGTGTGAAACATTAAAATTTTCTATATTTCTTATAGGATCTTAATTTTATTTTTCTACATTTATAGATAACCTCCTAACACAGTTTTCATTATAACTCTATAAATACTAAAGATAAAGTATACAAACAATATACTTTTCCGCACTGCCAGACTCTCAGAAATTCGAAAATGAAGTCAAAATTGGGTGTTGCTATTGAAAAAATCAAAGTTGGCGCTCATTTCAATGTATTGATGACCCCTAATTCAAAATTTGACGGCATATTCAGAAAGTGCTTTGAATTTCCTGTTGAATGATGTGTATTAGATGTTTCTACGTCAATTAATAACGAAATTACAGCGGGTGTTGCGTTTTTTTTTTTCCCCGACTGTACATAGATTTAAAATGATGCTTACAACAGCAAAGATGCAACTTTTTAAAGTGCATTTTTTCTAGAATATGATTTAGTCAGATACGTTAAAAATAAATACCTTATGTGATTAATACAAATATTTCAAGCATTTCATTAGTAGTAGTAGTAGTAGTAGTAGTAGCAGCAGCAGCACGACAGGATAATTTCTTTCAGATAGCGATTTTGCATTGTCGCCATTTATTGTATTGCACTTTGAAGTTGCCAAGATGCCCGCCAATATCTGATTTTACCATCTAATTTCTTAAACTATATAAAATAATTATTTAAATCGGGGAAAAAAAAAATCACATTTTTCGAAACCTAGTGATAAGTGAAAAATTTATTCTTGATTGTATTGTAAAAACGTATTGCCGGTTTGAAGTATTCGAGACAGACCATCACCATTCATAAATATAATGGCTTTTGGATATTTGTTGGTAATATTATCTGAATAAGTATTGAAGATAGCTCCTGAATACTTGTTGGCGATATCTTCTGATTAATTATTATTTATTAATAGTTGGATAAAAATGTATTTGAGGGTATCGCCTTGGCGAAATTGTTTGGCGCATTTTTGTTAATAACCTATAGCACTATATACATATAACCTATACATATACACTATGTACATATAAGCTATACATACAAATAGGCTAACCTTAATATATTTACCGCGATCACAACTTGGCGAGAATCAAGGGGCACCCTCAAATATAGTTTAACCGTACTGATTACACCTTGATTTTTTTTTTTCATATATATATATATATATATATATATATATTATGTAATATTGAATTTCGAAAAAAAAAAAAAAAGTGCGTGGAGAATGAAATATAACGCTACTGGATAATTTAATTTAATTTATAGAGACATCAATGGTATAGGAAAAATGACCTCAGCCAATTTCTTTCTAATAATAAACAGAACGAAAAATGGATAATATTTTACCTGGAGACATTTTGTACATTTAGACCAAATAAAAAATGTTCTTCTTTTTTCCCCCTCTTGCATTAAGTTAAAAAAAATATTAAAAAAAAAAAAAATCGCGCTAAAGCAATGGTACAGTTTAACCTCTTGGCGAAATTCGAAATTTGGCACCAAAGTAGCTTCGACGTTTCTCGCGAAAATCTGACATGCATAATTGCGATAGATAATTTAAGCCATCGTCAAAATAAATGAAAATTTTAAAATCTGCCAGTGGGGTCCTATATTAGCGGTAACTAAAATATTTTAGCAATGCAGTTACTGCATGCCTTTATATGGAAAAATAGACCAAAAAAATAAAAAATAACCATTTCAGTTTGTCGGGAAAATAGAAACAAATATTTAAAAGTCGCATATGGAGTCTATACTAAAGTTGTACAAAGACACCTCTACTTATAGAACATCTTGGATTAAATTAAGTGAACTGGATATTTTTTGACACGCAAAGGCGACAGCCATTTTAAGCCAAATAGCGCATAAAACATATAGATAAATTATAAATTATTGTGAAAAATTAATGAAGTAGAAACATTAATATCAGCATTCGATGTATTAAATGCCATTGACATTTATGCGTACCAGTGTTATACATAGAGTCAAATACGAATATGCCAACTAGTTTTTTAATATTGTTTCTGCAATATGGAGACGGGGCTTCATTTTTTTATGGAATTCTTTCACAATCTCTCGTCTGCAGTGCGATAATTTTATAAAAATTAGCCAATTTGTATGATAAACGTCGAAATGTTGCTTAGAAAGCAATTATAATAACAAAAATATAAATTAAAATTGTTTTTCGTCAAAATATATACAGATATTTACTCACAGAGGATACAAATTATAACTGGTGACGGCCCCCTAACAGCAGTAAAAAATGAAATATCACTGTAACTCATAAAATAATGTTAGGAACGAGCTGTAAATTTGGAAACCCATGTTTTTGATGATGCCCGTTCTATTCATGCAAAAATTAACATAGGTCATAATTCATAATTTTTTTCAAATATGAAATTAATTAATAATTTTCATAATTCAAAAAATGTTTTTTTATCAAAAATATGCATGTAATATGTTTGGGCCACTTCATTTTATCGTATAAAAAAAAAAAAAAACAGAATTTGAATATCATAATTATTTTGGAAGATATGAATTAACGTTTGTCACATTCATTTAATATTAGCATTCTCATATTTTGACAGCTTATAACTCTATGAAAAATTGAGCAAAATATATAAACTATACCATTTTCCGTGATGATTTGATCCAAAGAATTCAAATTAATTATAAAAAATGGGGGTTACCATTCAAAAAAATGAAGTTGATGCCAGTTTTAATATGTAGTCGACCCATTAAGCAAAATCTAACTATACCATTATAAACTAGACGTTATTACAAATCGATTGGCACCAATCACATGTTTCTACGACAACTTATGGCGAAATTAGGTGAGGGGTGGCGTTTTTTTTTAAGGGGGGGGGGGGGGTGACTGTACAACTACATGTAATAATAGTCTCAAATATAAATTTGCAACATTCTACGACCATTGCTTTTTAAGCTACAAAATCCGTTTCGCCAAATCAGTATTAAAATACCTCCTTATATTTTGTTTAAGGAAGTAAAAAGTCATGAAGCCAATTATGTACTTCTCGGGCCTCTTGCGTTAGATTGGTAGAATAGGCCAGTTTCTACGGCTTTGACATGCTTTATGTCATTCCGATTTTAAAGAAATAAACAGAACCTATTGTTCGTTATTTTCGTCTTATACATTTTCGAAAGAAACGAAACAGAAGTTTTGGTTAATTTGCTGATTGGAAATTTGGATGGGAAAGTTTGGGAGCTTTATAATTGTTTGATGATTTCAACAGATATCAGTTGCGTTCTGATAATGCACAAGATAAACGGAAACTAGTATGTTGTGGCCATCACCAGACACAAGACTTTCTTCTATTTTTTCTATATTAAATCACTAAGTACAAATAATTTATTAAAACTATTATTTATTAAAATTATCTAACAGGATGAATGCAAACTATTTTCATCTTAGAAAAAACTAACACTAAATATCCAAAGAAAGACTGTTTTATTGTCTATCCCTTTCCGACCCGAAATATTTTTACCTTAAAACACTGCATTCTTCTGTTTTTGCTGGTTTAAAAAAAAAAAAAAAAAAAACATAGACTACAACTACCATTTGTTGATTGAAAATGGTACTTTACACTTTCTGCGAATTAGCACGATCATTCATTTCCTGTTTTTATTACATACGACTGTTCCAGATGCAAAAATATATGTGGATGTCGTGGATTTACAACCCGCACCATCGTGCAATCTGGGTCGGAAAGGGCTATAAATAGCATCTTAAAAAATGCGTTTTTATAATGGTTACCTCACATATCAGGTTTCGTACTGTTACATGCCATAGAAGTTGAGATATAGCCTTCCCATTATCGAGGTAAATTGCAGTATAGCAGTGCCAACTATTATCAGCATAATGTCTCATAATGACCTTCTCACATATGAAGTTTAGTTTGATGATACTCAATAGAACCTGAGATATAGCCTTCCTTTAAATTGCTGAAATCACTGTATAGCAGCACAAGTTGTTGATTGACACCAAAAGTTGATAGGAACTAATTTAGGTCAAGGTGCCTCAACATATAAATTTATATACAATTCTCAGCAGTAGTTCCGGAGATACAGTAGCCACAAAATTTTTGTCACTCACACACACAGCCAAACGGACAGAGAGACGTTTTCTAAAAATGGTCAGATCGTGTTCTAGATCTCTCAAAACGTGTAAATCCGTCGAAAACCGGAAGTCGAAAATTTTTACGAATCCAATACTTTCTATAGAATATATAGAAGATATATAGAATATATATAATAATATAGAAGAAAGTAAAAATGAACAAATTTTGTTACAAAAAACTACTATTGGGTGAGTGCAAAAGTTCTACCCGTTTTTATTACCCATAAGAAGGGCAAATAAACGCAAAAGGAACAGTACCTATTATTGTGCATAATCCCCATTGCTATCTATGACCTCTTGCCACCTTTCTGGTAGGCGGTAAAATTCCGGAGGTTTCGAATCAAAAATGTCAATGGATGGCAGTTTTCACAGCATCAAGACCCTCAAAGGTTTTCTGACTGAAGGAATTGTTCAATGCATGAAATAGGTGATAGTCAGTTGGTTCCAAGTCAGGAGAATAAGGAGGGTGGGGTCAAACCTCCCAACCAAAACCCGGTATCTTTTAGCGAGTGAGACAACAGCATATCGTCTGGCGTTATCGTGATGAACGATAACAGCGCGACGATTGATGAGACCTGGCCGCTCTGTTACCAAATTTGGATGCAGCCTGTCTAACTGTAGACAGTAAAAAGCAACATTGATGGTTTGGTTGAGTGGCAGGACCTCCCAGTGAATTATTCCCTGCACATCCCACCACACATTCAATAACATCTTCTTGGGGTGAAGTTCAGCTTTCGAAGTCGATGCAGGCGGATCAGAAGGGCGACACGCAGTCCTACGACGCTTTACGTTACGGTACATAACCCACTTCTCATCTCCTGTTACAATTCGTGTCAAGAATGGGTCATTTTTGTACCGGGAAAGCGAGGAAACACAGGTGGCGATTCGGTCATCCCATTGATTAGCTGTCAGGTTATGTGGAACTAGAGATGCAAAAAACCCGGGAATTTAAAACCAAGGGAAAAAACCCGGGTGTTTTGGGGGGAAAACTGGGAAATTTGGAAATTTTGCGGGAAAAAAACAAATTAGAAATCTCTAAAGCAAATAAGTTGTTTACTTAATATAAATGGCAATTTTAAGGACTTTGATATACTGATAAGCTTATAACATTATTTTAATTTATCATTTTATTTTCAATTTATCAGAACTGCAGCCAAATCATAATTTGAAAAGAAACTTAAGCTTTCTTTATTAAATTAGTACTTAAGATAAATGTATCGGTACAATGCTGCATACAATTTCCCTATTATACAAGCTGAAGAATTAAGGAAACCAATGTACATAATCCTGTAGTAGTTTGAGAAGAGAAATAATTAAGGTTCGAAAACTTCTTTAAAATTTTCTATTTTTAAAGAATTATTTAAAATAATGAAGTGGTTTTAAAAAGAAGGATGACATTTTATGCAATTACTACAGTGGCATAGTTTCTTTTACAAGTTATTTTCATAAATATTTCCAATTAGAGTTTGTAAAAAATTTATGTTAAATTTCCTACAATGAAAATTTATACACATATTGTTTTCTTAATTTTTATGCATAAAAAAAAAAAAAAAAAAAAAAAAAAAAAAAAGTTCCTGCATTTCTAACACAACAAGTGGGGAAATTTTTCGAATTACTTATATATTTTGATTTCCCTAAAACAGATTAAATTTAAGAATTTTTCTTCTTATTATTATTATTGTTATTATTTGTAATTGAAAAAAAGAAAAAAAAAAGAGAAACAACTTAAAAATTATCAGGTGACAAACTAATTTCTTAAATACTTCATTTGAGTTTAATGAAATATAAATTTAATTGGGTTTGTTTCCTAAAATCATAAGTCCAATTCTCTAATTGTTTCATAGTACATTCATAAACGAATTATGAATTTAAAAAATTAAATGTTATTGATTCTCATTAAGAATGGAAAGGATATCTCAAGAACATAACATAACAAAATAATATTAATGAATAATGACAGAAAGCACCACATTAATTATAATTAATTATTTTCTTCGTTTTCGGAATAAACATCGAAAATGCTCGAATTAACGGGAAAGGGAAACGAAAAGGAAATCTATGCAGGAATTAAAGTTGAAGTTAATTTAAAGATTGAAGGCTAAATAATTAACAAAAGTTATAAAAATATCCAAAATTTTAAAATTCCCAATTTTGTCTTAAATTCCCAGGGAAAAAACCGGGTGTTTTGAAAGCCTTGCATCTCTATGTGGAACCTAACGATCCAACTTTCTCGTAAAACCCAACTTAACCAGCCGTCTCTCGACCGTTGTCCGGTGTACGTTGAAGGTCTCCGCTAATTCTTGCATGGCTGTGTTCGGGCTGTTCCTTATGGCTTGGTCCATATCGTCATCTCCAACGTGTAATGGCCGTCCACTCCTAGCCTGATCTTGCAGCTTCTGTCTCCTTCCCTAAATTTACGAAACCATCGACGTCATGTGCTTTAGTCTATTGCATCCTCCCCATAAACTTGACAAACTTTGCGACATGCTGCGGCTGCCGTACTCTTTTTATCGAACTCGTACAACAAACAATGTCTTATATGCTCCTTCTCGCTTTCCATGTTACACCGTCTGATATTTTTTTTTTTTTTAGATGATTAACTTTGTGAGACGTGATACTTTACAATCGGCAGCAAAAGTATTCGAGCACTAGCAAAAATTTCTATATAAAAAAAGTACACTTAATACAGTTTTGTTAAATAAATCCTTGTTGAATCATGTTCTTAGTCAGACTAAGAACATTGTGTGAGTGTTCTCACACATATGTCCTTTAAAAGCTTATTTATTTATCCAAATTTAATATATAACAAAAAGGAGGGATTAATATAGATTATATAAAATAAATCTTTTTAAATTTACCTAATTCAAGTAATTAATTATAGAGAATTTCCCGTTTTATTTTTAAATCAAAATTTTCATTTCTTTGTTCTTTTATCGTTCCAAACACATTGCTCTAGGAATAAAATAAAGCAATTTTTATATCAGGGTTTTTGAAAAATAGTATGTTTATACATTTTCCCCGAATGGATTAAATCAATTTAGCCATAATTATTTATTTTCAGAGGGTAATTTAAAAAGTCGTTATCAATCTATTTCTAGCATATACAGCTATTAATAAAATAAAATAATCATTTGATTTCATGTTTATTACCCTTGTTGTTTACGTTAAAAACCTATTATTATTTCAAGAGGGTCATTATAATTCTAAAAATAGATTTATAATGTTGTTTTATAGTCTAAGCGTCGCCTTCTTTTGTGTACGGTGGAGTTGAAGGTCATTTGGCATGGCTTCTCAATGTCAAATCGATTTAATATTTGTAACGAACTTTTTATATTCAAAATTTAATATGAATATGTTAGAAGAACAAAGAAACAGTTTATCATTCTTTTGGCTGTTTTTTTTCTAAAATTTGGCTCTTTTTCTTCAGACATCTCAGATCTGTTCTAGTGTAAGGATCTCAGAACTGCTCCAGATCATAGTATAGTAACAACGTAATTATTTTCGCTCTCTCCCCCATCTTACGCGACAATCTCAACGTTTCACTAAGGCTATTGAATTTGTATTATAATGACCAACGCTATGTATTTAAGATTATAAGAATAATTATCCTTGATGTTGTTTTAAAAGACTTTTCACAAAATAAAGACTTCCTGATGACTGCAATTGGACTTCTCCTTGAAATATTATTAATTCAACTTCTCTTGCAGATATCTCCACTAAACAACGATCACCGCTGCGTCAAGAAACTACGTAACATAAATTGGTGCCAAAGCACCAGGAGTTGAGATTGGTCGACATGGGGGAGAGGGGCTGTATTTATTCTTATATATATTTTATTAAATATTTTTTTTTCGCAAGTTGTTGCTTAAACTTTGCCATGGAAAAGCTTCAAAGTCACGTTTTTGGTTTTGAAAAACTTTCAAAGACTCTAGAATGGTGCTTAGAGTTAGGTGAAACTGAAGTAACTATTTACACTTTTTGTTTTGAAAATTTCAAAAGGACTAAAGAAGAAATTTATTGTATAAGGAATATTGCTAAAGAAAATTCCAAGAATTATTATATTTTAAAGAGAAAATAGATACACTAGTTGCTTTGGTAACAGTATTTTTACCTGTTAACTTACAGAGACAATGGATTAGTTTTTGGATAAAGGACTTCCCAACTCCTGTCTTTCTGTTCAGGCGACAGTACTTTGGAGTGTTTGCCATTCTCTCGATTTACTAGCAGCTGTTTCGGACCCAATATAACCTTCATCGTATTCGGATATTTTCCATTCAAACAATCTTGATCAAAATTCACGCCAAACAACACGGTGATATTCTACATTTTTTTTGCCACTTGTGGTTTCTTCTGTTCAACTTAAGAAAATAATTGCCGCCTCAGATTTTACACCTCTCTAATCAGGATTCGTAAGTGAAAAGTCTACGGTAATAGTAAAATAGAGTTCTCGATATTTTTTTCGTTTTCTAGTGATCGTGCATTTCCATCCCTGGCAGGGGCTGCTGTATTTGCATGCCTGGATCGGTTCTCCCTGTGTGTGCTGTTTTCTACGCAAGTATACAAAACATACTTTTGTTTTCTGCGTTAAGAAATTTTATATTAAAAATCGTCATTTTCGTACAATCACAAGAAAAAAATGTGACATTCCATTATTATCTACGCATTCATACAGGAGGAAATACTTAAACATATAGAAGTATTTTTTCCTACGTTCAAAAAGACTACTACGTACATTTGTATTTGAAACTTTCCTTCAAAACTTCGATAGTTTAGGAAAACGAACTATTTTGTCATGGAGGAGCAAGTTGCTGTAATGAATATAAGTTTCGTTTCGTAAAATATAAGAATTACAATGCTTCAAAAAAAAAGGAAAAAATAATAAATAAATAATTTTTTTTTTTTTTTTTTCAAGATTGGTAAGTACTTTTTCCTTAGTCTTGAAGAAAGTGTTTTGAAAGTAAAGAGTTAAACTTTGTTTGTATATTCTATAACACTTAAATTATTTTTGAGTGAAGCAGTCAAATTTAGTAATTGTTAATTAAAAAAATATATATTAATAATTTCAAACTTATATTTTTCTCGTTTTATTAATATTATAATTGTGACTTGTATACTAGTACTCTTGCTTATTTATACGTTCTACCTTTTTTTTCTTGTATTTAATCTGTATATTAAAATGTTGGGTAATCCATACAGGTATATACATTATCAATTTTATAAAAAAATCATTTTTTAGATTCATAATAATTTCTTTTAGAAAATGTGAAATTTTTGAGTTTTCTGTTAGATAATTTGAAATGCACATGAATATATATACATTTTATCGACTTTATATATTATTAAAGTTCAAATAAATTTACTCTTTGAAAGAAAAATATAGAATATCTAGACTTAATAAGTAATAAATATTATAATATCTCATCTTTTTCACTTCTGAAAAGAGTGATGTTTAATTGCACATCTATAATCAAAGTTGTTTATACCGAATAACAAGTTAAACGAGTTAAATCTGTTCTCAGTATTTCAGATTGAATTCTAAATATATTATATTGGCCTTTGTATTTGAAATATGCTTCACTTTATTTTGGTAAGACCATAAATTTTTTTTAAGTATTATCTATTTATACATTGTTTTATATTTTTAAAACTTATTTCTAATTTTTTTCTTCATTCTTGTTTCACACTCAAAAAAATTTATTTCACACATAGTTTACATTGTTGTCACAAATAGGTAGCCCTTCATTAAAATGTTCTCATACCTTCTTGCTAAACATTTCAAAATACTTCAATTTTACATTATGATTTTAGGCATCTTTTCTTTGCATGTACATTTTATAACTTTATCAAAAAAAAAAAAAAGTTAAAATAATTTAAGTAAGAATTTTTTTTCTGCAATCGTTCGGGACTAGGTGTTTATAAGCGGCAGGTGAGCATTTCCCACTATTTACACACTTACAAACACATTTTTTTTTTTTTACAAATATTTTGCATTTACACATTTCACATTTTCATAAAATTGATCTTTCAATTCTTGTGGGGAATATTAGTAATTAATCATCGATAAATTGATTGGTTTCGCTCATCCTGAAACTTTGGAAATATTTGTTTTCGGACGTTTGTAATAAAATTTTTCTCTTACACTAACACATTTTCAATCATGTTTTATACATACACTATTTCTAGGTTCTATTAAATAATATCGAGTTGTAAAGTTTTTTAATGATAATTTAATTTGTACACATTATAATTTTTTTCTACATCTCAAAAGTTTTATACGTTTACCATTTTAAGATTTAAATTTTATGATTTTGTGCACCACTGTTGCATTTAATGACGTCTTGAATGTAGTAGTGTTTGTTTGGTACTCGGGGTATATTTCTTTCTTTGGAAATCCTGGCCAGATTTCTTTATGGGGAGAGATCTGCCTTGATTACCTTGCATTGCACAATTTTACCTTTTTGTTAGAATTTTATTTTCATTTATACGAAATATTTAATTTGCTAAACTAACAGTTCAGCATTTGTTTTCCATATACAAACATAAAAATAAATAAATAAATAAAATAGGGTAATTAAATTGATAAACATTCATTCTTTATTTATTCAATATTTTTCGTATTTTTTTTTACATTTGTTCACAGTATATAAATGTGACAGGGTTATGTCATTACAGTAATTTAGCTGTCGTTAATAAAAGACTTTCCTGCCCATAATATTTTACATGCATGATGTTCTCATTATCACACATTGTTATAAATTTACACATTCATTCAAAATTCACTTTCTTTTTAATTTGCTATGCCTACATTCTTTTTAAAACTTTGTGCAATAACACATTTTTATCTTTTTGCTCACATCAAATTTATTTATTTTTCATTTATTACAACTGAAGTCTGCTTATTAAACAATATATATAAATAAAGGAACTGAGAAGCTAACAGATAAATAAACACTCTTTATATTCAGGCAATAGTGAAAATAGTTTGTTGGAACATAAATTTTCAACATTTTTATTCTTTTTCAAATATTAAGATGCACGACTATCACTCACCATATAAAAAATAAAGCTGAATAAAATAATAATAGAAAAAGATAATGATAATGTTTTTATGTGTTTCTGTAAATATAATGGCACTTTGTTAAATAATCATATATACACTTATTTATTCATAATTACTCATTAATATTTTTGGTTTATATTATTCATATATGTGTATCTTTTTATATTTTTGTTAATATGTATTCATTAATATGAATATATATAGATATATATAATTACTAGCTAGTTGTATAACATCAGATATCAGGCCTTAAATGTATACGATGCATCATTTTTTTTTTTTTTTGGAATAACATTTACTGCGCAACTTTTGAGCAAATATTTTTTGTTTTTTTATAGATGTCAGCTGATTATGATTTATTTTTTTTAGTCGACTTGATGAACAATTTGAATTCATCTTTTTTTGAGAAGTTGTTTATACTTCCTTTACTCGAGTTTTTATAGAATTTGATATGAGCATGTATGACAGCCCTCGTAGCTAGACTTTATATTGATTTTAAGCTCATTTTCAGAGGCCTCGTTGAAATTAGAAGTTTATAATGTCATGACCTTTTTTTTTTAACAATTTCATGTGCACACTTTTTTACTTCATTATTAATTAAAGAGCTGTCATCAGAGATCATAAATAATAATATTGTGGCTATATTTTTTTTCATCAGTAATACCATTCTAGAATGTTTACGGACATAATTGAAAGTTATTGAGAATTTTAATCTCGCATTTTTAATTAAAAAAAAAAAAAAAAAAAAAAAAAAAAAATTGAATTAATTTAACTATGTTATCACAGCTTCTTGTTAAAAAAATAAATAAAATAAATATACATAAACAAACACTCCCTGTTAACACAATTGTGTTGCTTTGGTCTATATATTATGCAGATTGTTTTTATATAATGTGCTGATATTTGACTATAAGTTTAAATTTTCAACACCGAAAATTGTGTTGGGTAAACCACATCTTACATTTATCTTATTATTCAAACATTATTTTTTTCAAGCATTCGCTAATTGTTTTACAAAAAAATATTTATATACATAAAAAAAAATAAATAAATAAATAAACCTAACAAAATGAAATAAATAAACACACATTGTATTGATTATTTTACTGCATGTACTTGAATATAAAATATGTACACTTTCAACATATGCATACTCATGCATTATTCATACATGTTTAAAAAAAAAAAAAAAAAAAAAACTTTTCACCTTACAGACTTCAAATTAAAAGTTCAAAAATAAGTAACAGAATTATGCGTTTCTTTCTATATATATTTTGCTGCATTATGTACATGTGTTCTTATATATGCTTACTTTTGGGTCAGAACTTCATTGTCATTTGACTAATTTGGGGTACGGTTAAATGGCAATTTTTTTTCAATAGTTATTTTACACATTTTTTACACGTTTTGATACATTTCACACATTATGGCATGTTTTAATTGGCCTCACAACCCAATTATTCAGCCATGTTCTCTTCTGAGTTTATACACTTTTCTCTGACTTAATTGTTTGGCATGTCATGTGTTCACATGTCAGGTGATCAGCAATATTTTAATTTTAGTTTTTGTTATTCTACTTTTTATAAAATATAGTTAGAGATTTATAAAAGATAAATTATTTATAATAATAATAATAATAATGATAAAATTTTATCCATCTTACACATTATTTCACATGGCTTACCTTGCAATATTTTATAAAGAATGAACAAAGAAACAAACAATTTTAAATAATGCTAACATTGTAATTTTATCAATTACTATTTGCTAATTTTATATTTCTTTGATACATTTTAAATAGTTGCTTGTACTTATTACATTTTCTTTTAATTTTTAAAGGATCTTTTGTACTTCAACTTACGAATTTTACAGTACATGTATACATGAAATACAGAATTACATTTTTACAATATAACATCTTTTACTTTTTCTAAAAATTATGTATTGACATGTTTCTTTTTACACAATTGTTTCATATGTGTACTTTTTCTCACACACACACATTTTATTTTCAATCTTGTACACACACATTCTTCTGATTGCATATCAATAAGATTATTCTTAATTGAGAGGTAAACAATGTCTTATACTATTAGACATTTCAAATTTACCAAATCCCTTTTGGGTGCTGTCACACATATACACAAGAAATAAAAATAAATAAATGAATAAATATTATAAAATGTATGGGTACTAATAAGAAATAAGTCATTTATACATCTTCATCTAACAAGGAGAGGTCACGACATGGAAAATTCAGATCTGGATGAAACTCCGCAGGATTGTAGTATACTATGAGGGTAACAACATATTAAATCAGTAGGACCCACTATCCACAAAATTTCGAGAAAAAAGCATGTAAAATTTCAGTAATCTTTAAATACAAGTTATTTCGCAAGCGAGTAAGCGCCCTAGTGGTGTGATCCTAAAGCGCGAGTCTGCTAACCAGACGACGTGGGTTCGAGGCTACCTCGAGACTATTTTTTTTTTTTTTTTTTTTTTTACTTTTTATGTAATCTAAACTTTTTATTTATTTTTACTTTATTTTATAATTCAATTCAAAATTTGAAAATTTTAATAAAATATTACTTAATTTTTTTTAATGTAAAATAAATAAATTTTTCTATTTTTAATATTTATAACTTAAAAATACAATAAATTTTAGTTTTATTTTGACTGTAAAATAAGGTAAAACTAAAGAAACTGTTTTTGATTATTTATCGAAATATATTTTATTTTATTTTAGGTATGCTTGAAACAATAGTACATTTTGTTTTTTAAATTTAAAAAAATAATAATAATACAGAGAAATGATCATTTTAATTGCATATATAATTACTATCCGAATTAAATAATTACTTCTCCAATCAATACAGTTTCTTGAAAAATTATAGTATAGGATTACGATGCTATTAAATTATATTACAGGTAAAGAAATGTTATCATTAAATGTAGATTTTAAATGTTAATGAACATCGTTTCTTTTTCGATAAAGTCTTCTCTTTTTTTTTTTTTTTTTTTTTTTTTTTTAATCCTTCTGTGCACAAAATAAAATTCCACCTGCCCTTTATTATTAACAAGATAGAAGCGTTTACGTAATTTATACACATTCAAACAAAATCAGGAAGCTCAAACCAAGATTTAAGTAACACCTGCTAACTATTTTACACTTTGTTTACGGCTTGCTTATTTTTTAATTATTTAAATATTTGTCTGTTTTTCTTTATGTTTCTTATTTAGGGTTTTGTAAAACTAAACTTTATTTTTTAAGTTATAGAAATTTATTATATTTTTAAGTTATGAATATTAAAAATAGAAAAAGTTATTTTATACTCAAGAAAATTAAATAATTTATTAAAATTTTCAAATTTTGAATTAAATTGTAAAATAAAGTAAAAATAAATAAAAAGTTTAGATTACATAAAAAATTAAAGAAAAAAAAAAAAGAGTTGTCTCAAGGTAGCCTCGAACCCAAGTCGTCTGGCTAGCAGACTCGCGCTTTAAGATCGCACCACTGGGGCGTTTGCTTGCTTACTAAATAACTTGTATTTAAAGATTACTGAAACTTTAAATGCTTTTTTCTCGAAATTTTGTGGATAGTGGGTCCTACTGCTTTAATATGTTGTTACCCTCATAGTATACTACAATCCTGGGCAATTTCGTCCCGATTTGAATTTTCCATGTCGTGACCTCTCCTTGTAAGACGTAAGTGATCTAAATACACACACACACACACCAAAAAAAAAAAAGGTATCATATCATGCACACTTAACAAGTGTAACATTTTGTATTTCACAATTATTTAATGATTATTCAATACAAACATCACGAATAATACATAAAAAATATTATTAAAATTTGTCCATGTTGACAATTTACACTTTTCAATTGTGATTCATGTTTTATAAATTATTATATTTGTTTGGGAAGGGAGAATTAATAATATAGTGGTATCATTCTTCATTATTTTAAACCACATAATATTTGAAAAATGAACTTAGTTCAGATTTTTTCTTTAGAAAGAATTAATTATAATAAAAAAAAAAAAAAAAAATCTAATTACATTTTTCTTTTAAAATTTTTCCAGACTGCATACTTGTGTCCTATTATTTTATTGATTGGGCTTTTTTTTATTTTTTTTTTTTCTCAATTCACTTTATACAAACAAAAGACATTTAATTATGTCGTGTTGCAGGATGCTTGCTGTAATTTATTTACACACAATATATGCCTCTTCTGCCTCACACCCTAACTCAGTACGTTATTTTTGGCTGTGGCCTCACAACCCACGATGTCAATTATGATTTATATACTGATTCACACACACACTGGCTCAATTTGTATAAATTTTAGGTCTTCACATATTGGCATTCTGGTAATTTCTTTATATTCTAAAATTTTTGTTTTCATACCAAAATATCTCATTAAAATATTATTATATTGAAATTAATAATAAAATTAGTAAATAATAAATAGTTTCAAGCAAATTAACATATTCTATAAACTTTAAATACATAAAATATTTTACTTTTGTAACTATTGATTTTTTTTTCCTTACCTTCAATTGTCATACATTTTCAAAAATTTGTTGAATAAATACATTGTCATACAGCTGTGAATTATTATAAATACTACATTGCATTGCTTATTTTATAATTATAATGTCGTGATTTCAATATACATTCTTGCATCTTATGAAAGATAATTATGTCCTGTAAAAACAAGTTCTAATTAATCATTGGTGTTATACATTTGATGTTTAATTTTACATTATCAGTCACTTTGTAATATGAAAAATATTTTTGAAGTAATATTGGTTTTATATAGAAAGTTATGTTGAAATTTATAGTATGTATTTGCCTTGATGTGAGAGAGAGGGAGATTTTTGCATTGCCTTCCTATTTTTTTTCTTTCTAGTCGAAGGGGAGATATATGTGTGAGTGTTCTCACACATATGTCCTTTAAAAGCTTATTTATTTATCCAAATTTAATATATAACAAAAAGGAGGGATTAATATAGATTATATAAAATAAATCTTTTTAAATTTATCTAATTCAAGTAATTAATTATAGAGAATTTCCCGTTTTATTTTTAAATCAAAATTTTCATTTCTTTGTTCTTTTATCGTTCCAAACACATTGCTCTAGGAATAAAATAAAGCAATTTTTATATCAGGGTTTTTGAAAAATAGTATGTTTATACATTTTCCTCGAATGGATTAAATCAATTTAGCCATAATTATTTATTTTCAGAGGGTAATTTAAAAAGTCGTTATCAATCTACTTCTAGCATATACAGCTATTAATAAAATAAAATAATCATTTGATTTCATGTTTATTACCCTTGTTGTTTACGTTAAAAACCTATTATTATTTCAAGAGGGTCATTATAATTCTAAAAATAGATTTATAATGTTGTTTTATAGTCTAAGCGTCGCCTTCTTTTGTGTACGGTGGAGTTGAAGGTCATTTGGCATGGCTTCTCAATGTCAAATCGATTTAATATTTGTAACGAACTTTTTATATTCAAAATTTAATATGAATATGTTAGAAGAACAAAGAAACAGTTTGGCATTCTTTTGGCTGTTTTTTTTTCTAAAATTTGGCTCTTTTTCTTCAGACATCTCAGATCTGTTCTAGTGTAAGGATCTCAGAACTGCTCCAGATCATAGTATAGTAACAACGTAATTATTTTCGCTCTCTCCCCCATCTTACGCGACAATCTCAACGTTTCACTAAGGCTATTGAATTTGTATTATAATGACCAACGCTATGTATTTAAGATTATAAGAATAATTATCCTTGATGTTGTTTTAAAAGACTTTTCACAAAATAAAGACTTCCTGATGACTGCAATTGGACTTCTCCTTGAAATATTATTAATTCAACTTCTCTTGCAGATATCTCCACTAAACAACGATCACTGCTGCGTCAAGAAACTACGTAACAAACATGATTCGACAAGGATTTATTTAACAAAACAATATTAAGTGTACCTTTTTTACATAGGAATTTTTGGTAGTGCTCGGATGCTTTTGCTGCCGACTGTATATATGAGGCACAGATTATCATACAGATAGGACAGTGCAGCTAAAACGCGAACCGGAAATATAGTAGCACCACTAGTGTCAAAAGAGGGGAACTACATGTGTTAAGTCTACATGAATAGCACCTTTGATCGAAAATTGTTTTTCTATTTCGCGAGTAGTTAGTAGCAGGTTAGTATGGGAAGTTTTATTTTTCTTCACTTTCTATTGTTTTTGAATTCACAAAATTATCCTCAAAACATTCGCAGGTATTCTTCTAAGAAATAAACATTATTTTTTATAATGTTTAAAAATATGCTTTGTGAAACATATTCATATTCAAGTACAAATTAAAATTACAAACTGTAATTCTGAAATAGCAGTATGAAATCATTAAATATTTAACGTTGCTTGGTTTAAATAATAAAAAATGCCTTAAAATGAAAAAAAAAAAAAATGTTTTTATTTTATGTATATTTTCAAAGTTTATTTTCTTAATATTTAGCACTTGCTTCTTAAAATAAATTGCTTTTGACAATCAAGTTTGTAAACAATAATAAAGTTGCCAACGAAAATGCATGTGCAGTTTTCTTTCCTTCACTTTTTCTACTACTTTTAAATTTACAAAATCATAACATTCACAGCTATTTTCTAAGAAATAAAACTAATTTTTATTATGTTTGAAAATAAATTTATCCAAACACATTCATATTCAATAGTACAAATTAATATAACAAACTGTAATGCTGAAATGGTTACGTGCTAATTCCGACGTGCCATCTCCGGACATAGTCAAAGTCCCTCTTTGTAAGGGATTAAAGTGTTGAAAAATTCCCATTTGCGCGACCAGAAATTGCAAGACCGGGCTTGCAGGGGATTTCGTCCTTTTTGACTTGATAATCTGAGAACGCCTGTAAGTGTGTTCCGCGGCAATCCCTACCACGGACGTAAAAAGAAAAAGAAAAAATAAACACTGGACACCCCTACGATCGCTGTGCATGAATCTGAGAACGCCCGTAACTCGTTTTTGCAGCAATCAGTATCACGCACGTATGTTCGCTTCGCTCACATGAAAACCAAAAAAAAACATCACTGAACACCCCTGCCTCGCTGTGCATGAATCTGAGAACGCCCGTAACTCGTTTTTGCAGCAATCAGTATCACGCACGTATGTTCGCTTCGCTCACATGAAAACCAAAAAAAAACATCACTGAACACCCCTGCCTCGCTGTGCATGAATCTGAGAACGCATGTAACTCGTTTTTGCAACAATCAGTATCACGCACGTATGTTCCCTTCGCTCACATGAAAACCAAAAAAAAACATCACTGGACACCCCTGCCTCGCCGTGCATGAATCTGAGAACGCATGTAACTCGTTTTTGCAGCAATCAGTATCACGCACGTATGTTCGCTTCGCTCACATGAAAACCAAAGAAAACATCACTGGACACCCCTGCCTCGCTGTGCATGAATCTGAGAACGCATGTAACTCGTTTTTGCAGCAATCAGTATCACGCACGTATGTTCGCTTCGCTCACATGAAAACCAAAGAAAACATCACTGGACACCCCTGCCTCGCTGTGCATGAATCTGAGAACGCATGTAACTCGTTTTTGCAGCAATCAGTATCACGCACGTATGTTCGCTTCGCTCACATGAAAACAAAAAAAAACATCACTGGACACCCCTGCCTCGCTGTGCATGAATCTGAGAACGCATGTAACTCGTTTTTGCAGCAATCAGTATCACGCACGTATGTTCGCTTCGCTCACATGAAAACCAAAAAAAACATCACTGGACACACCTGCCTCGCTGTGCATGAATCTGAGAACGCATGTAACTCGTTTTTGTAGCAATCAGTATCACGCACGTATGTTCGCTTCGCTCACATGAAAACCAAAAAAAACATCACTGGACACCCCTGCCTCGCTGTGCATGAATCTGAGAACGCATGTAACTCGTTTTCGAAGCCATCACTATCACGCACGTATGTTCGCTTCGCTCACATAAAAAAAAAAAAAAAAAAAAAAAAAAATCACTGGACACTTCTACCTAGCTGTGTATGAATCTGATAACGCATGTAACTCGTACTATTCTTGTATTTTTACTTTATTCGCGCAAATGGGAATTTTTCAAATTACTTAAAACTAGTAAATTTATCGCCAAAATTCAACTTAGCTACATTTCCGGTCAATAGACTTTAGGGAGTGGGCCAAGTATAAAATAATCCTTTTAAGACACATTCCTTCAACACTTTAATCCCTTACAAAGAGGGACTTTGACTATGTCCGGAGATGGCACGTCGGAGTTAGCACGCCACCGCTGAAATAGCTGTATGGTATGAAATCTTAAATATTTAACATTGCTTGGTGTAAATAATACAAAATGCTTTAAAATGAAAAAAATATTTCTGGTTTATGTATATTTTCGAAATTTATTTGCTTAATATTTAGTACTTGCTTCTTAAAATAAATTGCTTTCGACAATCAAATTCGTAAACAATAACAAAGTCCAAACGTAAACATCAATAAATGGTCAGTCGGTTGGATGTTGGGTTTAACGTTGCACTAATATTACGATATGAACATAGATACAATAAAAATAAGACGAGCGACTGCGTAAGCTGGAGAACTCGAGAAACTTACAGCCGTTGATAATAGGGTCGTTGCAGTCAAATTACGGTTGCCGAAGAATATACGGGAGTGTCCTATCTGTATAATAATCTGTGATATGAGGCATCCACACGTTTGATTGGCCGATGATTTGCGTCATTACAATGTCATGTGTGACGTCAATAGACAATTTGAACGTTTTCTGATTTTGTTCTTATATAATAGAAAATGAAAAGGTAAGAAAATAAATACATACGTTTTCTTTATTTGAAATCTAATGACTGATATATAACAATTTTAATATCGCGCTACTTACTCTATCGAGAAAACGCAGTATAATATATCGTGACGTCACTCTTTATGACAACAAACGGAAGTAACCCTTGTTTACATTCGATTTCGTGCTTTGCTTTGCTTCTTGAATCAGTGAAATAGGTTTTGTATGTTATAATAATAATGACGGATATTAAAAAATCGTTGTATAAATATTGTATTGTACCATTTTACACTAATACAACGGCTAAAGCTTCTCAAAAGTTATTCTTTTAGCGTTCCACAGGATCCTATTAAACGAAAACATTGGACAACCGCCATGAAAAGAAAACAATTGAAAATAATGATAATGGAAAATGGTAATAATGATATTAAATGATTATAAGATGAAAAAGAAATGCTCAGAAATCACATAAACAATTGATAATTGCGAAAGTTAAAACGAATTGCTGCTTACTAACTAGGCTAACAAAATGTAAACATTAAAGCATCATAAAGTGTGGCGTCAGGCAGCGTTTTGAAGTCACATGATTTTTGGTTAATTTTAAAGTTATTTTGTAAATTAATGAGAACTTTTTTTGCATTTTCAATAAACTTTTTGAAATTTATGGACCTAAAACTATCAGAAAAATAGAATTTTGTTGAAATCCCACATGTGTGCAAATTCCTCATTCCATTGCAAATTTGCATATCCAAAAACAGGTAGAACTTTCGCACTCACTCAATAACAGCGGAAAAAAGCAATTTAAATTAGACTGTTGTGGCCACCATATACTTTCTTCTATATTTTTTTATGCAAATTCACTCAGTAAAAATAATTTATTAAAATCATTATTTGATAAAATTATCTTCCATGATAATGCAATACGATTTCCATATTAGAGAAGTAGTATAACACTAAATATCCAAAAAAAGTTCATTTTATTCTCGGTATTACATTTTTTTTTTCCTTGTTAAAAATGAAAAAAATTGATAACTTTATATTAAATTATCGCAGATCATTGTTTCAACTATTCGTTTTGAAGGTACTGGCGAGCTCTTTTGAAAGATACCCATCATGAAAATTTATTCCCCTCGAGGGGGAGCTTCCCCCCAGGGGGGAGGCGATGCTTCTACATATACAATTTTTTTTCCCAGTTGACTATCTCTATAATTCTTGTAAATTTCATAATGATTATTAAAAAATAATTCTCTTCATGCACATTTCTACAAAATTTTGTCCTATACCGCCTGTTAAAAATTTAGAAAAGCGGGTTAACAACGCAACCTGTAAGACAATTTTTACCAAAAGTTGATAGGCACTAATTTATGTCAAGGTGTAACTACATATCAATTAGTATGAAATTCTGTGCAGTAGTTCCTGAGATACAGTTGCCACAAAATTTAATCACTCACAAACACAGACAGACATTTTCTAAAAATGGTCAAATCGTGTTCTACAATTTTCAAAACGTATAAATCAATCAAAAACCCGAATCAAAACTCGAACGTTTTTACGAATCGAATACTTTCTTCTATTGAATATAGAAGAAAGTAAAAATTTTTGGAGGGGGCGATCGCCCCCCCTCCCTTGGATCCGCGCCTGATAGCAAGTTGATAGCAGGTGTGCCATTAGTAAATGTGATAGATTGACTGACTGAGCGTTTGCGTTCGTTCGCTTCAAATTTTATAGGCTGGAGGTTACCGAAGAGAGGGAGCCATCCCCTTCATGGAAGATCAAAATTGTGATGGCATGTCTCCGGACTACCTCTAACGGTGCTACGCCAAAACTTGAAAAGCGTCTAAAGGCAGGGTGTTGCTTTCAAAGAAAATATGGCACGCTTCTTCTGCCATCTAGTGTCAAAGTTTTCATATAATTTTTGATTGGCTATTTTCAGCTAAAAAAATCTCAAAGTGACAATACCGCTACATGGCAGGCGCAACGCGTCAAACTTTGCTAAAATGTTGAATCCTGACTTTATACGTTTTTCAAGTTTTTGTGTTCAACCGGGAGTTGAGGTTATTGGGGAATATGGCCGTAAAGGGTGAGTCTCAGACCATCGCCAATTGACCATTGCGCAACACTAGCACGACGTAAAATCCAACCAACCAACCAATCATATTTTACGGGAGATGACCTACTGCTAGGGTGACCAAATTTTTAAATTCAGAAATGGGGACAAATGTCTATCTGTCCCCACTTTTTACTTTAAAAATGGGGACATTTAAAAGCATTCTTTATTAAACATGTTTACCAAATACTCAGAGACCTAGTTACTGACATACTCTAAATAAATAACTTTATATTGGGATTTTGTAATTGAAATGGCAATGAACAAAATGCGAATACAGATTTTTGTACAAGGATACTCTAAAAATTATATGCCTCACGAGGTTATAGAATGATAAATGCAAAGGAAGCCTCAGTTTTAACCAGAAAATAAATTAAATAGTAGAGGGAAAAAACAGCTATGCTAAAATTTTTTCACGTTGCCACGATCAGATAAATCTGAATAAATCAAATGTAAAGATGCCTTCTCCCCGTCACATTTCAGCTCTTATAAGTCCAAAAACAGTCTCAACGATAGCTTCACATTTAATTCCCGCACAGGAATAAATAAATTCCGCTTCTGGAAATTATAGAATGGCAACAAGTATATTCTAAAAAAAAAAAAAAAAAAAAGGGGTCATTGGAAAAAATCAGATCTAGATATAAAAAAAACAGGTATAATGTTCTCTTATAGCAAGCAGCACATTTAATGTAGGGACGAAAGGGGAGAAATCATGAACAATGTAAAAAAATTTTCCTGGGAGGAGTCCTAAAATGGGGACTACCCCCAGAAACAAGCGATGTTATTAAGTTGATAAAGCGCTAATTTTGTGCATTTCTAGTCGTTTTAGCGTTGAAATAGCATTATTTTCCCTTACAAACGCATTAAAAGCCCCAATAATTCAGGTAATGGATTTGGCGCCAAATTTGGCGACTTTTTCCCACCTTGGCGATTTTTTTGGCGACCTTGGCGAGAAAATCCTTATTAGGGATATACCAAATATGGAAGCTCTAATCCCATTGGCTGATGAGATATGGAGATTTCTGGAACGTTCCACACTTTTCTACAGGGGTATATAAGTCTGTTTTCTTCGCCAAGGGAGTGAGTCAGTTCAGTTCTCAGCCAGCTTCGCTAATGCTTGCATTGTTTTGAGCCTCTTTGAAAGAGACTTGCTTTAAGTGTTATTGCTATACAGTTTGTACTGTGGATTTGCTATTGACAGCTGTTGTTTAAGCAGTGCTTACTGGTTGAATTGAAGCTGATACTTGGTTTATAGACCTGTATTTTTCTGGAACTTTCTGTGAATAAATCACTGAATTTTTGTAAGTTTGGCCTTTCATTCTCGGACAACTCACGAACCCCCAAGTACGCAACATTTCTGGTGTCAGAAGTGGGATTGTCTGTGAATGGTTATAACTAGAGTTATGGAGCAAGAGATGAAGAAACTCCTAGAAAGCTTAGCTACCCAGATGAATGAAATGAAAACAGGACAGGAAAAGATGGAAACTGGATTGATCGAAAGAATGAAAGAAGGACAGAGAGAGATGAAAGATAGCCTGAGTCAAGAGATGAATGAAATGAAAGCCGGACAGGAAAAGATGGAAACCGGATTGATAGAGAAAATAGAAACCGGACAAAAAGAATTGAAAGACGGCTTGACTGAAGAAATGAAGGAAATGAAAGACAGTTTGGGTGAAGAAATTAAATCTAATCAAGAAGAGATGAAGAAAGAACTATCATCAGTGAGAGACGACTAAGTAAACGTGAAAGAAGTGATAGAGTGTAAGTTATCAGATGTGGAAAACAGAATAGATGGAATAGAAGAAAAAGTTATAAAAATAGAAGAGAGTTTTGAAGAGAAAGCTATGAAGATAGAGGAAAATGTTATGAAAGTAGAAAGGAATTCTGAAGAGAGATTTATAAAGATAGAAGAGAATTTCGAGGAGAAAGTCATGAAGAAAGTAGAGGAACATCTTGAGAGAAAAGAAGAAGAGAAGTTGATCTCCTTGCCCCAAGAAACTGAAAAGAAAGAGAGAAGAATCCAGAATCAGGAATTTATTAAGCTATCTACCTACGACGGCCGTTTCTCCTGGCATGTATATAGGACGCAGTTTTTCATCGTAGCTGAAGCTAACGGCTGGGACTCTACCGCCAAGTCAGTTCACTTAGCAGCAGCATTACGGGAAGATGCAGCCGAGATACTGCGAGATGTTTCTGAAGAAGAAAGGAACGACTTCGAGGCCCTGACTAGAGCACTGGAGCTACGGTTCGGAGAGAAGTGTTCTAAGGACTATAGTCGCCTCCAGCTAAAATCTCGTTACCAGAAAACGGGCGAAAGTTTGCAAGAGCTGGCAGCGGACATTCAGAGACTGTCACACCTAGTATTCTCAGACTGTCATGCTGACACTCGAAATGACTTAGCTCTTCAGTACTTTATCGATACTGTTCGGGATACAGAAATTCAAAAAGCGCTGAGACTCTCCAACATCAGAGACGTAGAATCAGCTTTAGGCTATGCACTTAGGATAGAGGCAGCCCAACAAGCCTCCCGCAAAGAACGCCATACGATAAGACCAGTCTCATTAAACGATACGCCTGCTTATGAAAATGAAATGAAGAGAAGTCTCGCAGAGATCTTAAAGAGATTGCGCAGCCTGGAAAATAATAAGGAAACAAAGGATCGGAAGATAAAGTGCTGGGGCTGTGGAGGGGATGGTCATGTGAAGAGGAACTACCCTGTACCACCAACTAAAGGAAATCACCCGGCTTCACCATCACTACAGGGAAACTAAGAGAAGGCCATCTCGCGGGGTGGAGGTTGCCTGAAATTAAAGAGCCCCAATTTACAGTATTTCATGTTTCATCGATGAGTGGCGGCGATAATGGACTTTACGTCTATTGCCAAGTTAACAACACCATCTGCCGGATGATTCTGGACACGGGAGCCAACGTGACCATCATTAGAACGGATTTGGCTCAAGAACTAAAAGAGAAGATCATCTGGACGCCGCCCTGCGTTAAACTCCAGACTGTGACCGGAGACGAAATCAAAATATATGGAAAAATGAACTTGATCATCACTTTTGGGAATGCCAGTTACCATCATATGGCATATGTGGCAGATATAAGAGATCCTGTAATCATTGGAATTGATTTCCTGAGAAAATTTAACTTTAAATTGGACTTCAAGAATAATGAACTGCATTCGAGTTCGGAAGACATAGCTGTGTTCAACACTGAAAATCAAGACATTCAGCCAATATGCCAGATAACAGCCAAGTCTGAAATTTCCATCCCTCCACATACAGAGACAATAGTTTCAGGAACACCTTCTACCAAGCAATACTTCCGCTATGGAGTGATTGAATACCCGAATACAGACAATAGCCCAAGAGGAGTTCTGGTAGCTTCATCTCTAGTTGGTCTCTCAAAGAGTACTATTCCTGTGAGAGTCGCAAACATCAGCGATGAGGTCCGGATAGTGAAGAAGGATGAGGTGTTAGCAACCTGCACTCCTGTTACATGCATCAACCGCCCCACTCAATCGACCGAATCCAAGTCTTCTGAACAATTAATGACGGAATTACTCAAGAATGCAGAGTTAGGAAAGGAACAGAGATGTGCTGCGGAGAAGCTACTCCAAGAATTTAAAGACCTTTTTTCTCGAACACCTGAATACGTCGGAAGAACGAACATCACCCAGCACAGAATTGATACAGGAAATCATCCTCCAATCAAACAACATCGAAGAAGACTTCCATTTGCTAAACAGGAAGAGGTCACTAAACTTCTAAGTGAAATGCAGCACAATGATGTCATCGAGCCATCAACGAGTCCTTGGGCCTGTCCCATAGTACTGGTGCGAAAAAAGGATGATTCAACAAGATTTTGAGTGGATTATCGTCGTTTGAATGACATCACGAAGACAGACAGTTACCCTCTTCCCAGAATTGACGACACATTAGACACACTTGCTGGCAATAAATGGTTCTCGACGTTGGATCTGAAGAGCGGTTACTGGCAAGTAGAATTACATCCTGATGATCGTGAGAAGACTGCATTCACCACGGGACAAGGACTGTGGCAATTTAAAGTTATGCCGTTCGGATTATGTAATGCACCTGCCACCTTCGAACGCCTGATGGAGACAGTGCTAAAAGGACTTTCCTATGAAGCCTGTCTGGTGTATTTGGATGATATTATCATTGTGGGGCGCACCTTTGAAGACCATCTACGAAACATCCGAAAGGTGCTGGAGAAACTCAAAATGGCTAACCTCAAATTGAATCCTGGCAAGTGTAACTTGTTCCGTCGTAAAGTGAGCTACCTCGGCCATATCATCTCTGCCGAAGGTGTGAGAACTGATCCTGAGAAGATCTCTGCAGTCGAGAATTGGAGTCGCCCTGAAAATGTACACCAACTACGAAGTTTCCTGGGGTTATACACTTACTACAGGAAGTTTGTCAAGGGTTTCTCAAATATTGCCAGACCACTCCACAAGCTGACGGAAGCCAAACAGAAGTTCCTGTCGGCAGATGAATGTGAGAAAGCGTTCAAACGACTTAAAGAGACCTTAACATCATCGCCTATCTTGACGTATCCACAGCCCGACAGACAGTTCATTCTATACAGATGCCAGCCATGAAAGTGTCGGTGCTGTTCTGTCGCAGGAAATTGATGGTCACGAACATGTCATTGCCTATTGGAGTAAATGCCTGTCTAAACCTGAGCGGAATTACTGTACCACTAGGAAAGAGCTACTTGCCATCGTAAAAGCCATAAAACATTTCCATCATTACCTCTATGGCAGAAGATTCCTGCTCCGGACTGACCATGCATCTTTAACGTGGTTGCTCCAGTTCAAGAACCCGGAAGGACAGATTGCCAGGTGGATACAACGCCTCCAGGAATATGACTTCGAGATACGTCATCGTAAAGGGACTCTACATAGTAATGCAGATGCCTTGTCACGTAAGCCCTGCTCGGAAAGCTGCAAGTACTGCTCTAGAGCCGAACAGAAATACCTGCCGATAAATCCGGTTGCCTGCTAAGTTACTGTCTCAACACCATCAGATCAAGGTACCGATCCATGGAGTGACGAAGAACTTAGACAATCCCAGTTGGGAGATCCTGACATAAAACCAATATTACAGCTGAAGGAGACGACCAGCAACAGACCTACCTGGCAGGATATTTCCAGATTTAGTCCCATTACGAAAAGTTATTGGGCACTTTGGGACTCTCTTCATATCAGAAATGGTGTATTATACAGAAAGTGGGAATCTGATGATGGGAGAAGCTTCAGAAGGCATTGTATACCAAAGATTGTCAGATTGTATTACCAAAATCAAAAATTCCAGAAGTTTTAGAACAACTGCATAGTAGCTCTACCGGAGGCCATTTTGGGGTAATGAAGACTCTGCAGAAAGTTCGGGAACGCTTCTACTGGTGCAAGGGAAGAGAGGATGTGGAGAAATGGTGTAAATCCTGTGATGCTTGTGCGGCACGTAAAGGCCCGCAGAAAAGAAGTCGAGGAAGACTGCAACGGTATAACGTGGGAGCACCATTTGAACGGATTGCACTCGACATCTTGGGTCCGTTGCCACGGACCTCCAGTGGAAATAAATACATCCTCGTTGTGATGGACTATTTCACCAAGTGGCCTGAGTCGTATCCCATTCCCGATCAAGAGGCATGCACAGTCGCAGAGGTCCTAGTGCAGCAATAGGTGTCAAGATACGGCACGCCCCTACAACTTCCTACCGACCAAGATAGGAACTTTACCTCTGCTGTTTTCAAAGGACTGTGTCAACTACTCAGCATAGACAAAACCCAGACAACACCCTTACACCCGCAGTCGGAAGGCATGGTCGAGAGGTTCAACCGTACCATCCTGAATAACCTCTCTATTCTAGTATCAAAGAACCAGCAAGATTGGGACTTGAAGTTGGCATTGTTCCTGCTGGCTTATCGAAGTGCTGTCCATGAAACCACCGGTTATACTCCAGCCGAGATGCTCTTTGGACGTGAACTTCGTCTCCCATGTGATCTCCTGTTTGGTTGTCCACCCGATGCGCCTTCATCGCCCGAGGAGTACATCCAAGATCTCCAGGCACGATTTGAGGACGTACACAACTTTGCTCGGGAGCGGATTAACATGGCAACGGAGAAAATGAAGACAAGGTACGATTTAAAGGCTACACAACATGAGTTCCAGGAAGGAGAGAAGGTCTGGTTGTGGAATCCTGTTCGACGCACAGGACTCTCTCCCAAGTTACAGTGGAACTGGGACGGACCATACACAGTCTTAAAAAGGCTGAATGATGTAGTGGTGTGGATCACTAAAACACCTTCGTCAAAACCGAAGGTGGTGCACTATAACAGGCTAGCCAAGTACCACAATTAACGGTAATATTACAATTTAAAATGTAAATACTGGTAAAATTTGCGCATGCGTAATGTAAATATTTGTATATAAATACTTGAACATATTTGTGAATTTTGTAAATATTTCTCACTTCATTTTTGTTTCTATTTTGTCGTTATATGCAACTTAGTTTTTGTACTTTAGATTGTGTAAATTTGTTAAGTTTCGCCTCTTGACCAAGGGTTGCACTGCCCGGGACGTGCAGTCCTTGGGAGGGGGGCAGTGTTACAAAATTGTGTTTATTTTCGTATAAATTCTTTCAAAGAGGCTTATTAAGTTGATAAAGTGCTAATTTTGTGCATTTCTAGTCGTTTTAGCGTTGAAATAGCCTTATTTTCCCTTAAAAACGCATTAAAAATCCCCAATAAGGCAGGTAATGGATTTGGCACCAAATTTGGCGACTTTTTCCCACCTTGGCGATTTTTTTTGGCGACCTTGGCGAGAAAATCCTTATTAGGGATATACCAAATATGGAAGCTCTAATCCCATTGGCTGATGAGATATGGAAATTTCTGGAACGTTCCACACTTTTCTACAGGGGTATATAAGTCTGTTTTCTTCGCCAAGGGAGTGAGTCAGTTCAGTTCTCAGCCAGCTTTTCTAATGCTTGCATTGTTTTGAGCCTCTTTGAAAGAGACTTGCTTTAAGTTAAATATATTTAAAACACTTTAAACACACGTAAATATAAATTTATTTAAAAGATGTTATTATTATTATTATTTTTTTTTTTTTATCCAAAGCTTTTCGCTTTAATAGTAAAGCATCATCAGGGATTTATGATTCGTTTCCATTGCGCAGTTTTAAATATGTTTTTTTTTTTTACAGTCAACAGTTAAGTCTTTTAATAACGTGATATATTTTAAATATCAGCAAAAAACAATATGAATTCCGGTAGAGGTTGGACCAAGGAGTTAAGAAAAGTGAGAGAAGCTGGAACTATTGCATATCATACGAGGTTATTGTAGGAGAAAAAACATCTTGAGTTAGCAGAAATAAACTATTAACTATTTTATAATATTGTGCCAAATTATTGGTAAAATTGCAGCATCTTTGGAATTTATTGCATTTTTGCATTTAATTATATGAATAGCTTCGGAAATGTAAAGTTCTTGGATATTAGATGGTGCTGTAATAATTTTGGCTTTATCCCATATAGGGTTGGCTTTTGTGTTGGCATAGATGAAGTCGACTAGAGTAGAACTATTTGCTTCTTTTATATTTCGTATATGTTCTTGTATTCTTTTATTTAAAGTCCTCTTGGTCTGTCCAATATAATAGAAAAGTTCTTTATTGCTTTCTATGATAGACTCCTCCAGTGGGTCCATTTAAGTCGCGGTCATGAAGGGTTAATTGTTTAATAGTTATAGGAGAACTGAATGGGATAAAGAAATTAAATTTACGTTGTATATAATGTTTAAAGCTATAGAATTCTTTACAGAAAGGGAGACTATTAGTGTAAAGGGCGTATCAGACTCGACGACTTTACAGGCGATTTTAGAGCCAACCACTGATTAGCGCCGATTTTTCGGAAAAATTGTATCTACTCCCAGTGTGATAGCGCAGACCGAAGTTGCCCAACTTTTTCAGAGCTGCCTTGATAAAATTGTCCGTATACTCAATTTCTCCTCGGATTCGTCCAATCAGGATGCGCTATTTTGATACGTCATATTTCCAAGATGGCGGAACACGGGAATCGTTTCAAGTGGAGATTTGAAGAAGAAATATTATCGTTAAGCACGTTTATTTTACCGTTAAATGATAAGAATTTTCAATTAATCGTTTTTATTTTCGTATGGCGTTATGACAATAGTTGTAAAAAAGATCCAAATGGAAATAATAATGCGATATTTTACACAAATGAAAGGGAATTTTAACGCTAATCATTGCGTATTTTATTCGCGCCAAGAAAAGTGATAAGCGTCAGAAGCTAGTCTTCTTTCATCCAACTTTTCACCCGACTATTGTAACCTCTACGGTGTTTTCGTCGAGGAAAAATCGGCGCTAAAGTCGGCTCAAAAATTGGTTGTTTCTAAAGTTGCTGAATCTGATACGCCCTTAACGAAATTTTAGAGTTGAATCTAGAGTGGGATTATTAGGTTTAATTAGCATGCGATTTTTTATTCTATTAACTAATCTTATAATACTAGATTTACTATATGCCGCAGCAATACCTATTTGAATAATATTGTTAATTTGTTGTTTTTCATTAAATTTAAAAGTGGTATAATTTATAGCTCGGGTAATAGACCGTGGGCCATAAGCTAAAAATGTCATTTAAAAACAAGTTCGTTTCATCTTTTCGGGGGCAACCTGAAAATTTTGCTAATATATTCTTTTAAAAATAGGTAAGGAAAATATCAAATGTTCTGGAAGTAAACTTTGCACATAAATTTGGAAAATCGATTTCAATTTGAAGGAATTGAGTTTACATTTAGAATGCTGGTTTAAAGCAGTGTGCAATATATTTCTGATAATACTGTGATTCGTTGAATAAATTTTAAAATATCTTGCACACAAGTGTTAAAATAATACTCCTGAGAAAAAAATACTAAAAAAGGGGAAAATATTAATATTTAGTGGATCTGCAGATCAGGAACCTCAACGTCCTATTTTCATCAGTCATTACTCATTAGATCATTGATAGTTTTTATTAATTCCAAATTTATATCTATCATTATCATCATCAATTTTAACCTTTATCAATCCACTGCAGGATAAAGGCCCCTTCTAGGTGATTCCAATCTGCCCTGTTTTCTGCAATTCTTCTCCATTCTCTCTTCCAAACTTCACAATTTTATTTCTTCAACAACACACTGGTCTCTTTCTCGGTCTTTTGTTTTATCTCGGTATCCAAAATAGGAGTGGTGGTCAATCCATCATCATTTCTTCTGGAAGTGCTCAGTCCAGCTCCATTTTAACTTAATTCTAGAAATAACATCAGTAACATTGGTTTGCTCCCTAATCTAATACAAATGTTTCGTTTTCTGTCTCTTCGGGTGAGTCATAACATGCATCTCTCTCTCTTTATTATATATATGTATAATATATATGACAACTCGCTACATAAACAGATACATTTCTGACGGGGGTTACCACTCCCCTTCATCTTTCCGCTGTATACCTCTGTCTACATCTATATCTCTACATATGTATATTTATATATTTTCCTAGAAACAGCCTTATATTAATTCCTTGTAAATAATAAAAACTTGTACCAAATTTCCTGCAAAAAGACTACATAACATATCGGAATTATTTTGTATAACTCTCTAAACTAATTATCAGTTCTATCGCAAAATTTTTCATAATAAAACAGGCTTAAAAAAATTCTGATAACATTTCATTATATTTAGTGTAACCATGTTAAAATATATTTTTAATACATACCATCTTTCGACCATAATGGTACAATATTCTTTTGCGTGTTCCTCAAAAGAAGTCACCGTTGTTATATGCACCACTAATAATGATACACCTAACTAATTATAACTGACTTATATTTCAACCTAATTTGGCATCATTTGAATGATATTACAGAATATCTTAGAGTTCTTTTATGTGGTCCTGTAAATAATTTTAGCTTATACATTACTTTTTTTTTAGGGCGAGAAAACATGCTTTTAACTATGTTTATAATATACGTTAATTCCACTAAATGCAGCATAAACACGTTAAAATGCGCTTAGGTTAAAATTTGCCGATAGATTCTAATGTTATGAAATTATTTTGCGTTTTTCTGTAAAAGAACAGCAGTAAAAACATTTCAACTTATTCTATGTTTTTCAAAAATAATTGTTCGAAAAAAAATTGGATGATTACATGACATTGTCGGAATACTTTTGTAAGGTCCTGTACATTAATTATGAAACCTAAATACACATATTTTCTACAGAAATCATAAATTTAAGCATCTCAATAATGTACGCTAATTTAATTTCGTTGAATACGGATTAAGGAAGACAAAATTCGCTTAAACGAAATTCACCCCATTAGCCATAATGGTAAGAAAATCTTTGTATCCCTCTACACGATCCATGAATAATCTAAACATAAAAAAAATTACACAACTATTTTTATACAGAGTCTGAACATTTAAACCAATTTGCAAGTCAATCGGGGATTTTTGCGGCCGCTATCGCGGTACAAATTCTGTCCATAGGCCGTAATGATAAAAAAAAAAAAAAAAAAAAAAAAAAAAAAAGTAGGTGTGTTTCTGTACATGAACAATAAATGGAATACACACTTAAACTATATTCATTCCGCATGGTTCATGAGCATGTGTACCAAATTGCAAGCCAATAGCGTGATTTTTGCGGCCGCTATCACGCGAGAAACAGACACACAAACAGAACCCAAAAATTTTTTGAGTCTCCATATCCCTTTAAGACCGGGAACATTTTTACTTTCAAGCATTACATTCTTCTTTTTTTGCAAACTGAAAGAACAATATGGACTATAACCAACATTTGTTGATTGAAGATTGTACTTTACACTTTCTGCTAATTAGCTCCATCGTTTTTTAGTTCCCCATCATACTATAGGTATGGGGAACTTAGGTAATCGTGAAAATTTTCGACTTCGGTTTTTTGACTTTTCTACACGTTTTCAGGTGTGAGGAATCCGAAAATGACAAAATTTCTATGGTGTCTGTCTGTAGGGTGTCTGTTAGTCCGTTAGTTTGTTAGTCTGTGTACACGATATCTCAAGAACAAATTGCCGCAGAGAGGTCAGATCAGTTTTAAAATATTACTTTCGACACTGGCAAGAACCCTATTCATTTGCAACATTCGATTTTAAAAACTTCGTAAGTTATTAGAAATTTACGACTTTCTTAACATGGGAGAATAGGACAAAAATTCACTTAAACGTGCATTAAATGAAAACTTTTTACTGTAAAAATGTCAGACCAGTTTTAAAATATCAGTTTTGATGCCGGAATGAACATCAGTAACTATAAATATGCTACTTTGAAAATTTCGCAAGTTACTGGAAATTTACGAATTTCTTAACATGGCAAAATAGTATAGGGCAAAATTTCACATAAACATCAATTTTGAGAGATATTTTCATCGTAAAGATGTCAGACTACTTTTGAAATATTATTTAGGACACTGGTATGAATATTAATGACTATGAATTTTCCAATATAAAGATTTCGTAAGTTATTGGAAATTTACGAATTTCTTAACATGTCAGAATAGAGCAAAATTTCACATAAACGTCAATCTTGAGGGATATTTTCAGCGTAAAGATGTCAAACCACTTTCGAAATATTATTTAGGATACTGGCATGAATATGATAGACTATGATTTTGCCAATTAAAAAAATTCGTAAGTTATTTGGAATTTACGATTTACTTAACATGTCAGAATAAGGCAAAATTGATCATAAACTTCCATTTTGAGGATCCTGAATACATTAGACAACTTCAAAATTACATTTATGATATTTGTTTGAACATGATTGAATACAAATATTCTACTAGGAAATTTTCGTAAATTATTCGTAATTAACGATTTTATCAATATAGCGAAATTGTAAATTTTTCATATAAATATGAATTTTGAGGTTTATTGCATTGGAAATAGTAGCATGAAAACTAAACAGCAGAATTGACCCTGATAAAATAAATTAATAAATTAGAATAAGATAATTATATCCATGTGAACGGTGGATGGCCTATTAGGTGGGGATTTCATTCTGCCACTGTATCAAGCTTTGGTCAAATTCATTTCTTTTAACATGATTATAATATGTCTCGCACTAGAAATTTCTGAGAACATAAATATTATGGGGAACTGAGCAGAGTCCACCTATGCCAACTAGTTTTTCCTGATTTTATTACATACGACTGTTCCAGATGCAAAAATGGGAACAACTATAGTATTTCCCCAGAGCTGAATTTGGCGATTTATTTTTGGCGATTATGGTTAAATCATAAATCAAAAAATCATAAATCATATATCATAAATGATAAAATCATAAGCTAAATTATAAATCATAAATCCAAAATAAATAGCATGCAGGCTGCCATATTATATCGCAAACAGTCCAGAACGACATCGTTATCGTTCAAATCGGTGCCAATGAAAAATTGCGAAATTCAGCTGTGGGGAAATACTATAGTTGTACCCAAAAATGTGAGTGGATGTCGTGGATATCTAACCCATATACAAATGTACGCTTTCGGTCGGAAAGGGATATGGAGGCCTCCACTGACGCTTCGGTAATAATTTAGCTACACGTCAGAGTAAAACTTAGTTTGGAAAGTTCTATATTTGAAGAAGAAGCAAATCGGTAGATATTTTTCTTTCACGAACATTTAAAACTTTCCACTGATCAGCAAACAATCTCACTTAATCCCAGCTTATTTGAGGAAAACACGTCACCTTTGAATGTATCTCATCTCTGATGCACAAATAATAAGTAATTTCTTCTGATATTATATTACCTATAATAATTCTACTTAAAAATAAAGGGAAAAAAAGAGTAATAAAAGAATTCGATCAAAATGTTAATAATACGCAAGATAATGATGTCGAGAGAAACTTCACATCTTATTTGAGAAAAATACTACATTTTTTAATTTACCTCATTCCCGATATTTAAACAATATGTCATTTTATTCTCACATTATGTGAAATGTAAAGATTACTTAAAAATACACGAAAAGAAAGCAATAATAGAATTGGATGAAAATGTCAACAATACTCAAGATAATGTAAACATAAATAAACGTAAACAAAACATATCAAATGCTAGCGCGCGCCGTAACAGCAGCTGTCATTGGGCTAAAAATAACAGCGAAAAGGAAATTACTGTTTTGATTGGAGGATAAGCGATTGAATGAGCAGAGAATTTGACTATCTCTATGTGTAAGTAGAATAGCATGACCGCAGAAATGTCAAATTTGTAGAATTAATTTAATTAATTTTAAAATAATGTGCACATCTTCAGACCAGAACATTGCGAATTCGTAGATAATAGAATATTCTTTTAATTTTAACATTAATTTGAAATTGCCCCTCGATGATTGAAACGGACTTGAACGATATCAACCTATGGCCCACGGCCTATAATGTAGGAATTAAAAAAAGCATTTTTATAATTAGTAGGATGAGCTGAATCAGCTGGGATCGGTAAAGGGATAAATGTGTTTTTGGAAAAGACGTCAAACCATATAGTTGTATTATTTTCGTTACGATGTATCTTAAGGTCAAGAAACGGAAGCGTACGATTGATCTCAGTTTCAAATGTAAATTTAATCGATGGAAATTGGTTGTTGAGACAATCAATTAAATTAAGGAGTGCATTTTTTGAATAAGGCCAGGAGATAAAAATATCGTCAACATATCGCAAATATATAGTAGGTTTGAGTATGGAAGTTTCAAATACGCGTTTTTCTAATTCAATGAGTAATAAATCTGCTAAAATAGGACTAAGAGGGGAACCCATCGGGGCTCCAAAAGTTTGTTTATATATCACTTTATTAAACAAAAAGATATTATTAGCATTAATGAGGTCAAAAGCTTCACAAATAAATTTGAGAAAAGGGTTAAGTGATGGTGTAGCAGTACATTTATCAAGGATAATGGATTTACTAAATCTAAAGAAATATTCGGAAATAAGGAAACAACTATTAAATGTAGCATTTAGAATTCTACTTTTAGCTTCCAAACCGGATTTTACAATATGTGGGTCGTTAAGTACTAATGGTTTAAGTAACATTTACCCCTACAGATAAATTTTTCAGTCTTGACGTTGTTTTAGCAGATTTATTACTCATTGAATTAGAAAAACGCGTATTTGAAACTTCCATACTCAAACCTACTATATATTTGCGATATGTTGACGATATTTTTATCTCCTGGCCTTATTCAAAAAATGCACTCCTTAATTTAATTGATTGTCTCAACAACCAATTTCCATCGATTAAATTTACATTTGAAACTGAGAATCGTACGCTTCCGTTTCTTGACCTTAAGATACATCGTAACGAAAATAATACAACTATATGGTTTGACGTCTTTTCCAAAAACACATTTATCCCTTTACCGATCCCAGCTGATTCAGCTCATCCTACTAATTATAAAAATGCTTTTTTTAATTCCTACATTACCCGAGCTATAAATTATACCACTTTTAAATTTAATGAAAAACAACAAATTAACAATATTATTCAAATAGGTACTGCTGCGGGATATAGTAAATCTAGTATTATAAGATTAGTTAATAGAATAAAAAATCGCATGCTAATTAAACCTAATAATCCCACTCTAGATTCAACTCTAAAATTTCGTTACACTAATAGTCTCCCTTTCTGTAAAGAATTCTATAGCTTTAAACATTATATACAACGTAAATTTAATTTCTTTATCCAATTCAGTTCTCCTATAACTATTAAACAATTAACCCTTCATGACCGCGACTTAAATGGACCCACTGGAGGAGTCTATCATAGAAAGCAATAAAGAACTTTTCTATTATATTGGACAGACCAAGAGGACTTTAAATAAAAGAATACAAGAACATATACGAAATATAAAAGAAGCAAATAGTTCTACTCTAGTCGACTTCATCTATGCCAACACAAACGCCAACCCTATATGGGATAAAGCCAAAATTATTACAGCACCATCTAATATCCAAGAACTTTACATTTCCGAAGCTATTCAAATAATTAAATGCAAAAATGCAATAAATTCCAAAGATGCTGCAATTTTACCAATAATTTGGCACAATATTATAAAATAGTTAATAGTTTATTTCTGCTAATTCATGATGTTTTTTCTCCTACAATAACCTCGTATGATATGCAATAGTTCCAGCTTCTCTCACTTTTCTTAACTCCTTGGTCCAACCTCTACCGGAATTCATATTGTTTTTTGCTGATATTTAAAATATATCACGTTATTAAAAGACTTAACTGTTGACTGTAAAAAGAAAACATATTTAAAACTGCGCAATAGAAACGAATCATAAATCCCTGATGATGCTTTACAATCCGCGATTGTAATGAAATGCTCTCGCCCTCTGGTGGGCTAAGGTGAAATTATCACACCACTGCATATCCTCATATTATGCAATCGACTTTCCATGATGAAATAGCGGAGAAAGAATAATAATTACACGTGGCTGTTATATTTACTAACAACTGCAGTGTTCAGAGAGCGCCATCTATCGATCATTACAAACGCGGATTAAAGCGAAAAGCTTTGGATTAAAAAAAAAATTTAACATCTTTTAAATAAATTTATATTTACGTGTGTTTAAAGTGTTTTAAATATATTTAATACAAATGACACGTGTTCAATTTAACTCTTTATTTTTTAGAGATTATTTATAACTTGCTTTAAGTGTTATTGCTATCCGCGATTGTAATGAAATGCTCGCCCTCTGGTGGGCTAAGGTGAAATTATCATACCACTGATAGCTTTCACGCTGAAACAATTATAGAACAACGAGAAAGAACAATAATAAAAATACACGTGGCTATTATATTTACTAACAACTGCAGTTGAGAAAGCGTCATCTATCGATCATTACAAACGCGGATACAGTTTGTACTGTGGATTTGCTATTGACAGCTGTAGTTTAAGCAGTGTTTACTGGTTGAATTGAAGCTGATACTTGGTTTATAGACCTGTGTTTTTCTGGAACTTTCTGTGAATTAATCACTGAATTTTTGTAAGTTTGGCCTTTCATTCTCGGACAACTCACGAACCCCCAAGTACGCAACAATATATATATTGTAGTATTTTTCTTTTAATCATGTATTCAAAAAATCTTTTTATATTAAAATTTTTTGGTGGAGGTGGTTTAGGTGTCACGGCTGATTGACAACATGAGGATCCTACGCCTGAGTAAAATGTCTTCCATGAGGGCTCTTTCTAAGAAGCCCTGGCAATTTTTGAGAAAGAAGCGCAATTTTTGAGAAAGTCATGGAAAACTCCGAACGCTAGGTCGACAAGCCCGATCTGGGATCGAATTCAGCACTTCCAAACTACCAGCTTGCAGAGAAGAACCGCTCGACTGCTGAAATAGGCTTCTTAATTAAAAGTCCAAAAATAGTATTAAGTAATTTCAACTAATTTAATTATTAAAAAAAATATTTTTAATAAATATATTATTTTTTTAATTAGAGTATTTTATTAGATGATTTTTTAACTGGCTTACTATTATTATTATTATTATTATTATTATCATCATTCGTAGAAAATAAAAAATTTTTATATTAAAAGTATTTTAACATAGATTTTTCTATTAAAAACTGAAATAATAGTACTAAGCAATCTCAACAAATTTAATTATTTAAAAAATATTTTTTTATTAATTAAATTAGTTTTCTAGATTTTTTTCAAATAATTATTTTTAACTTATTGTTTTTAATCTTTAGCTATTTTTCGGAAAACATATTTTTACATTAAAAGTGTTTAGAAATAGATTTTTCAATTAAAAGCTCAAATAAGTTTTATTAAATAAACTAATTTAAAAATTAAAAATTTTGATTTTTAATAAATACAGTAATCTTTAATTACATTTTTATATTAAATAATTCTTTAATTATTTTTTTTTCTGTAATCTCCCATTAAGTTATTATTATTATTAAAAGTATTAAGCAATGGTGCTTATCCTATATTTTGCTATTGCCCATCTGCGCAGCACTAGTGCAACGTAAAACCCAACCATCCATCTATCTGTATTTTGCCTACATATTAAAGCACATGGTGAATCATTTGTCAATGTTTATCCCAGTGACGTCAGGTGGCATATTTTTTTTTCCCAACCGACTTTTGCCATTAACACAGTACCGCGTGATCTGATTGGTTAGAGCTTTTGGCGAGTATCATGTTTGGCGCATAAACGTCTGGCGAAAGCACTGTTAAAGGGAAAGGGGGGGGGGAGGATTAAAAGGAAGAAGTAATAGAACAGGAGTTTTCTAGATTTAAAAGGGGAAACTTCTAGTTTTCTTGTTTTTACTGTATGTGCAATTTTCTGATTTAAATGTTACTGTTGGAGAATGATAGTTTCCTCTTATCTTCTTTTGACAACATCGTCAGCTAACGGACTGCAAATTACTTTATATATTATTTTATTTACATAATTATTATTTCATAATTATCATTTTATTTACATATTATTTCATATTTCTTTTTGTCAATATCAATACAGAATAAAATTGACATTTTTCGGATATTTAGTGTTGTACTATTTCTCTAGGATGGAAATCGTTAGCATTCATCATATTCATAGATAATTTTATAAATAATAATTTTAATGAGTGAATTTCTATAGGAAAATATAGAAGACAGTCATGTAGTGGCTTCTATACATGCCATAAAAGTTCCACAACATAATAGTTATATATATATACATTTGCCTGTGTGTTCAGATTTATTCTGCATTATGTGGAAAACTAATTGCGTGAAATTAATTATTTAAAAAATGTTTAATTCAAGTTCACGGCATTTTATTAAGCCAACACACTTAATATTTATTTTAACTTTACAAAAATGGAAATCATAAGTAATTCATTTATGAGAATCATAAGTAATGCATGCAATCATAAGTATTTTTATTTTTATGTATTTTTTAAATTTTAGATACAGCATAATTTACACCCTCTCCCCCCCCCCCCCCCCCCAAAAAAAAAAAAAAAAAAAAATAATAATAATAATAATAATAATAATAAATAAATAAATAAATAAATAAATAAATAAGTGAAAAGTAGAAAAGAAAAGGGGCTTATGAAAAAAGTTCAGTTTTTGATTTTCATAATTAGAAATTAATAGACAATTAGCATAAAAATTTTCACTTATCAATAATGGAACTTTTACTACAAAAGGATATAATTATATTCGCTTATAAAATTTTGTAATTATCTCTAAAATATTTCTTGAAAGGTTTCTGTTATATAGTAGTATATAAGAAATAAGAATTTCGAATCACTCAAACCTTACAATACACAGTGGTGGAAATGTAAATCAAATGAAATTTATGTTGCATTACATGAAAAATTTATTAAAGTTACCATTAAAAAACTGAATATGTGAATGAAAGAGCATCTTAACTTTTGAAGCAAAAAATTTAATATTATAAAAAAAATTATAGCGAACTATATTTATTGCAGGAAATAGCATTCATTTAACTGCACCTAAAAGTGGTGTTGAATGAATATAAATAAAAACTTTGTAATAAATTTAAAAATATGCAGCAATTGTTTCTACTCTTTTAACCAAGCACAACCCTTCATCAGGTTAAAAAAAATGTGGGCATAAGTGCAGCATGAAAGCAGTTGTGGACAATTATTGTGGGTTTTGAAGTTTATGGTCATCTTATAAGTGACCTTATAAGATTTTCATTCACTTAATAATGAATTTAACTAATTTAAGTCTTATATTCTTCATTTTGTTGAAACTATTTGAAATATACAAATGAAAACATTGTGAATTGTCCTCCCCTCCCCCCTCCCTTTAAGAGAAAGAAAAAAAACCTAAATTTATTAGCTTGTAAAAAATTATTTCATTTAATCTGAGAAAAGCATGATTAACCATAAGCTTTTATAAAGCATTTTCACATTTACTTTAAGGGTATACAATACCAGTCAAAGAAATGTTGTGGGGAGAAAATTGGTTTCCTGAATTACTGATTACAGAAAATTCATAACTGAGAAATTCGTACTCATTTACAAAAAAGTTATTTTTGAAAATTTTAATATTTCATTTTACAGCCAAAAGAATAGAAAAAGGAAAAATGTGAAAATTCACTTAATTCATTTTTAGCATTTTAAAATGCAAAAATAAAATAAAAAATTTAAATTTTGAGAAATACTACCAAAATTATCATTACGATTTTTTTGAATGTGAAAGCTGAATTAAAGAAAAAAAAAAATCAATAGGTAATAAGTAATTCTAGAAACAAATTTCTCCATAGAACAACTTGTTCTTTTTGGCTGTAGGAAAGGCTAGATACTTTATGCCCATAAGATGAAAATTAAATAGTAATTTTATTAATTGAATCCAAACTACAGTAACCAAAAATAAATAAAGTATGCTGTGACTATTATAAAGTTTTCTTTTATGTCGTATATACAGCAGGACCACCTCCTAGTTGATATGCATAAAAATTTAATTAATTTAGCTTCTCATAATTAACGTTTTATATATTAAATTTATGCAGTTTTCACCAGTATAAGCTGAGATACAGCTATCTGGAAAATAGTATAATGTAATAATAACACCATCTGTCAGCTGATACACACACAAATTCAATCAGCATAATTTTTCATAATATACATCTTGCACATCAAGTTTGCTGCATTTATATTTGAATCATTTATAGAAACTGAGATAAAACATTCCCGTAAGCAAAAAATACTGTAGCATAGCAGTACCACCTATTGTCCAATATGCAACCAAATTGAATTTATATAACAGTCATCTTATACACAAAGTTTGGTGGATTTTGTATCATAATATTGAAATATTACTTTCCTGTAAAAACGATTATTAATATAAGCACTATCCTTTGGCTGATATCCACTCAAATTAAAGCAGCGTAATTTAAAATCATATTCATCTAACAAATCAAGTTTGGTTGATTTATACACTATAGAAGCTGAGATATAGCCTTCCCATGAATGGGATAAATTGCAGCATAATCTTTTGGACAATATATCTAAAAACTAATCAGCATCAATTTGTGTCAGGTCTATAAATTTTGTCCATTGGTTTGTGAGATACAGCATCTACAAAATTTTTGTACATGTGACAGACAAAATCTTTCTAAAAATAATTGAATGTTTTCAGGACATTGCATAATGTCTAAATTCATTGAAAATTTTTATAAATCCAATATTTCTTCTTAACTATAAAGAAGAAAGGAAAATTTAGCTTTCTTCAGAGTATTTCCAACTTTCTGTGATACAGTATACATGAAAATTTTTTAATGAATAATAAAATTTTGCTGTATATAGTTAACATTGTTGTTGAAATTAAAATATCTTACAAAAAGGAATTTACATATTCTTATTGTGTTCCTTTATTCCAGACAATGGGTGCCAGGTTCAAATCCAAATAGCAGCCATTGCTTAGACAGAATTTTCTATGGTTTTCTCTTAAACTTCAGTGAATATGAGTAAGTACTCTTTAAAAAGACCCCACACAGAGGCCAATACACCCAGATCAAGGTCATGCGTTTAGATAAATCATAAAACATACACCCACATCTGTAGTACTCTTGCTAGAAAAAAGCCAACTAGTTGCATACAAGGCACTTAAATAATAAATATGTACTATATACAAGGAATGACTACAGGGATTGAAACCACTTGATATATATATATATATATATATATATATATTTTTTTTTTTAACCATTGTAACAAAGTATAGCCTCCTGCAGAAAATGTCTCTATCCCCCCCCCCCACACACACAACTCTGTATATTAAAGAATTAAATTTTATTTAATTATTACTCTCTTTATATATAAGAGGAAAGTATTGGATTCGGGAACATTTTCGCACTACGTTTTTCGAGGAATTTATATGTTTTGAGATGTCCTGAACACAATCTGACAGTTTTTTGAAAATATCTGCCTGTCTCTGTGTGTGCATCACAAATTTTGTGGATACTGTATCTCACGAACCAATGAACGAAATTTAACCAAACTTCGTATGTAGTTGGATCCTCGTTTAAACTGGTGCTGATTAGAAGTGGGGATCCATCGCTCAACAGGTGGCGTTGTGATCCCATTTTTTTTCTAAATTTTTAACTTGACAGTATAGGACAAAATTTCGTATAAATGCATATAATAAGAGTTATTTTTAATGTGTAATTGTAAAATTAATGTAAATTATTGAAAATAGTGGTAGTAAACTAGGAAAAAAAATCGTGCATATAGAAGCATGTCCGCCCCCCCCCCGAGAGGGGTGTAAAATTTCAATATGGGTATTTTTCAAAAGAACTCGTCAGTACCTTTAAAACGAATGGTTGAACCATAGATCTGAAATGATTTCAAACAAAAGTATCGATTTTTTTTTTCCCATATGAAAATGCTGTTTAATTGATAATTATAGGATATATTTGTGGTGTCTTTTCTCCCCAAGAAAAATATACTGGGTATGCCCACATATAGTTCAAAATAAAATCAATTAGGAAATTTAATAACTAACAAACATCAACTGAAGATGTTAAGAAAACTCTCGCTGTTTCATTTAAAAAAAAAAAAAAAGATAAGAATTGATATTGAATACATTATTATGAATTACATGAATTATTGTAATCTATTTTTAAATGAAAAAAAAAAAAAAAAAACAGCTATTGTTGATAAACTATTTAAGAACTCTAACTGATTCAAGAAAACCTACAAATAGATAGCTTATTTAGTTTATTATTATTATTGATAATAATTACAATAATAATAAAAGCTTCTTGCTTAATGCTTGCTGTTTATAAAATTGTGATTATTTTATGTGAGCTTTTAAATTTAATCAAAATGCATTTTACAGTTGTTTTATTTCATCTGAAAATATTTATCTAATTTGAGTGTTATACAACTCATTAATTGTATATAAAAAATATTTTTTTGCTGTAGAGATATTATTTTTTACTAAATTATATCGCCAAACATAGCTTATTTGTAAATATACAACTATAATTATCATCTTAGTGTTGAACATCTTATCAAAAGATTAACTTACAAATAATAGCATTAAAACAATTGTGAAACAGATGCAAACAATATAATTTAGCTTGTTTAAAAATGAATAAATAAATAAATAAATTGATGAAATCAATCAAGAAGAAAACGTAGTCCAGTTATAGAAAATTTAATTTGATGAAATATCTTTATAACGTATTTAAAAAATAAAAACATATTCGATAAAATTTATTAATTTTATTTAAATATTAAATTTCTATTTTAATAAAATATTTGAAGTCTGATTAAAAAAAAAAAAAAGAAAGAAAAAGTTATACTTTTATATTAGTTTATTTACGATTTGAGAAAAGTAATATTGCATATATCATTTATAATATTATATAAATATGTCATTTAAAAAATTGTAATAGGCAATAAATAGCTTTAAAGCAATATATTACTGTGTATGTTTAAAGGTGTTTAAATTGTTTATTCTAAATATCATTTTTACAAAAGATGCTTCTAGTTCAAATTTTTATTTCATAATGAATATAAACCACGAAGCGGAACAGAATCTCGAACGAGTAAACACATTCTCCATTCGAATTTGGATATCTCCCTCTCGCTCGCCAAGAACATCACTCTGATGATCAGAGTAATAGCCAATCAGACTGCAGCATACGGTCTATATGGCAAAACTCGGTTGGGAAAAAAAAATATATGGGTGCACCGGGGCCGTGACTACGCGACCGGCTGGTCCGGTTTTCCAGATCTCCGGTCTCCCTGACCGGCCGACGCAGTAGGCTACTGCGCTTCGCTGTGTTTTGGTTAGATTTTCTGCTAGCCAATGAAAAGTGTACAATGGAGGAAAAAGAAAATATGAAGAAAAAAGTTGATTACGGTAACCTCATTCCTTTCCCCAGGAGTAGGGTTGATATATATTATGATGTATCACTATCTGGCTCAAACAATGATTGCTATTGTATTGTATTTTATTTTTTTTTATTTATTGTTTGTTTACGGGAATCTGTGATCCCTGCCGCGAATTTGGAAAATGCCGACTCCTCAGAACCTTGGCGAAAAGACATAATCGGGCTTTGGCGAGCGAGCGCGAGTCGCGATGACAAACACAAGGGTTGCATCTGAATCGATCTGAATGTGAATGTTGAGTTGATGACGATTGACGAAACGAACGTCAGAGTTCATCATATAATATATGTCAGCAATAGAAATTTGTTTAATACTTTACAAAATATGTGTATAAATTTTAGATGCTTTTATCTCCTGATTTGGATACTTTGAAGTATGATTTAAAACATTTATTTGGTAATTGAATAGATATTTTTGTTTTCTATACAAGCTTTTCCGGGTTTTAAAATGGAAACGTTCACAGGTAGGTAATTGGAAACATCTTGCATGTACACTAAACATAAAATTGTCGTGTTTATATTATGCATAGATAAACGTGAAAAGAGATTGACGTATATTTATTTTATATTTTGCCGATGTATGTTATTATTTCACATCTGCATTTAAATGAATAATTAATTAATAGTGCTGGAATTCAAATGTTCTATTTTGTGTGTGTGTGTGAACAACTTGTTGCAAGATGCAAGGTATGTACGTAAACACAAGTTTCAATGGTTTTATAATTGTTAAAGTTGAATTTAATGTCTGTAAGTTGTATAAGTGCCTAGAATTAATATATATATATATTTTTTAATTAAAAGTAATATTGTGTATATTATTGCTATAACTTATTGGAATGTTAGTATCTAATACTATCCTGATAGCTTATCTTACATCAAGTTATTTGTTTAGACATTTGACTTAAAATTGTGATATAATAGTGATCATTCTCCTTTTAATTAGTATATTAGTTGGATATTTATTTTGTTAAATATCACCCTTTGAAATGAAATCAATCATTTTCATAATGATAATTTCAATAAATTTATTTATTACACATTACATTTTGAATAGTATAGTAAGATATATTTACATAGAATAGATTGCATTATGTGGACTGTTGATTAAGTTGTACACATACTTTCTGAGTGATGTTAATTTAAATTTATAAAAACAAGAACTAATATTTGTTAATTGTGGATAATAATACAGTTTATGATATGACTTAGTGTTTTTAATAAATAACTAACTTGACACAATTTTACTATTATCCTTGAGATTTACAAACTTTTAGGAAAGTTTATCAAAGAATGCCTTACTCAGAATGGTAGAAAATAAAATTGCTTCAAAATACATTTTAAAAGAAAAATTTAAATGCATAAAGTACAATTAAAAAAAAATTCAGTTGAAAAGCTCAAAATTATAAACAATCACAGTTTAAAGAAAATCGAAGAGAAAGGAAGGAGCAGTGTTTCTTGGAAAGTCCTCTAGTTATGAAGTCTGCATCCTATGCCAGCTGGACCATATCTTCAGTGCACAAAATTGCTTTTGTGCCTGTAGACGTGGGCTTGCTAGCGATTTTATTAATATCAACATCAGATAGAAGAAAGAGGAGGATAAGCTTATTGAAGACAGACAGTTCTTTGTGACATGCTGTAAATAAATCTAAAAATAATAACATTTAAATTTGTCATTTGATTTTCTTGTATCCTTTTCAGTTGTTTGCCATTCAAACTTTTGTGTGTGTTTTTTAATTTTATGGTGTTTGTTTATAAAATTTTTTAGTTGTATTTCCTTTTTAAAAATTTTATTTATTGCAGACATAGCCTCAACTAACGAATTTGTAATAAGCAATTTCAGTGTATATATCTATAGTTTAAAAAAATTACACATTATCCTTAAATATTAAAATATATATTTTATATAGATAATGTTTAAAAAAAGAGTGAAGAAGAAAAGACGGAGCAGTTTTCCCCAGAAAGTTCTCCATTTATGAAGTCTTTGCATCCTATGCCAGCTGGAACATATCTTCAGTGCACAAAATTATTTTTGTGCCTGTAGATATGGGCTTGCTAGCTCATTTCATTAACACCGATGTCAGATGGAAGAAAAGGAAGGAAAAGTTTATTGAAGAAAGAATGTTTGTTCATCATGGCGTGCAGTAAAGAAAACTTTTCTTAAAATAGATAAACATTTAATATTTTACTTTCTTGTATTGTTCAATTGTTTTCCATTTGAACTTTTGCATGCTTTTGAATTTTATGGTGCTTTTTAATTTGGTATTACTTAATTTTCATGGTATTATTCAACTCTTTCAATCAAATCGAACATAAGTTTGGTCAATTCAGCTTTAATCCAAAGAAAAAACATATTTTTCATTAATTGGGCAACTCACCGCTTTCACTTCCTGATCCAAAATTTTACATATTTCTCAGAAACTACTTAAATTTAATAAGATAAAATTTTTAAAATTGCTCCATGCAAAATAATTTTTAATTCTTCTGCTAAGACCTTTGTCATGAGAGACTTGTAGATTTAATCACTACGCTCCCAAAATTTTACAAATTTCTTGAAAATTTTTAAGTTATATTTCATTTTTAACAAATTGTTTTTTCAGACTTAGCCTCATCTAGTAAATTTGAAAATTGCAGTTTAAGTGTATAAATTTATAATTATTATTACTATGGAAAGAGAAAGAGAGAAAAAAAAGCATATCATATCATCCTAAAACGTTTAAAAAGTGAAATGTGTGTTTAAACAGTTGCAGTTTAAGGAAGACTAAAAAGAAAAGGAAGGACAGTTTCCCTCGGTAAGTCCTCCAGTTGTGCAGTTTTTGCATCCTATGCTAACTGGAACATATCTTCATTGCACAAGATAGCTTTTGTACCTGCAGCTATGGGTCTGCTAGCATATTTCACAAATATCATGAAACGGAAGAAAACAGAAGAGAAGATAATAAGAAAGCACCACAAAACAGTAAATTCACAGTTTTAAAGTAATAAGTACAAAACTTTGAATAAACACCATAAAATGCAATAAACTTGTAATAATTGTTTTATGTCGAAAGAACACACGACCCTTTGTCAGGCGAACAAAGTAAGCACCAGTGCTGCATGAAAGTGGCAACGGACGCTGCTGCTTTGATTTCAGCACATATGCTTCCTGACAGTGGCACCATCTACTTAAAGAGAGAGTAAGAGACAAAAGAAAATATCCACTAGCGATAGCATAGACCACGAGGAAGTAAGCTGATGAAGGAGCCCCCCCCCCTCATGAGAGCAGCTATTCAGATTTTTACGAACCTGTAATGTAAGGTTTTTTCTTATTATTTACAAATTTTTCAGCAAATCGCTAAAATTGATGCAAAGACCAACATATGTGTTGGCTACAAACTTGGCAGCTTGGTGAAATTAGCGATCAAATTTGGCAGCAAATATTGTTTCAGGATAGCCAAAATTAGTAAACCTTACTTCTCAATTTTAACAGAGTTATTTGTTTTGGTAAAATGCATCATTTCTTACCACTAATTTTTGCCAAAGAGAACAAAAGTATTCCATCTGTACTTGAATGATTTTCATTGAACACTAAGCTATGTTTAATAGTTAAAAACTTCTTCACATACCATAAAATTAATGAAAGCACTACCAGTTTCGAAGGGATGTGGCTTTTCTTTTTCAGGTGCAAAACACTTGCTATTACCTTGGAGAAAAAAGCAAGACTTGTGTTTTTTGTACTTGAAGAAGAAAGGTCACGTCCTTTCGAAACTGGTAGTGCTTTCATTAATTTTATGGTGTGGGAGAAAGTGTTTTAAATTTAAATAGCCATTGTACACCAGTTATTTATTTTTTACTGTCTAAGCTAAATATTTGCCAATGGTATTTTCTGTAATAAGACATGAAGTATTATTTATAAAAAATTTACTATAGGTGGTATATATAATCCTATCATAAAGACTATTGTGGTTGGAGTAGCAGTTTTTTTTTTTTTTAAGAGGTTGATTTCTTTAGAAATCGACCTATTGCAATCTCTTCGTTTATCTGTATTATATATCTATTTATCTGTCTATAATGAAAATTTTGTTATCATGATAACCCCCGAAATAATACTCCAAATTGAACCAAATTTGGACAGTGAACTTATCTTATAAATATCTTGGACAAGTTTGTTAACCAAGTTGTTTCGTTTTCTTTTTTGTTTTCAAGTGGTGGCCACTTGAAAATTTCAAATTCACATAAAAAGTACCGATGAACCGATGTGCTTAAAACCCTATATGTACATAGCCCAAATCAGTATTTCTACCAAGTCCATTAATAATTTACAGCCGCCATTGTTTTACAATGGCGGCTACTTCATAAAAAGAGAAATCAACCTACCCTTCCTAATGAACTAGGACTTTTTTTTTTTGGCTTATTTTCAGGAATGTTTGTGGACATGTATATTCCAATGGCCCCCATGTGAGATTTTTTTTTTTTAATGCTAGCTAAGTGAGCATACATGTATGGTACCATGACCACTGCTCAGTGGCGGATCCAGAACTTAACTTTGGGGGGGGGGGGGGGCTAAGGGTTTTCAAGATGTTATTCCAGATCAATGAAAATTTTACAATTGTAACATTCAATTGTGAATGTCAGTGCTTTTTTGGGGGGGGGGAGGGTTCAGCCCCCTAGATCTGCTACTGCTACACAGATTTTCATGCAAAATGAATAAGCTATATCCAGTATTCCTTTTTTTTCTTTTGGATTTAATGGTTGCAGAGTGAGCACACATGTATGGTAGTGATCGCTGCTGTACAGATTTCTATGCATAGTGAAGTAATTCAATTTTAAATATTTGTTTTATTAATCTTAAAAATAGGCTTCCATATTAAGGAATGTACGTGTATTAAAAAATATATATGCACAACTGTATTAAAATATAGCTATAATTTATTGAAATGTATGTACGTGTAACATGGTTAAGGTAATTAATTCTTCATTTAATAATGATTTTCTTTTTCATGTTTAAATTATTAAAACAAACATGGCTGCAATCTTGACAGGTAAGTTATGGTAGAGTATCTTGATAGAAAGAATGATAACATACAAAGAACTAACTATGAATAGTCAAAGTTTCTATTTTACCAAATCTATAACAAAAAAAAAAAAATAAATAATAATAATAAATGGTCAATTATACTTTGAAAATTAAGTGAATGACAGTATATTTTACTTTTTAAATTCCTGTTTTTGAATAGTAAAATGCATTATTTATTAATAACTACAAATCTTTGAATAAACACAATAAAAGCAGACACTTGCAACAACTGTTTCAGGTCAAAATGAAAACACGACCCTTTTTCAGGCGAACAAAGTAGACACGAGTGCTGCAAAAAAACAGCAACAACACGCTGTTGCAGGTTGCACTGTGTTGCTGCTTTGTGTACAGCACTCTACTTTGTTCACCTGACGAAGGGCTAGGTTTTCTTTTGACCCGAAACAACTGTTGCGAGTTCTTGCTTTTATGGTGTTTATTCAAAGTTTTGTATTTATTACTTTTAAGTGCCATTTCTTTTATGCTTTTTTATAATGTATTATTTATTGTTAGACTAAGTTATTTTGGTGAATACATCTCAATTGATACTTATATCAACGTTTTTATTAGAGTAAAAATATGAAGTACACTTCGAAAATTAAGTGGATATCCTTAATTACTGTAAATTTTACTTTTTAACTTCATGTTTTTAGATAGCAAAATTTAACATTTATTGTTAAAAGAAGTTATTTTGATGAATGCATTTAAATTACCACTGATATCAATGTTTTTCTTACAGTGAATTATGATTAAAATTTCGATGAATAACATATATATATTTTTTTATTTTGTAACATTTTCATTAAAAATACTCATTATGCGCGATTTAAAAAACTATTAGTGTTTATAAAAGTATTGCCTTTATACTTATTATCTTCAAATATTATTTTAATTTAAAAATAAGTTTGTCTAAAGCAGACAACAGTGTTAATCCGATCTTGTGAAATTTGGCAATAAAATACTTTGGATTTTTATTGCTTGCTTTGGATTTGTGTAGTATTAAAAGCATTAAACTGGAATGGTAATCTATTATGACAATTCACATAATGTTTATACAGATAAAATATTGCTATTAATATCTCCATTTTCATGTGATCATCAGGGGGAAAATACTATACACACAAAATTAAGAGCAACTAGTGAGTAACACCAACTTCTAGTTCTAAAACTCAATTTTTGTATTGGCAACACTCTACATGCTGAGAAAATGACTGTGACATTATTTAAGCACTTGTATATTAATTATATCAAAGTATCCTAAATTATATGACTTGTTGGCGCAATCTGCTGCATCAAGAAGACTAAAAATTTCTCAATAATAAAAATTTAAGTTTCAAATATCTTTTTTTTTTTTTTTTTGTCAAGTTGTAACGATATAAAACTCAACAAAAAAGGTCTTTGAATGCAGAATTGTTTGCGTGAAATTTTATAAATGAAAGGTTTTATATAAAGGTTATATAAATACTTTTAAATGTTTGGATATAGTTCATTTTCACTGAAGCAAGATTACTACTGAAATAAATTCAGTTAAAAATCATTTACATAAAAAAAATTAGAAATTTCATTTTAAGGAAGAGATTATACATATAATTAATCATATTATAAATGTAATCAATCTATACCTATGCAAACATTTGAATTTGCTCGATTTTTAGAAAGTGAGCATTCTTTATTTATTAATCTAAATAAGTAAATAAAAGAAAATCAATGTGTTGCTATTTTAAAAATTAATATAGCTTAATTTCAAAGTTAGGCAAAAAAAAAAAAAAAAAAATCCATTAATCAAAATTAACATTATCTGACAAATAAATTTTACTTAATTACTTATGTTTATAATTACTCACAAAATACTTAAGTTCATCATTACTTAACAAATTATTGCGATTTTTTTTCCTCTTACAGAAAAAGAGACAGAAAAAAAGAATACTTCAGAATAAATATGTAACAGTATAAATTAATTTATTTGGATAAAATTAATTTATATTGTATAAAGAAAAATATTGAATGGTAAAATTAATAAATCAGTGGAGAAATTTATTGTGATACATTTACTTATTGTTAAAAAAATCTGGAGTGACTCCACTCGACTTTCCGAACATTGAGTAACTAACAGTTTTGTAGATAAAATAAAGAAAGAGGAATTGCTAAACAAACAAAAGAGAGAAAACCATAATAGAGTGTTTTTTTCTCCATATATCACACGAGGTTTTATTTAACGCTACTGAACTTTGAGCCCTTAGATCATAATGATAAAGAATTTTTCGTTTTGTCCCTGTAAAAATCTATAGATGCTAGATTCACCAAAATGCTTATAGTTAGTGCAACAGTGATTTATAATATTCATACGAATTTTCAGCTCAATTGAATAAGGCGTTTAGATGCTATCGCACTTTTAAAAATTTGGTCTCATAGGCCATAATGATAAAGAATTTTTCTTTGTGTCCCTGTAAAAAAACTGTAGTGCTAGATTCACCAAAATCTATACAGTTGGTGCAAATGCGACCTATAACATGTGTACAATTTTTTTGCTCAGATTAATAAGGCGTTTAGACGCTATCACACTTTTAAAAATTTGGCCCCATTGGCCTTAATGATAAAGAATTTTTCTTTGTGTCCCTGTAAAAAAACTATAAGTGCTAGATTCTCCAAAATCTATACAGATTGAGTATCTGTGACCTATAATATGGGTATAAAATTTTTGCTCAATTGAATAAGGCGTTTAGATGCTATCGCACTTTTAAGATTTTGGTCCCATAGGCCATAATGATAAAGAATTTTTCTTTGTGTCCCTGTAAAAAAACTATAAGTGCTAGATTCACCAAAATCTATAGGGTTCGTACTATGGTGACTTACAATATACGTACCAACTTTCAGGTTAATCGAACAAAGCCTTTAGACGCTAGCGTGTTCACAAACATACACACATACACACATACACACATACACACACACATACATACATCATCGTAAAAATAGTGAAAACGGACTCAGGGGACCTCAAAACGTATAGAAACATCAAAATCTCGAATTCGGATTTTTGACATGATTACAATACTTTCCTCACTATAGTGTTCGGAAAGTAAAAAGTTATGTGTAATAGATTTGTATTTTTATTTAGCACATTTTAAAAATTATAAAAAAAAAAAAAATGTTTTCTTGTAAAATAATCGCATTTCATTCAATAAAATGTGAAGAAAGTTACTTTTTATTTAAGCAAAATGTTTTACTTAATGTTTACAATTACATACTACAAATACGAATTACGAACGATATGAATCGATGATTGATTCATTTCTGACTGGTTTGATTCAATCAATGATTAGTTTCCACATTTCAGATTTATCATCTCAGAATAACGTTTCGCGCCAAGCTTCTGTCGCCAAGGTTCTGAGGAGTCGGCATTTTCCAAATTCGCATCCCTGCCTGAAGGTAAAAGTTATTAGAAATGGAACAATCGCATTTTTTTTTCTTTTTAACACTAACAAATTTGTTAAAGCAGTAATGTGCAGTATTGTGAAAACACTAAAATGACTAAGAAATAGGAAAGGGATACATTAAAAATTTAAATTTTATTATTTTCAAAAAATGTTTTATTTATCCTTCTTACTTCGTCCACATTACTTCCAATAAATATCCTGATTTTTTCTTACTATAATTTTACACAATATAAATGCATTTTATAGCTTATAATTATGAATGAGAGGTAACAATTTCTTTATTTGGAGTTTGTGAAAAACAGGCTATTCTGGAAGGAATTTAGATACTGAAAGTAAAAAGAAGTTTTAAAAAAAAAACTTCCTTATGAATTTAAATACAAAATACTTCAGACTTCTCAAAACGTAAAATTGTCTAAATGATTAGAAACTCTTTACCATTTCCAGAATTTAGTAAAATTTCATAAACAAGTTACCACTGAAAAATAGTTTGAAAAACAATTTTAAATAAACTATTAGTGTTCTTTTGTATCTCCATCACAGTCGTTTTGTTTTGCAAAATAGTTATCCAAAATGCAATAGCTAAAGGACAAGTTTTCACTTATATTAAGTATTTCTGACCATTAGCTTTTTAGTCACCTAAATTTAGTAAAAAAAGAAATTGAAAACAGGCTGTCACTAAAAAATGTAAGCCATTTATGAATGATATATATTATTATTATTGAAGGCCCTGAAAGTGGATTTAATTTTTAAGAAGAATTCATAAAACTGATTGCCATGAATATATGTATATATCTAAATAAGAAAGCTTTTTCAATAAGTTTTATTTATTTTTTCTGCTTCTGTTATATTATTATATGTAAAGTATAGTATAAGCTTGATATAAAGCAGATTTTATAGTACAACATTAACTATATGTATATCCATTCAAAAAGGTTATAAATCAAACACAACTAAGATGTTCAAATTGATTTAAGATTTAACATTATTCAATTATAATGCATTATATACAATATTTCCCTATTGTCCCATCATGTTAGGCTTTTACTGTATCTTATTAAACAGTGTGATAATTATTTTTTTATTTCAAAATTATTTTTATTGATGTGTAATAATAGTTCTTTCAGCATATCATAACTAAATTTTAAAAGTAAATTTTCAAATTAGAGTTGAAACATATAGAGAAATCCAGAATAGTATGCTAACTCGCATTCATAAACTTATTGTTTGCTTTAAAAAAAAAAAAAAAAACTGATTTTAGCTTTTTTTGTTAAATAAATTTTAAACCATGACACTTGTCGTTTCTTTATTCCTATAATCATCTGTGTAAATTTAAAATATTAAATTGTATATCTTCCTGTTAAACATATTCATATTTGAATAATTTGTTCAGTTGAAATCTGCTCATATTCAACTAAGTTAAATTGAAAGATATTTATATATTTATCATGCATTCCATCATAAATATTTGTTTAATTGGATTTTACATGATACATTAAAAAAAAAAGTTAACCACATTATTTTTCATGATTTGATTATTTTTTATATTGAATAGTTTTTAAAAGTTAAATTAGGAAGCTTTTGCAAAAAGTGTTTCATGTATGATTTAATCCCCCCCCCCCATAAGTTTTTAAAAAGAAACTTCCCATATTCAGCTAAATTAAACTGAAAGATGTTTATATATTTATCATAAATTCCATCATAAATATTTGTTTAATTGGGTTTTACATGCTATGCTACATTTTTTTAAAAGTTAACCACATTGTTTTGCATGATTTGATTATTTTCAATATTGAGTAGTTTTTTAAAGTTAAATTAGGAAGCTTTATCAAAAAGTGTTTCATGTATGATCAAATCCCCCCCCCCCCCAATAAGTTTTTAAAAAGAAACTCCCTATAAACTAAAGGAAGCTTTTTAAAAGTGTTTCATATATGATTAAATCCCCCCCCCCCCATAAGTTTTTTCAAAAGAAACTTCCCATATTCAACTAAATTAAACTGAAAGATGTTTATATATTTATCATAGATATTTGTTTAATTGGGTTTTACATGTTATGCTACATTAAAAAAAAAAGTTAACCACATTGTTTTGCATGATTTGATTATTTTCTATATTGAGTAGTTTTTATAAGTTAAATTAGGAAGCTTTTTAAAAAAGTGCTTCATGTATGATTAATCCCCCCCCCCCCCACACACACACCATAAGTTTTTAAAAAGAAACTTCCTTATGAATTTAAATACTTCAGACTTCTCAAAATGTAAAATTGTATAAATGATTAGGAACTCTTTACTATTTCCAGAATTTAGTAAAATTTCATAAACATATCACTTACAAGTAGTTTGAAAAACAATTTTAAATAAAGTATTAATGTGCTTGCTGTATCACTATCTCTATCACAGTCATTTTATTTTGCAAAATGCGAAAAGTTATCCAAAATGCAATACCTAAAGAACAAATTTTTCACTTTTTTACCATAGAATTTCATTAAGTACTACTATTATTCAAAAAATCTTCGCCGAGAATGTCACAATTAAAGATGAATCTTTTTTTTTTTTTTTTTAAGTATTGGGATTTCTGACCAATTGTGAAAAAGGCGTTTCAGTCACCTAAATTTAGTAAAAAAATAGAAATTGAAAACAGGTTGTCACTAAAAAATGTAAGCCATTTATGAAAGATGTATATTATTATTGAAGGCCCTGAAAGTGGATTTAATTTTCAAAAAGAATTTCTAAAACTGATTGCCATGAACATATATATATCTAAATAAGAAAACTTTTTCAGTAATAAGTTTTATTCATTTATTTATTTTATTTTATTTTTTTATTTGCTTCGCTTCTACTATATTATTATATATAAAGTACAGTATAAGCTTGAGATAAAGCAGTTTTTTTACCACAACATTAACTATATGTATATCCATTCAAAAAGATTATAAATCAAACACAACTAAGATGTTCAAATTGAGTTAAAATTTAACACTATTCAGTTATAATGCATTATATAAAATATTGCCCTATTGTTCCATGATGTTAGGCTTTTAATGTATCTTATTAAACAGTGTGATAATTATTTTTTCATTTCAAATTTATTTTTATTGATGTGTAATAATAATTCTTTCAGCATGTCATGACTAAATTTTAAAAGTAAATTTACAAATTAAAGTGAAACATATAGAGAAATCTAGAATAGTATGCTAACTTGCATTCATAAACTTATTGTTTGCTTTAAAAAAAAAATCATTTAAGCTTTTTTGCTAAATAAATTTTAAACTCAACTTAAACCATGACAGTTGCTGTTTCTTTATTCCTATAATCATCTGTGTAAATTTAAAATATTAAATTGCATAGGGTCAGGTGGGGTAAAATAGGTCAGTTAAAAAAAAAAACTTTAAAAAAACATCCAAATATTTTTTAAATTCTAATTTTGCTGGTTTCATATAATATTATTTAAATTAGTCTTCATTTGTATCAGAGTTGGCAAGTTTCTTCCAAGGCGGAAAAAACCGGCCGGAAGAAATAGGTTTCTTCCGAGTGGAAGAAATGGAAGAAACTGTTTTTCTTAAAAATTTATCCTATAAATTGCAGATTTGTAAGATACAATGGATGCATTGATCTTATAAACAACTTTAAGTAACTTTAAATATACCTATACAAATTTAATAACATATTTAGTTAATAATTATGAGTTTTTTTTATCAAAATGAGCTAATGAGCCTCGGTATCTGATGATCACGTTCCAAAATACTCAAAATCCAGTAAAAAAATCAATTTCAATTTAAATAAACAGTATAAAGTTTTATAATTTAGACAATTTTATTTTTTTAATAACTGGTAATAAATAATAATTTGGGTCACTTGCTTATACTTTCTGACAAAACCGATCTTAACGTAATCCAGTTAATTAAAAGGACCAGTATGCAATAATTACTGTACTGTATTACAAAATGTCATCAACTCCCTCTAATCTGCAGTTTTATAATCTGCAAATCCTTCTGATCCGTAATTGATTTTTTAATCTAAAAGAAATTTACGTCTCATATTTAAAAAAATTTCCCATTTTTTTTAATCAAACTTTTAGCATAATCCTTACTTTGAAACACAAATGGGGAAAGGGGGGGGGGGAGTAACATTCTTATATTTATTATTCTGCAATTCATACAGACTAGTGCTGAAAATAAACCACTATTACATGAATGTTTAACAAAATTAATCAGCGATGAATATTATTTCCAGACTTTCATAAATATTTTGTTTCGTATTTTTTAAATATGTTTGTTTACATTTTATGGGTACCTATTATTTGAATATGCTTAAATTATTTACCATCATATATGAATGTGATAGATTAGTTTTATTAATATTGGAGAAATATTTATTCTAAAATTTATTAAAAATCCTCTTTCCGTTTTGATGTCTATTTAATTAATAATAACTGACTTTATATCTGCAGAAGAAAACGTAAACAAAAAAAACTTTTGAGGGAGTTGACTGTAAAACAAATGAAAACTTTTTTCGCAGCTCAATACTGCACTTTATTTTTCAACTTAAAATAGATAAATACAAACTATGGATTTTTTTTTTTTTATCCTAGAGAGCTTGTAAGACAGTTTAAAAGTAGGTATCTTAATTATTGATATAGTTCATTGGGTACCAGCTTCGAGTTTATACAAAAAATTGTATCCTTAAAAAAGAAAAAAAAAAAAAAAAAAGTGCAAATATTATGGCTAAAAATTCTATAATTATTATCAATTGTATTGTTTGAACGTACAATAATATTATGAGATAGTATCTATGCAAAAAGTTCTAAAAATATTAGCATTGATTGAAAAGTGAAAACCCATCACCTGTATATATTTAGTGTTTGTTATCAAATAACTTATTTTTCTAAAGATATTTTTAATATTAATTGAATTATAGTTTAGATTTGGCATTATATTTATACTTTGAGTTTATATAGTTCATAAATTTTAATTTTGAACATCTGTTTTGTCTTTTGGTTGGTTTCTTCCATTTCTTCCGGTTTCTTCCAGTTTCTTCCGGTTTTTTCCAGTTTCTTCCGGAAGAAACCCAACCCTGATTTGTATACAAAATTAACTGTAACTGATACGTTTTAGTTACAGCCAGTAATTATTTGTGTGTCTCGTATTAGTAACTTGAATGTGTTGCTAAGAAAAACTTTGGTTTTGAACTAATTCAGAAGCAAATTTTACAGTTTTTCATTATCATATTCCAAAAAGCACATTTTTAAGATGAATTTCCTAAACTTCCGTGAGAAAAAAAATGTATATACAATAGAGAGCCAGAAATCCGCCGAAGTTCGAAATCCACACAGCTTGTCAGATACAAACAATGAAATTCACTATTAATAAATTACAAAACTGCAAATCAGAATTTTTTAAAAAGATCTTGAATACAGATTTTATGTTTGCATTTTATGATTACAAAAAAGAAAAACAAAATAATAATGAAAGACTGCAAGAGCCAAGTTGCTGCTAATGAAATTGACAGTATATTTAAATTCATCAAAAGGAAATAATGATTATTGTGATGTGATGATATCAATCAGGTAAATAATAATAAACTAATTTTTTTAAATGCTTTCTGAAAAGGGCATAATTTTTTAGGAAGAACTCAATAAAATTCGTAGAAAAATAAATTTGTGTTCCTACTATTTACAATAAATAAAAAAATAAATAAATAATGCAGGTTCAAATTTAGTTTAAAACTAGTTATATGTGAACAGATTGTATCTAAATTTGACAAATATTTTATTCATGTTTATTTATTGTTTTATTTTATATTTTTGTAAATGTTCTTATGTACCTAGTAATTTAATATTCAGTGTTATTCACTAGTATGTGTTTAGTTTGAATAATATTCTGTTTTTATTTTTCAAAGTGAAAATCATTTTTTATGGGCCCCAAAATCCCCAAAATCCTAAAATCTGCACAACCTCTGGTCACGAGCTGTGCATATTTTTGACTCTCTACTGTATTAATATTTTGGAGTAAAAAAACACATGTGAGGTAAAATAGGTCAATTGTTGAATCATGTTAGGCTTATGTTAAGAGGGAAAAACAAAAAGACAATACATATTGAAGTTGAATCAAAGCATTCAGTTTGTAGGTGTAATTCAAAAAGTTGTTTCATTCCAGCTTATTTAAGAAAGGTGCCACTTTTTCATACAAATGGCAGGCAGGACACAGCATTCTCCTGAAACTCTGCAGTTTAGCATCAACTTAAAATGCAAGAGTGGGTGAATCTAGATCATCAATCTCCAATTTGACAAATTAATTCTAGTGCGACTTCAACAGTCATGGAACAGGATACTATTTATATATTATCCTTTTAAGTACATAAAATCTGCTATTATAAACACTTTATCACCCAATCAAACATTGTCTTCCAAAGATACTTTGGAAAATGCACACAAAAATCAGGAGTAATTTTAATAACCAACTTATTTTTCAATTGATTGTATGATGAAAAAATCAACAGAGATGCTAAAATCACAGAAACACCAATTGTAAAAGAAACAAAAAGCAAGTCTTTCTCAAGAAGAAAATTTGGACAGCATCAGTACTAATCAATTCGTAAAAGTTGGAAAATGTGTTAAAGTAGAATTTCCTGGGGAAAGATCAAAGAAAATATTTCATGGCATTATTCTTTCGCCCAATCATGAATATTCTGAAAAATTTGAAGGGATAAATAAAAGTGGAAATGGAAGTTCCTGCTGGAATTTTCCAGAGAAAGATATTTCTGATGTAGATGCATCGTACGTAAATTCTAAATGTTTTTCCTGAACTAATGATGGACCATACAGACATTTTTTTTCCCTTGAAAGTACACAAAATCAAGTTTTTATCAAAAAAAAAGGAATATGTATGTGTAATTTTATTTGCATGAAGTAAGTTGTATTAAAATTTAAAACAGTTTTAAAGGATGACTTATTTTACCCCAACCCATGGGGTAAAATAAGTCACAAACAGCATATTTTAAAATTTATTTTTCAGCACAAATTTTTTTGTTTTTTGAGAGGTATTTCTCTTAAGATGTCATAAGGAATATTCATTTGCATATTTTGTGCAATTTTTTAACAAATGGAACCAATACATTTTCTGCTGTTTAAGTGCATATGTAAAATATGCTGTTTTTTTATCTATTTTACAACACCTGACCCTATCTTTCTGTTAAACACATTCATATTTGAATAATTTGTTTAGTTGAAAGATGTTAATATATTTTTCATAAATTCCATCATAAATGTTTGTTTAATTGGATTTTACATGCTACATTAAAAAAAAAAAAAAAAAAAAGTGTGCTACATTGACACCTTATTATTTTGCACAATTTGATTATTTTCTATATTGAGTAGATTTTAAAAGTTAAATTAGGAAGCTTTTCCAAAAAGTGTTTCATGTATGATATCCCCCCCTCTCCGTACTTAGAATTTTTCCTCATTTATAATGAGTGAATATTTTTATTTTACTTTAACTGTAATAGTTTTAATTTTCTGTTTACATAAATTTTTTGTTTATCAGTCAACTTCAATAAATTGATTCTCTATTTTAAATATATTGTTATTAAACACAAATTTTTTAAAAGCAATAATATGTAGTATTGTATACTCTAAAATATAAATAGCAAAGAAATAATAAAATAATGCATTACAATTTTAATTTTGTTATTTTCATTCTTATTTTGTCTATATTACTATAATATGGACTAATAATAATTATATTATTGAACCAACTGAATTTGAAAGAAAACAAATAAATTAGATTCCTGAAAATTTTCAATGGTGACAAACTGTACTATAAAACTTTGTAACCTATGTTATTATCCTAACTTGCAAAGAAAAAATTAAGATTAAATTAAAATGTATTTTTACATATTAAAATATGCCTAATCTGTGAGCATCTATAATGTATAATCCACATTAAATCTGAATGAAAGAAATTGAATTCTTGGAAAATTTCAATGGTAACAAGTTTTTTTTTTTTTTTTTTTTTTCCTCCTCTGATATTTTAAAAATTAATTTGTACTTTGAGACTGTGACATTTTTCAAATATTTACTAATCATTTACGGTCAATATATGGTGTTTTTGCACATCTGTCAAAAGTATTATAATAGCCAACACATCTTTTTGCAGATTAACTGTGAAGAAATGATGGTTTTATTTATAAATTATTTTTATTTCTTATATTTTTTGTATTGTTTATAAAATTATGCAAAAAATTCTTCTTCCCCCAAAATTAATAAATAAACTTTTTTTTTTCTATTATTTATCAACAAAACTTATTAGATGCTTTGCCTTTTTGTTCTAACTGTTGAGTCTTAATTTTTTCTCACCTTAAACCTAAACTATAATGAAAAATAGAAAACCTTTTTATTTATTTCTTTAAGATATATATTTAGTAGAATAATTTAATGCTAAAAGCGAAATAAAAACTTCTAAAGTTCATTTTTATTAATAGAGGGCGACACCAGACATTTTTTCTGTTAGAGCTTTCAACTTTTATCCATGAAGATAGAGGAAGTTCTTCATGCTTATATCCCATTCTCTTTGTCGAGAAATTTTTCATCAAGACCCCTTTTTGCCTTTTCACATATTTATGATAAGGGTGTCTTGTTTTTTAATAATAAACTATAGATATAATATCTATATAAATATAGGCCTCCTGCCACTCACTCTTACATGCCCTATATTTTTAAAATTTGGCCTATATTCTCCTATATTTTCAGTGCATATCCTATATTTATTTTTTAGATTAATAACACGAGTGGTAAGGATAATTCCTCAGATTGCAAGACACATAATTATAAAAAAAAAAAAAAAAAAATGGAAGATATGAAACTTAGTGACTTTCAAAATCTTAAAGCAGTATTAAGTCTCTATCATGAATATAGAATGTGTCTTTTAAATTATGTGACACCTTGACAGTTTGTTAAAACATCTTCTGCCTTACTGAATGAGAAACCATAAGTAATCTTCGTATAGTTTAAGCTAAAATCTAAATCAGAGGTGGAGTTATTACAAAAGTTTTATAGCAATATGTATAAGAGCCATGGGGTAATATTTAGTATGTACTATTACTTCGTGATAAGAACTGTTATGGAAGTTATAAAAAAGAAAATGAAGACAATAAAACAGGATTGGATTGGCAGAAAAAAAAGTCACCGGAAAGAAAGTCAAGCGAAAAAAAAAGTCACCAGAAAAAATCTATTAAAAGAGAATAAATAGATAAAAATGTGTTTTAAAAGCTTCTAAGAATGTTTTAATTTAGAGTGAGTATGTGACGAGTACTTATATTTAGTATAACTGAAAACTATGTGAAATAAAGGCAGTGTTCAAACAAATGAAACTCAAACAAAACTAAGAAGGAGCAGAGGCCACCAAGGCTTAAGACGGGTGGAGCAGGATAAACAAATTTTACCGTCGCTTAACTTTCCCCAAAATCTCTGCAGACCATATTATAAGTCAGAAAAGGTTAGGATTAAATTATATTTATTCTTAAGTTAAGAGGCCTCTCCACTTATCGTCCCCAGAAGCCAGAGCCAATCTTATTCTATGGCGAACTTCGCCCCATTATAACTTATTAACTAATATATATTTTTAAATTCCGTTTTCACATTCAGAAACTTCACAACTATTAAACAATTTATCGATTTCTAAAAATTATTTTTATTTTGATGTTGTAAAATGCGAATTTTCACAATGTGAAATTTTTCATTTTTGAGCTTAAAAATGCAATCTTAAAAATAAAAAAAATAAATAAATAAATCAATTTTTAGAAAGCGATAAATTGTTTAATAGTTGTGAATTTTCGGAAAGTGAAAACGGAATTTAAAAATATGTACTAGTTAATGAATTATAATGGGGCAAAATTTCCCATGGAATAACATTGGCTTCGGCTTTCGGAAACGATAGGTAGAGATTCCCCTTAATATATATATATAATTACTGATATTTATAAACCAAATTTATATGAACTAAATCATTCATATATGTTATGAGTTACAGAGTTAAAAATAATGATTTATGATTATATATGTGTGTGTATGTATTAATAGATGCTTTTGAAAGATATATGTATATATTCAAATATAAAAATTCAAAAATTTTAAGATTTTATTTAAAATTAAAATTTATCTTTATAAGCAATAATAAAAATTTATTAATTTTTAATTTCTTAAAGTATAAGAAGTTTTTAATTAAAAAAATATATATCGTTTTTGCGATGTCGTGTACACATACTAATAAACTAACAACACTATAAACTGTATCAGTTTTATGTTCTTTAGATTACCATTTCTCACACCTCAAAACGTGTAGAAATGTAAAAGCAAGCGATGTTGAAAATTTTTATCATTGCCTAAGATCCTTATAACTATAGTATGATTTATAATGAAAAATATGTACAGATTGATAAATATTTTATATTATTGTTAGTAGTAGTAGTTTTTTTTTTTTTTTTTAATGGAGATTTCTTTAAAAATGTCATACGACAAAATTTTAAAAATGTAATTGATTTATTTATACAATGAAATAATTTATTATTAAAAAAAAACAACTTTTTCTCACTATTACCTAATAATAATTTGAAAGTAATAAACCATATGTGTTTTTTGTAATTTTAATTTATTTTATTTAATTTATTTATTTATATTTTTTTTTTATTTATTTTTTTTCATATTTTACCCTTATTTAATTGATATGATACGAAACAAAATATATTAATCGATGACAAAACAAAATATATTAATTCCGGGTGACCTTTTTTTCTGCTTACCCTTGGTTGGACCATTTGGTCTGTTCCAACGGGTTTTAAAAAAAATGAAAAAACTATAATTTTGCCCACATTAAAGTTTTTTTTTTTTTTTTTTTTTTTTTTTTTTCAATTTTATAAGATATTCTTCGATAAAATTAAGAAAAATATTAAGCAATTTTTATTTACAAAATTTTTATTTATTTATTTACAAAACAGACAATTTACATAAAAAATTAATTTTATTTTGAGTTATAATTTTTACAGATAGAAGATTTAACATTATATTCAGATTCTTACTACAGTAGTGCTACAACCAAAAACTAACTGGCATAGATAATATTTGTCAATTCTCCATTATATATTTACTCTCATAAATACTCATTATGGAATATATTGTATGCTAGCAGGTTACGCCAGCTTCGCTGGTCACGGTATTTAAATGGATTTTCAAAAGAATTGGATAAATATTTATTTTTTTACATCACATTATAAATAAAAACTAAAAAAAAAAATAAAAAAAAAAATTACATTGTAATCGCTATAAACATCACTTTGGGTACCCGCTGCCTATGGTAGCTATTTTCTGCCCGCACTGCATCGGGTTCAGGTTTCCACTGTCTGCAGAAAGCTCTTTCCTGGGCATTTCAATATGGATATTTATTGACGACAGGTGGATCTGCTATTATTTACAAACGATGATTTTAAATATGACTGTATCTCAGCATCTATTAAATATTTTAGTTTTTGAACTATGTCCCCGCTATTTACACTATTTTACAATTTGATTCCGACCAATATAACGAAATAAAATAAAGTAGATATTTTTTTCAAAGGAATTAAATACATGAGAAACAGATAAATTTTAATCAGTTTAATCCTAACTACTATATACTACTACCATTGTTTTCCAATAACTGCTAATAAAAAAAAAAAAAAAAAAAAAAACTCTTTTAAAGGAATTAATTAAAAATGAAAAATAAAAAGTTGTTATACTATAAAAATTATACAACACCAATTTCCAAGATTTAAAATTGAACTACCTAATCAGGATGACCGTTAATATTCCTGTAATAACCCCGTTATACATGAGAAAGGGTATCTAAAATGGATTAATAAAACAATTTTCAAGAAAATCGTTAGATCCATTTTTGAGATACTAACTTTTACCAAAACTTGATATACACAGTTATTAACCGGAAACAATAATTACATTAAAAAAATATATATATATACATGTTCATTTTTATATATTTACTAACAGGCTTTTGCCCGCTTCGCTGGTCGGTATATTTAAGTGATTTCTTTTTAACTGAATTATTGAAATTTTTCAATAAATATATTTCGATTGCCGACTATTTTCGTCACAGCTTTAGAATGGGACCTCCTTGGCGATATTAAATATTTTTTGAACTTCTCGAATCTGTACAGCAAAACTCTTAAAACGAATATTCTCGAAAACAGTCCAATAGTAAAGTTAATTTTTCGAATATTCTGGAAACAGTTGAAGCTGTTACTCGTGCAGCAGAAATCACTATTTGATGAATGTTCTGGAACAGCTTAAGAAACAGTCACTTGTTTCACCGGAGTAAAGCAAATAGCATCAAATACTCTAGAGCAGAAATCTTCGCTCTCTAACGAAAAATATCCAGTCGCTTAAAGCTCAATCTCTAAAGTGCAATCACTCAGAATAGGTTTCTGAATAACTCTGAATCTCAGTGACTGCATACTCTCTCGCAGAAACCAACTCACCCCTATTTATATAACGCTTGGCGATGATTCCATCGAGAATGCCATGGAAAGCTCGAGATCTATGCTCCCCTGCGTTGGAGAGCTTCGAAACTTCGGGAACCCTCTAAACTACCATTTTTCACCAAATTTGGTCGCCCGCTCACCAATTTTGTCATTAAGGCTGACCCCACTGAAAGTGAATGAACTGCTTTCACTTTGCCAGTAAAACTGCTTTCATTGCAACAGTACAATTGATGCAGGGCAAAGAATTAATCCCTTATAACAATATACTATGAGCACTATTTTCTGCCTCATTTTAGACAACTAATGTTTTTATGGAACTTTTATTTTTCCGACTGAGTGAAAATAATGCTTGGACCGGGAGTCGAACGAAGGATCTTTGACTTACAAGGTCAAGGCTCTACCAATTGAGCTATCAAGTTGTGTTTCCCATTACTTGCGGCTTATTTCTGTCGAGCTATCTTCATGATAGACCAGAAGTTTCTGCCTAAAGGTTGTCTGAGTGAGTAATGCCGACCGGTTGTCGGCCTGGATAGCTCAATTGGTAATGGTGTTTTCCATTACCTGCGGCTTATTTCTGTCGATCTATCTACATGATAGACCACAAGTTTCTGCGAGTCAGATAACTGTCACCCCTATTTTAGCATTAGACTCGTTGAGTTAGCACTTGCGCAGATGCTTCCATGGTTTCATGAAATGTGGTCGAAGAATATTGTATAATTTATTTATATTTTTTGATGCGCTGCTGAGATTAAAATGGGCTGTTGCTAAATTAAAGTTCTTGGCGAAAAACATTTGGTGTATTTCAACGCCAAAATTTAGAAAATCGCCCCGTATGATCTATAAATAAAACTGATAAAATAAATTTATTAGTTCATAGAGTTTATTGTAGTAAAGAAACGCTACGCAGTCGATTGTGACGTCATGGGCAGTTTTTTTTTTTCTTTCTTTCTTTTTAAATATATAACGACTGTAAAAATATAAAAAATATTAGTTAAAAAAAAATCATTTTAGAACTATATGTAATAATATCATAAAGTATATTAGCACTTAATCAATGTGCATACAATTTAAAATTTTCAAAATGATAATGGCGTCAACTGTTCAGAGATGCATAATTTAATATTTTGTATTTTTTTATTGTTCACGTTTAAGTAAACGTATTTATTATCTTGTCGAGAAAAAATGAATTCCCAATTTTTTATTTTATTTTATTTATTTATTTATTTGGCAGCAATTAAATTATGGATAAAATTTAAATGGCTATCCACACACACACACACAAACATTGCCTTATATATATATAAAGATAACAACTTGACTATAAAAATATAAAAAAAAAAATAGTAGTTTAAAAAAAAATCATTTTAGAACAATATGTAACAATATCATAAAGTATATTAGCACTTTATCAATGTGCATAAAATTTAAAATTTTCAAAATGATAATGACGTCAACTTTTCAGAGATGCATAATTTAATATTTTATATTTTTTTATTGTTCACGTTTAAGTAAACGTATTTATTATCCTGTCGGAAAAAAAATGAATTCCCAATTTTTTATTTTATTTTATTTTATTTATTTATTGGCAACAATTAAATTATGTATAAAATTTAAATGGCTATTTTTTTGTAAAGATAAATGAGGTTAATTTTTTCATATTTTAATTAATTAAAAGAAAATAAATCAAAAATTCGAAAATCGGGTTTCGAGGTGCACAAGGACCCCTAGGAGGGAACTTTCATGTCGAAACACGTGAGTGTCCGAGCTGCCGTCTTTGTGCTACGCTGTCCACACAGACACACACACAAACATTGCCTCTTATATATATAAAGATTTTTATTTTCTTCTATATTCAATAGCAAAGTATTGGTTCATAAAAATTTTCGACTTCCGGTTTTCTATAGATTTACACGTTTTGAGAGGTACAGAATACAGTTTGACCATTTCTAGAAAATGCCTGTCTTCGTGTGTATGGCAAATATTTTGTGGCGATTGTATCTCAGGAACCAGAGCACAGAATTATATAAAAATTTATAGATGCACTTTGACATAAATTTGTGACATTTTTTTTTTTATTTATTTATTATTATTTTTGTATGCCAATCACTCAACTGTCGCTGTCAGACAGCGATTTCCTCAATTCCAGGGAAGGCTATATCTCAAGAACTACTACACGAAATTGCATATAAATTTATATGATGCGCCTTGATATAAGTTAGTGCCTATCAACTTTTGGTGCCAATCGCAAAACTGGTGGCGCTGCTATACATGCGCAATTTCAGCGAAGGCTGTATTTCAGAAACTACTGCACGGAATTACATATAAATTTATATGTAGATGCACGTTGACATAAATTAGTTTATGTCAACTTTTGGTGCCAATCTCTCAACAGGTGGCGCTGCTCTACAATGATATCCGTGATTTAAGGGAAGGCAATATCTCAGGTTCTATTGCGTATAATCGATCAAGATATATGAAAAGGCCATTATCAGGGGTGAAACTTCCTAACATGCCAAAACTCTGAAAACTGCTACTTACATGTAAATCAAGGAGACATTAATTATATACCGTATGGCTGTCTATAAATAATGGTATTTTGAGAATTTTTAATACATTATAAGGCAAATTAAAAATTTACAATTAGAAATTTTGACAAAAACAAAATAATTTATCATGGAATTCAGACACAGTAAAATCTTCAAAAACCCTGAATTCAGGGGTAGCCTCTGAAAAGTTTCATCCCTGCATTATGAGACATTATACTGATTAAACTGGGTGAATATAAGTGGCGCTGAGATATACTGCAATTTTATCCCAGAATGGGAAGAATGTCATCTGCACGGTAAAAATTCACTTCCGTTGGATGTTTAGTATACCTTTCTCGGATGAAAATCGTCTGCATTCATAAAAGGATAAAAAAAAAAAAAAAAAAAAAATGGTGTGATTGTGAAACAACCACCCGACTTCCATTACCCACTGTTGCACGAATGATATGCACTTTTTGGAGATAGAGTTATCAGAAAACATAGAATGGAACTAATGAAATAGACAACTGAAAATTTTCCGGTAAGAGAAATTTAATACACGTGTAAAGACATAGACATATAAAACAAAATTTACACAGTTTTTTTTTTTTTTTTTTTAACATTAAGTTCTGTGATCTAAAATTGATCTATCTGATCAAGATGACTATTAATTTTCCTCATGATAACCAAGTAAAGCATGAGAAAGGATATCGAAAATGGGTTTATGAAGCAATTTTCGAGGTAATCGTTAGAGCCGTTTTTGAGATACCGACTTTTACCAAAGCTTGGCATGATTATTGTTGACTAGAAAACAACAATTACATGCAAAATGATATTTAAAATAGGGTTAAATGGAAAGTTTGAAAAAAAATCATGCAGCCGTTTTGAAAGGAATGCACTTGCAGGACCTAAAATTAAGCTATTTATACAGGACGCCTATTAATTTTTCTGAACTAACCAACTAAATCATTCGAAAGGACATCTAATAGCGTGTTTATACAGCAGTTTTGAAGAAAATCGTTAGAGCCGTTTTTGAGATACGGACTTGCGGTCCCATTTCCGGTTTCCGATGACCCACTTCCGGTTTTCCAATTTTCTCCAAAATTTGGAAAATTCATCTGTATACGAGACCCGTACCATTCCACACATACTGATCAATTGACAAAAACTCCTTTTTTGAACTCAGGAGACCTTAAAACGTGTAAATCAGGTGAAAACTCGATATCGAATTTTTGGACCAAATACAATACTTCCATTACCTATGGTAGTAGGGTTATGGAAGTAAAAGCAGTTGATATCAGAATCCAACTATACAGAAAAGCAATAGAATATAATAATATGATTGAGGTGCGTATTGCACAGGTCTTGCTTCAGCCAAGTTAAAAACTGTCTTTAGAGAGGGGCTGTGACAGCAGTTGTCACGCTTCACCATGGGATTTCAGAAGAGCCCCTTTCTAAAGGTTATTAGACAAATGCGATGAATTAAAGAAATTCTGGTGTGTAGCAATTAACTTTTGTTACCCGTTACTCTGTAAATATTATACAGATTTTGGGGAATAGTGTGCTCAGAAGATAATAAATAAAATTGAGCTAACCAAATGTCAACCAATCTTCCTGTAGTAATGAACTGATTCATGCATTATAAAAGAGAATTTATAGAGCAAATTTAAAGAAAATCGGTAGAGTTTTTTTTTGAGACACGATTTTCTTGGATCTAAAAGCTGACCTACGTAATCAGGGTGGGTATTAATGAGTACAAAACTTTGAATAAACATCATAAAATGTAATAACCTCTTCAAAGTTTTGTATTTATTACTTTAAAAAGACCAGCTCTGTGGTGCTTTCTTACTATATAGGGTGGGTATTAGTTTTCTTGCAGTAGTAATATTGTAAGTAAAATATAAATGGTGAAAAAAATCTAAAAAGATACTTATGTAGCAAATTTGAAGAATTTTTTTAGAGCCATTTTTGTGATACTGACTATTTTCAGTCCCAGAGTTCTTCGGCATCCTCTTCAATACAATGCATTAGATTCTACCCATATGTTTTAAATATATATATATATATATATTTCAAGTTAGCGTAAGTATTTTAAAATGGTTTTATAAATTAACTGGTACTACAAATGAATAATTAAATATATATGCCATCAACTTAATATGTATGATGTTGGTATTATCATATATCTTTTAATTGGTAAATTTTAAAACGATTTTGAAATTATGTTTATCATCATCATCATGTCCAACACGGTTGAAGGCTATAAGCCTGTTCCGACCTCAATCCATCTTTTACGGGGTCTTCCTCTATCTCTTCTCCCCCTTGGCCTATATTTTAGAGCTGCCCTTGGTATATATATATACTCTGCTTGAAACACAGCTTTCATTTTCTATTACATTCTTTCTCACCATATTTGAACGATCAAATCTGAATCCTCCTGTATATTAGTAATTTTACGTGTTTTTAATAAATATTTTATATTTTTTCTAAGAAATCCTATATTTTACTCTGGTGGGACCCCTGTAAACATTATTAAGACGTACAGTTTATATGTATGTAAGGGTAATATCTGAAATTAAAAAAACAGGTTTAAAATTATTTTTTCATTAATCAAAATCTAACACTATCCCTTAATGCTATAGGCTATAATTAACTTTAGGGGGGGGGGGGGGAAATCGAAATTTTAATATACGCCTAGTAGCCTAGCGCCAAGCAGTTCTCCGCTCAAAAGCTGGTAGACGGGAAGTGCCGGATTCGATTCTTGGTCGCTCTCGTTGACCTAGCCAATCGTAGTTTTTCGTGGTTTTCTCCGAAACTCGCGTAAATCGGCCAAGAGCCCTTAGAAAAACCTTCATGGATGGCGTCTTCCCTAAGGACATCTAATAGCGTGTTTATACAGCAGTTTTGAAGAAAATCGTTAGAGCCGTTTTTGAGATACGGACTTACAGCCCGACTTCCGGTTTCGAATATCCCACTTCCAGTTTTCCAATTTTCACTAAAATTCGGAAAGTTCATCTGTTCACCAGACCTGATTTAATTCTAAAGTTTCGTAGTTCTATCTTTATTAGTTTCCGAGATATAATAGCCGGAAGATTTCCCCCATACATACGCACACATACATATTAACCAATTGCCAAAAACCACTTTTTTGGACTCAGAAGACCTTAAAACATGTAAATCAATTGAAATCTCGATATCGAATTTTTGGACAGAATACAATTCTTCCATTACCTATGTTAGTAGGGTCGAAAGTAATAACAAATGATTTTTACTGCGTGAATTTGTATAGGAAAATATAGAAGAATGTTTTCGTGATGGCCACAACATGCTACTTTTATTTTTATCAATTAATTAATTTACTTTTTCATATGAAAAGAAATATACTTTCACGTGAATAAATAATAAAACTAATATAAAGCTAAGTCAAAAATTAAATTTGCACGGTATTAAATTGACATAATTTTAGCTTCAAAATCAAACCTCATAACAGCCATGAAATTAAAAGAAAAAAAAATCTGGTGTGAAACAACCACACGACTTCCATTACCCACTATTACACATATTATATGATTTTTTTTTTTTTTTTTTTTTTGGAGATAATGTGATCAGAAGATATAAAAGTGACCTAAAGAAATAGAAACCTAACATTTTTGTAGTAAAATAAACTTTATACACATGTAAAGACATATAAATCGAAGCTTACACATAACGAGGTAAAAAGTAAGAAAAAAAAATGGTAGAGTTATTTTTTGAAACTCCAATTTTCGAGATATACCTGAACTTCTGACCTAACTTAACAGGGTAGCTGTTAATTTTCCTCAAATAACTACGTGATACATAAGAAAGAAATGGATTTTTACAACAATTTTCAAGAAAATCGTTAGAGCCGTTTTTGAGATATCAACTTTTACCAAAACTCAATTATTGACAGGAAAACAATAATTGCATGCAAAATCATATTTAAAAGTGAGTTAATAGGGCAAGTTTGAAAAAAATCCGTACAGGCGTTTTTAAAGGAACTCCCTTGTGAGACCTGAAGTTGAGCTTTTTATACAGGACGCCAATCCATTTTCCTGAACTAACCAATTGTATCATTCGAAAGGACATCTAATAGAGTGTTTATATAGCAAATTTGAAGAAAGAGCTGTTTTTTAGATACGGACTTACGGTCCCACTTCCGGTTTCCGATGTTCCACTTCCTGTTTTTCAATTTTCACCAAAATATGGAAAATTCATCTGTACACCAGACTTGTTTCAATTTTAAAGTTTCGTAGTTCTATCTTTATTAGTTTGCGAGCTATAATAGCCAGAAGATTCTCCACATACACACACACACTGACCAATTGCCAAAAACCACTTTTTTGGACTCAGAAGACCTTAAAACATGTAAATCAATTGAAATCTCGATATCGAATTTTTGGACAGAATACAATTCTTCCATTACCTATGTTAGTAGGGTCGAAAGTAATAACAAATGATTTTTACTGCGTGAATTTGTATAGGAAAATATAGAAGAATGTTTTCGTGATGGCCACAACATGCTACTTTTATTTTTATCAATTAATTAATTTACTTTTTCATATGAAAAGAAATATACTTTCACGTGAATAAATAATAAAACTAATATAAAGCTAAGTCAAAAATTAAATTTGCACGGTATTAAATTGACATAATTTTAGCTTCAAAATCAAACCTCATAACAGCCATGAAATTAAAAGAAAAAAAAATCTGGTGTGAAACAACCACACGACTTCCATTACCCACTATTACACATATTATATGATTTTTTTTTTTTTTTGGAGATAATGTGATCAGAAGATATAAAAGTGACCTAAAGAAATAGAAACCTAACATTTTTGTAGTAAAATAAACTTTATACACATGTAAAGACATATAAATCGAAGCTTACACATAACGAGGTAAAAAGTAAGAAAAAAAAATGGTAGAGTTATTTTTTGAAACTCCAATTTTCGAGATCTACCTGAACTTCTGACCTAACTTAACAGGGTAGCTGTTAATTTTCCTCAAATAACTACGTGATACATAAGAAAGAAATGGATTTTTACAACAATTTTCAAGAAAATCGTTAGAGCCGTTTTTGAGATATCAACTTTTACCAAAACTCAATTATTGACAGGAAAACAATAATTGCATGCAAAATCATATTTAAAAGTGAGTTAATAGGGCAAGTTTGAAAAAAATCCGTACAGGCGTTTTTAAAGGAACTCCCTTGTGAGACCTGAAGTTGAGCTTTTTATACAGGACGCCAATCCATTTTCCTGAACTAACCAATTATATCATTCGAAAGGACATCTAATAGAGTGTTTATATAGCAAATTTGAAGAAAGAGCTGTTTTTTAGATACGGACTTACGGTCCCACTTCCGGTTTCCGATGTTCCACTTCCTGTTTTTCAATTTTCACCAAAATATGGAAAATTCATCTGTACACCAGACTTGTTTCAATTTTAAAGTTTCGTAGTTCTATCTTTATTAGTTTGCGAGCTATAATAGCCAGAAGATTCTCCACATACACACACACACTGACCAATTGCCAAAAACCACTTTTTTGGACTCAGGGGACCTTAAAACGTGTAAATCATGTGAAATCTCGATATCGAATAGACCAAATACAATACTTCCATTACCTACGGTAGTAGGGTAATGGAAGTAAAAATTAAAAATGAAGCTAAAACAAATAAAAAAACAATTTTTACTTTTTTTTTTTATTTTGACATGAAAAGAAATATATTAAGTGAATAATAAAACTAATAGAAAATTTAATAGAAGAAAGTATTGCATTCGAAAAAATTTTTATTTCCGGTTTTCAATGGATTTACACGTTTGAAGATGTCCAGTACACGATTAGACCATTGTTTGGAAATGGGTGTCTGAGTGTGTGATAAAAATTTTGTGCCCTTTGTATCGTAGGAATTACTGCACATAATTTTATATAAATTTATATGTAGTTGTACCTTGATCAGTGGTTATCAAGTTTTGTTACAAATCGATCAACAGGTGGCGCTACTACAATGCAATTTCTACGGAGACTATATTCCAGGTTCTATATTACACACAATCATTTCCTAGTTTACTACTGCTATATAATGTTATTAATTCTTAAGTATTTTATAATCAGGGCTCCAGGAATTGGGAAAACAACTGGTCGCCAGGAAAAATTTTTGGTAACCAGTAAAAAAAAACTGTCTTTATTTATTTATTTTCAGTTTTGCAATTTACTTGAATATAGAAATTAAAATTATGTGTATAAAAATCAAACATTAAATAGGACTAGATTATACATCAGGAAACACCTGTTTAAATTTAACATCCTCAAACCGGTTGTATTATTTTCTCTAAACCAATACCCCGTTGCCATCGACAGTTGATTACACTGGTCTGGTGGTGCAACAATTCAGCACTGGGTCGCAAAGTGAGCGGTGTAAACGATTCAACTCCGGGTTGTTAAACATGCATAGTGGAACACGGCGTAAATTTCCTATCGGTATATACGTTCAACATGACGGAGTGCGAAATAATCGCAGATAGCCATAAGTCGCTGCTTTCCTACTTGTTTCTTACATGAATTGATACTACACTGTAGTTTAGCACAGGTTTCGGCATTCGAATCTAGGCCCATTTCAAAAAAAAAAAAAAAAAAGGCTGAGTTTTCGTTGAAAAGATAATTTATATATTGGTCGCCACTGGCGACCAAGCTATCGCATTTCATGAGTCCTGTTTATAATCATTTGTTAAATTCCCTAAATAACTCTCATGATGTACATTTCATTTATACGAAATTTTGTCTTATATTGTCAGATTAAAAACATTATAATTTAAATATAATAAATTATTGGGTGATTTCCAAAAACAGAATATCACTATGAATTTTTATATATGTATATAATATAGTTCATAGAAAAAATCTTTTTATAATAAAAATATTTTGAAATAAGCTTTTCAATTAAAAGCCAAACGATAGTATTTAAGCAATATCGGCAAATTTAATTATTAAAATTTATATTCTTAATAATTAAATTACTTTTTCAATTGGATTTTTTTAATAAAGTAATTTTAATTATCTCCTTCTTTCTGTTAATGATAGGGAAAAAATCTTTTATATTTAAGAGCAATTTAAAACAGGCTTTCTATTTAAAAGCCTAAGCAATAGTGTTAAACAATCTCAACTATTTTAGTTATTAAAAAATTATATTTTAATCTTTATTATTTTTGCAGTAAATTGCTAATTGGTTTTTTTTTTATTATTATTATTTTAAATTATTATTTAGAGAAATAATCTTTTTATATTAAAAATACCCAGCAAAACTTATACTGGCGGGCTCGTTATGGCCTACTGCTGGCATCCTGCACTTGCCATCAGTTGCCGGTTGCCCCATATAACTCCAGCAGCGGGCCTTTTATGGCTGCCAGCAGTGATGGAAGCCTAAAGCAAAATGGTCGGTGGCCCAGAGGTGGCACAAGCACCGATGGCCTTATGCAGGCTATCACCACACGGCCAACCTCATGTTTTTCATGTTGTGGCCACAAATTATTATGCCATAACCAATTTGTATGCATAGAGGGCGCTGTGATTCTTTTTCTGTTCATTTGAAATTCCCTCGCTTTCCGCCATTTCATACGAAGTTGTTGTTCGTTAATGTAGTCTGCGGGTGCGTCTTCGAGGTTGAAAATCTTGTAAAAAGAATATATGAGTAAGTAATTCCATTATTAATTTGTTTTTGTATTATTTTTTAAATACTATTTTTTAAAAATGTTTCACTCTAAAGCCATTGTTATAACAAAAGGATTTCTAGAAATATATAACAATTATCCAGTTGATCCGTTTTAGTAAATTATGATAGTCGCTAACCTTCTAGTATTTTATCATTGTTATTATTATTTTAATTGATTTAATAAAATAAAAATTATGGATTTTATTTTATATATTTATATTATATGGACGGGAGAAAGTTATTAGAACAATTATAACTATTTATAGTTTATGTTTTATTTATTTTTTCTTCCTTCAGTGTAGTTAAGAAGCATTAGATTCGGGAAAATTTTCGACATCCGGTTTTCGATAGATTTTGCACGTTTTGGGTTGTTCTCATGAACATAATTTGAAAAATTGTCTGTCTGTCTCTTTGTGTGCGCTCAAAAATTTATGAAAGTGATAGTAGCCTAAAAAGTTTACTTCTTCCGCTTTTTTTTCCCTTTAATGTACAAACATTGCTTGCTCCAAACTTGAGGGAGAAGTATATCAGATAGAGTAAATTTCCAATATGAGGGCTTGGGGACAAAATCTCTCGGGACAAAATATCGTAGACGTAAATGAATACAAAGTAAAAAGAGTTGGTAATTATTAGTAATGATGTATAAAATTTCATGACAACACATACCTTAGTCAGAGCACTGACATTCTGACAAACCTACAATAAATTTTTTTATAAATTTTACTTAAAGAAGTTTAAAAACTATATTTATTTATTTTTTGTCAGAATTAGTCATAATGAATTCAATCGTGCTTATTAATTTTAAAACTTTTAATTCAAGTTTGTGAACAGTGTTCAGCTTTAATATCAGCAATGATGTACACGATTTTTAAAATGTATTTTGAATAGTGAAAAGCAAAAGATAGAATAACTTAAAAATAAACATAGATAAAATAATGAAATTCAACTCTATGATTTATTTAATTATTTATTTATTTATTTTAATTAATTAATTAATTAATATTTATAAGGCCCTGTGGCCCCCTCCAGAGATCACGCGTGACACAAAATCAAATTTTCAAATAGATCCTACTATTTTTTTGACGCGAGATTTCGTCCGGCGAGATTTTGTCCCGCGATATTATGTCCGGATCCCAATATGAGTATTCTTGAAAAAAAATTCGTTAATATCTTTAAACGAACGTTATATTATACATCTGTGATATTTTAAAGCAAATTTATTGATTTTATTATTTTTAACAAAAACTAGTATGTTGTGGCACCACAAAACATGCTTTTATATTTTTTATTATGTAAATTTGCGTAGTGCAAATAATTTGTTAAAATCATTTTCCTGAATGCATGGAAACGATTTTCATTTTAGAACAGTGTTTGTCAATAATAATAATAATAATAATAATAATAATAATAATAATAATAATAAATGAATTTTGTGCCAACTTCTGAAAAAATGACTTTTTCTTCTTCTTCTTCTTCTTTTTTTTTTCTTTTTTTTTTTAATAATTTATAACTTTGTTTTAATTTACCACAAATTTAATTCAGTCATTTACTTGAAAGTTATTGATGAGTTTTTTTTGAAAAATATCACCACTGAAAATTTGAAGGGCGAGCGATTCCTCAACTTGTACAAAAAAAGTTTCCTGGTTAGTTGTTAACAAGTGAAATTGTTTTTCTTGAATTTTTGCATGCGTGAGAAATCCTACACACTAAATCAGAACAGAAAGCCATCTGCACTTCTTTCATAAAACAACAACAAAATGTAACTGATAATTGCTGCGTCAGCGTTGGTTGGTCTACTGAACAGAGAGGAGATTTATTTATTCAGATAACAAGGAACTGTGTTCAGAAAATAAAATAAAAAAAGAAGAAAAATTAGTTAATTCATCAATTATTTTTAAATGAAAATTATTATAAGTATACAACTAAAAGTTTGTAGGTGTAATATATGTCACTATCGCATGAAATGTATAAAGATTCATGGAGTCCTATTTTTTACGGGCCTATAAATAAGTATATTTATTTATTAACAGCTTATAGATTCAAACTATTTGAAGTACGCTATTAAACAAATTCTTCAATAACATATTGATTTCTATCTGAAATTATGCTTGGATTTGTGTCAACTAATTATTAATATTATTATTCATTTCCATAATCCGAATACCGTAGATAATGAAAGCATTGTATTCGGTCAAAAATTTTGATATCGAGTTTTCACCTGATTTACATATTTTAAGGTCTCGTGAGTCAGAAAAGTGTTTTTTGGCAATTGGTCTGTGTGTTTGTGTATCTGTATTGTATATATGTGTATATGTTTCTGGAATTTTTCTGATTATCATATCTACAAAATTAATAAAGAACGACGAACTTCTGATTAAGACAGGTATAGTGTACAGATGATTTTTCCAACATTTGTTGAAAACTGGAAATCTCAAAAACTGGCGATTTTCTTCAAATTTATATAAACTTTGTTTTGGATGTCCTTTTGTACTTGTTAGTTCAGGGAAATTGATAAACGACCTATAAAAATACACAAATTTTTTAAGTCTCACAAGTGCTTTCTCTTAAAAACAGCTTTATGGATTTTCTTCAAAATCGCTATATTAATTCCTTTTTAGATATCATTTCGTATGCAATTGTTAGTTTATGGTGAACAGATCAGTTTACTAAGTTTTGGTGAAAATTATCAGTGGGACAGTGAGCCGATATCTCAAAAACGACTTTAACTTTCTTCAAATTTGCTACATAAACCCCTTTTTACTCGCTCTTTAGCATGTAATACTTGCTTAATACAGGAAAATTGACAAAAGTCCTTATTAGGTGGAAGCAATTGCAAATCTAGGAAATGAGTGTTTCAAAAAACTGATCTAACGATTTTTTTTTTTTTTTTTTGTTAATTCGCTAACTCTTTTTGTTATATCTTCATGACGCATGTACCAGTTTGCTTTGACAGGAAAATTATTAGATGTATAAATTCATAAATCATTTTTATGTTTTCTGACCACTTTATTTAACAACAGCAACAACAATAATAATAATAAAATATAACAGGGGTAAAATATGTGTAGTAATAACTGATAAAATTCATGCAGATTACTATTATTATTATTATTATTATTTTAATGTGGGTCGGGTTGTCTGAACTTATTTTACTGTTGTCGGAACTATTCAAATTTTATTATCTAATAATTTTCTTGATAATCGCGAAACCCCACTATTGGAAAGAAATTTTGTAGCCTAAAATATTCTTATACATCCATTTATTCAACTTTTTATGTATTAAAAAATATATGAACATAGGAATTTTGATATTAACAAAATGACACAAAAAACGACACTTTTAAAAACTTGAATTTTTTGCATTTCAAACACACGTCTATCTCTAATCTTCGCTTTATGGTAAACGTAGTTTTTAACTCGGTTATCGACCTCAAGGTTTTGAAGACAAACTGTTTTTAAGCTACTACATTTCCTTGATGACATTATGCTGAACTTGTAGTCAATTTATCTTTTCCTGATGATGGGTCAAGCTTAATTATTTTGAGTGGAAACGACTGGTATGTTGTTTCATAATCTATAAAATTAACTTACTTTTTTCCTTCTTCAGCACTAATTTTCCTGTCATTTTACTAAATATTCTCTAAATTCTCATAATTTATTTTAATAAATTGAAAAAAAAAAATAATAATAACTTATCTAAAACAAACAAGAGAGAGACAGATTTTAAAACATATACTTATTGCAGCAAAAAATGTAATGAAGAGCTGGTGTCGAAAAAAGTAAATAAAGAACTTTGTAAATTTAATTTACAAAGTTGTAAAAAACATTAATAATAATAATTAATTAAAAAAAAAAAAAAGTTTCAGTTCGAAATGATTCCACGACCATTCATTATGTGAATAAAATAGGCACGAGTGAAGTAGTTATAAATGGCGAAGTATTGCTCTTTCATACATTTTGAAATATGACTAACTATTATTAAAATAAACAAACCAAAATGAAATATTAAAAACTGGAAGTGATATTTAAACTTTTCAAAAACATAATTGCCCCATGGGATTGAAATAGTGCTAATGGCATATCTTAATACTATCTTCGGCGTGAAATTGCTGACAGAATTTTTGAGAAATGATTACATAAATATAGAATAATTATATTAATATTATTATATATTTTAATTATATTAATCATATTATAAATTTATAATATAATAAATTTATTCTAAATATAAATTTAATATAATAGAGCGAGGGATAGGAAAACTATTTTATGTAATTAATTCTCTGATACATGGTACCAAAACTAAGATGTTTAATAGATGCTGAGTTATAGTAAAACTGTAGTTCTTGAATAATAGTAGTATCGCCTGACTACCGATAAACACACAAATTGAACCTGTCGGATAAGGCTCTATCAAAGGCAGTGGAGACCCGGGTCGAACATTGCGCGAAAGACGAAGACGCTGCTAAAGCAGCGGAGAATCAAAACTTGGTTTTATGTGATTTCAGTGAACTTTGCTTTAGTTATTAATTTTAAAGTAATATAAAATATATATATATATTTATCTATTGATTTTCTTTCCTTTCTTTCTTCCTTTCTTTTCTTTTTTTTTTTTTTTTTTTTTTTTTTTTAAATTCATTTAAGTGTAGGGACAAGAAAGCGAAGAAATCCTGATAGTAATAAATAGAAACATTTGTAAATAAACATAATCATTGCCCCCTCCCCCCCACCCCACCCCAATGAAAAAAAAAATGTATCAGTTCTTTCAGGTTGAAATAATAAAACATCCCTTCGTGAGTCTAACAAAAAGCGTGAATGCAGCAAATTATTTTGCTGCACTCATGCCCACATTGTTTCGCCTGATGAAGAGCCTTTGGGGTATTTCGACCAGAAACAATTGCAGATTTTTTTTTTTTTTTTTTTTTTTTTTTTTGAGTTTATGGTGTTTAGTTTTTTACAATGCTCTTTTTATAACAATTTTCACTGTAAACGTAAATGTCTTAAATTCAGTTTAAAAAGTGTCTTAAATGGATGGTCATTTTTTAAGTGAAAAAGAAATGTCTTACTTTTTAAGACACCTTTTTGCATCCGAAATTAAGATATTGCAAGCGTCTTAAAACGCCGCCATGTTTTAGGCTTAAAAACACCGCCATGTTAGGCTTAAAAATACTACCGTTTTTAAGGCTTTTTAATAAATAAATAAATATGGCGTGCGATTATTTTTTTTTTCTGTTAAAAATATATTTTAGAATTGTTTAGAGCATTAATGAAATATTTATATAAAAAAAGAAAAGAAAAAGTCTCATTTTCCGGCGTTGGGATTCGAACTCACACATTTTGAGGAAACCGAAATCTCGAGCGAAACATCGTCGGAGCGATGCATTTACCAATCACGCTAACGTCGAACACAGCAATGTATGTTTTTATTGTATAATATACTGCAGTATTCGTGAAACAAATCGCAGTGTTATGTTTTACTTCTAATTTCCTGCCGTAAAACTGTTGATAGTATGGTATTTTAAGCTTAATAAATATTATTATCTTTAATTTCATATTTAGAGGACCAGCATTTTTTATTAATGCATAACAAGTATGTGAAGGTTGCATCCCTCGATGATAACGATTTCTTTCCTTAAAGTGATATTTAAATAAAAATGAACTGTAATCATGAATACAAGAAAATTTGTAGTTTTACATTTAGATGTAGGTGAATCTGTGAAAGAAAAAAGTTTTTAAATGAATAATAATAAGAAGAAAGAAAGAAAAAAATAAGCATAAATTATTCATGATTGTTTACTTATAAATTCGCTTTCTTCTGTACAAACTACTTGCTACATCTGTCTTCACACTTTTTCTTTTCATATAAGAAAGCTTAAAAGACAAAGATTTTTTTTTGAACAAATTAAGCTTTGTGTCTAAATATGTTGTTTATGAATTGTGTAAAGATAATAGCATGCAAATATCATTCACATCCCTAGAGTATAATTCCATAGAAATATAATTTCATAAAGCTACCATAATTTAAGTAGTTTAACTGCTTATTATATAAAATAATAATATATTTATTAAATGTGGAAGGAAGTAGGATAAGCATATTTTCTTAAAGTAGATTTCATATGAAAAATTTTCTAAGTAATGCCAGTGTCTGAATTTCTAAAGTGTCTGAAAATTCAAACGCGTTTTGCTGTCTGAAAACTCGCGTATTTACGTGTTTCAGACATTTTTGTGTCTGAATTGATATTTCAGACATATTTCTGTCTTAAATTAAAATATCTATAACGTCTAAGGTACATTTTAAGACATTTACGTGTCTTAAATGCCGTTTAAGTTGTTTTTATATCTTACTTTAAGACCCTTTTATTTGCAGTGTTGGTTTCAATATTTTATAATTTTCACATGTAAAGTTACATTTATTTATATCAAATAACTTAACAAATTTAAACATATTAAAATTCGAACACTTAAAAAAAAAAAAAAAAAAAAAAAAAAAAAACATAATCTACTTCATTCCAAAAAATGTAATGGATCAACTGAATATTTCTTATATGCTGTACTAGAAATCCTGAATTTATAGCCATGGTGTATGAATCAAATACTTGTAAATAGTATTTAAAAATGAATATGTACAAAATCAAATTAAATATTGGATGCATAGAAAAAACTGGTTGCTACCTCATCAGAAAAAAGAGAGAAAAAAAAAAAAAAGAAAAAAAGCACTAATAAAATTAAAGGTATCACCAATAAAATAATATACTAGGTATAACCAAATCACTGCTGGCCTATTAACGGCCTTCTTCACTTACCGTCTCCGGAAGTCCGAGTCAATGTTATTCTATGGGAAACTTTCTTTACAAATAACTTATTAATCAATACATATTTTAAATTCTGTTTTCACATTCAGAAAATTCCCAACTTTTAAATTGTTGGACCTTTTTTAAAGATGTATTTTTTTTAATTATTAATATTTCATTTTGAAATTGCAAAATGAAAAATTTCACATATTAAAAATTCGTATTTTGCAGCTTCAAAATGAAATATAAAAAATTAAAAAAATAATTTTTTTTAAAAAGTCCGTCAATTTAACAGTTGGGAATTTTCCGAATGTGAAAACAGAATTTAAAAATATGTATTAGTTAATAAGTTTTTTTGTAAAGAAAATTTCCCATAGAATAACGTTGGCTTCGGCTTCCGGTGACGGTGAGTGAAGCGGGCCCTTAATAAGAAAATATAAAGGACCAATGAAGACTGCCGGCAGTAATATAATTTTTTATGTTTGCCACAGCTGGCCCACTGTAGGCTGCCAGCAACAACATGGAAAAACTATATTTGCCGCCATATGGCCCAACACTGGCCCTCTAACAATTTCCAACCTAATGTTCGTTACCAACAGTGGCCCATTACATATTTTCATCATACTGCTAGCTGCCAGCAACGACCCATTCACCGGCCCACTAACTTATTTTTAACTTACTGCTGGCTGCCAACAATGGATCTGTTGAATACGGCCTACTGACGGCCGGCGTAACATATTCCCTGCGGCAACGTTAACTTTTGCCACCGGCGGGCCAATTGCAGCTACTGCTGGCAACCAGCACTTGGCCTCATGCTGGCCGTCATTTGAGGTTTTGCTGGGTAGTTTCGTGGTGTAAGTGTTAAGGCCGACTAACAACACGCGGGCCCTACGTCTGGGGAATATGCCTTTCGGAAGTGAGGGGGAGGGGGGGGTATTAAGAGACCAAAACCGGTATTCACATGGGTTTCTGAGAAAACCATGGAAAACACCGAACAGCTAGATCAATGAGCGCCACCTGAGATCAAACCCAGCACTTCCAGTCTACCGGCTTTGACAGCAAAACCGCTCGGCTAGTGAAATATTTAAAAGTCCAAATTGATTAGAAGTTGATAATTAAACGTGCAAACTATAGTATAAAGCAATCTCAATTAAATTAGTTATTGAAAATTATGTTTTTAGTTCCCCATCATACTATAGGTATGGGGAACTTAGGTAATCGTGAAAACTTTCGACCTCGGTTTTTTAACTTTTTTACACGTTTTCAGGTGTGTGGAATCGGAAAATTACAAAATTTGTATGGTGTCTGTCTGTCGGGTGTCTGTTAGTGTGTTAGTCTGTTAGTGTGTTAGTCCGTTAATTTGTTAGTCTGTGTACACGATATCTCACGAACAGATGATCGCAGAGAGGTCAGATCAGTTTTAAAATATTACTTTCGTTACTGGCAAGAACCCTATTCATTTGCAACATTCGAATTAAAAAACTTCGTAAGTTATGAGAAACTTACGATTTTCTTAACATGGGAGAATAGGACAAAAATTCACTTAAAAGTGCATTAAATGGAAACTTTTTACTGTAAAAATGTCACACCAGTTTTAAAATATCAGTTTTGATGCCGAAATGAAGATCAGTAACTATAAATATGCTACATTGAAAATTTCGCAAGTTATTGGAAATTTACGAATTTCTTAACATTGCAGTATAGGGCAAAATTTCACATAAACGGCAATTTTGAGATATTTTCATCGTAAAGATGTCAGACTATTTTTAAATATTATTTAGAACACTTGCACGAATATTAAGACTTAGAATTTTCCAATATAAAAATTTCGTAAGTTATTGGAAATTTACGAATTTCTTAACATGGCAGAATAGAGCAAAATTTCACATAAACGTCAATCTTGTGGGATATTTTCATCGTAAAGATGTCAAACCACTTTCGAAATATTATTTAGGATACTGGCATGAATATCATAGACTATGATTTTTCCAATTTAAAAAATTCGTAAGTTATTCGGAATTTACGATTTACTTAACATGTCAGAATAAGGCAAAATTGAGCATAAACTTCCATTTTGAGGATCATAAATACATTAGACAACATTTATGATATTTGTTTGAACATGATTGAATACAAATATTGTAATAGGAAAATTTCGTAATTTACGATTTTATCAACCTAGCGAAATTGTAAATTTTTCATATAAATATGAATTTTGAGGATTATTGCATTGGAAATTGTAGCATGAAAACTAAACAACGGAATTGACCTTGATAAAATAAATTAATAGATTAGAATAAGATAAATATATCGAAGTGAACGGTGGATAGCCTATTAGGCGGGGATTTCATTCTGTCACTGTATCAAGCTTTGGTCAAATTCATTTCTTTTAACATGATTATAATATGTCTCGCACTAGAGATTTACGAGAACATTAATATGATGGGGAACTGAGCAGAGTCCACCTATGCCAACTAGTTAATAAATAAATTTGTTTTCTTTTATTAGAATATTTTATTAAATGATTTTTAAACAGCTTTTATTTATATATATATATATATAAAGTAATAACTAATAAAGTATAATCAATAGTAATTCTTAAAAGTGATTTATTTTCATCATTTACCTTTGAATGGACAAATTATCGGAGACGGAGAAACTTTTTTTTTTTTTTTTTCTTTTTTGTATCCACTTTTCGTCACCCCAAATCCACCCCGAGAGATTTTATCTATCGGTCAGCATTCAGTAAACTCTCCAAACAACTTGACCTCCACCTTACTTTAAAAAATTTTTTCCTTACATATTTCATTTATATGGTAGAGAAAGTAGTAGTACTGCTTTTGGATCAGATTTTCGAGTATGTGTTATTTTATTTACACATTTTGAGGTCGAATCATACAGAAAATCATGTTTTTGTGGTTGGTCTGTGTATGTATCTCTCTCTCTGTGTGTGTGTGTGTCTGTTATTAGCATATCTCTTGCTTATATCTCTTTACATTAAATTGATTAAACAAAAAAAATGTTGATCAAATGTGATCTAACGATGATCAAACGACCTTCATATTTGTTGTTTCTCTCATGGGAGGGGGGATAATTTCCGCAGGATAGAATACCGCGGGACTATGCTATGCTTGAAACTGACTGGAAGTGCATTAATTTTTCATACTCAAACGGTAAACGAAGTATTTTTAACACTTTCCAACAAGATTGAAAAGTGTTAAGGACTTCAGTTGTCTGTCTGTCTGTCCGCGCTCTAACTCCCATAAATATTCTTGGAATTTCTTGAAACTGATATATGTTATTCAAGTTTACTATCGAATGTTCCCTATTAAAAATGGAGTGAACACCTTTACTCGTTTGTATACAGGGACACCCGAAAGTTTTCCAAAGCATTGTGTCCTATGAGAGGTATTTCTAAAAACCATATTTTAATACTGTTACTTTATACAAATCTTCATGAAATTGAAATATGTTATTCAAGTCTACTATCGGATGTTCCCCCATTGAAAATGAAGTAAATACCATCACTAGTTTGTATACAGGGACACCCGAAAGTATTCCTAAGCATTGCGTACTATGAGAGGAATTTCTATAAACCAAATTTGAAGAACTTTGCACAAATCTTAATAAAATTAAAATATATATTATTCATATGCACAAAAGAATGCTTTCCATAGAATACAGTATGATTAGCAATAGATTTATAGAGCCACACAAAAATATTCAATTACATCAATGGATATTATTGAAAATTTGCTGGAATTGCATTTTCTTTTAAATTAATCGTTTTTATCGCTTTCTAAATGTTTTTAACACTTTCCAGTAAGGTTGAAAAGTGTTAATGATTTCGGTCCGTCTGTCTGTCTAGCCACGCTCTAACTCCCGAAAAATTTCATGGAATTTCTTGAAACTGATATATAATATTCAAGTTCACTATCGGATTTTCCCGGGGGGGGGGGGGGGAGAATAAAAATGTTCGTTTTATTAGTTTCCTATTTTATTGCAATTTTAATATAAGGATGTGTCTATTCTAGATGGTTTCATGAGTTAAAAAGCAAAATACAGATTTTTGAGCGCTTCGCACATTTAAGTCATTAACGGTTACTATAACATGAGATATTACTTTTATGGGGTCTATCACTATAATTTTTGCATGTGCAATTTGATTTCCATCCTTGTGCACTTTATACCCAAATAACATGATTAAAATAGTCGAACTGAATTCTACCAAAACTAAGCTCCATCAGTTGCCGAGAGATTTTACTCTCAAAGGGGACATGGGAAGTGCTTAGTTCGAACAAATATCGCATTTGTAAGCCTAGTTGTTCGGAGTTCTCCATGTTTTTTTTTCCGAAATTTGCCAAATTACGGGCTCAGAAAGACCCTCACTCACAGTGGTCAATCGATCCAGGCCTACAACCTTCGAGAAGTCAGTCAGCCTTAATCATCCACACCACACAAATATCTACCAAAATGTAATTACGAAATCTATTCATACATCGATATCAGGCAGAGGTGGGCAGTATTTTATATACTTGTATTATAGTATATTAGATGTGCATTTGTATATTGTATGTTTAACAGTATTTTGAAATGTATTTGTACATTATATCTAATATACATTTTTCCAAGTCTGTTGTATATTTTTAAAAACTTAATGTACAATACAAAGTATGTTGTCTCAAAATTCTAATTTCTGAAAAGAAAAAATAATAATTGAAAAAAAAAAAGGCTCATGTCAGAATTTCATAACGCAATCTCTGTTCAAATCTGCCTTTCTTTCGAAGACCAAGATGTTGATTATTGGCTCTATAAATTATTCATAAACAATGTGAGGGTCTTTTTTTTTTCTTTTTTTTTTCCTTTTTCTAAAACGTATTTAATAATCCAATAACATCCAGTTTAGTATAAATTATTTGGATATTGTTTTTATTTATTTTATTATATTATATTTCATTTACACAATATATATTTTATAACAAAAAAAGTGACGCACCAAGAAGGAGTAATGCGAACTGGACACAAATTGACATACATACAGATTTTGATGGAATCAAGCACCTATTCATCATTATCATCGTTCCTACGTGCAACTGGTACTTCAGTGACTTCAAATACACTTAATAGACGGCTCAGTGAAATGGGGTTGAGCTCAGTCACCGGATCTCTCTTCCACTGAGGACGTTTGGAGCATCATAAAAAGGGTCCTACAACCAGCTCGGGATTTCACCAATCTAACGCAGCAATTGGACAGAATTTGGCACGATACTTCACAGAAGCACAACTGCGTAGATAAGAGCCAGAAGTGGACCAACGCGTTATTGACTAGTTTACTTTGTGAGGCCCTTTCTCTTGATTAAATCATTCAATTTTTCTGAAACTGTAATCAATTGTTTTTCTCTACATGTACATGACATCTACCAATTTTTGTCCCATTCGGACCTCCCATTCCACCCCATCTACCAATTTTTGTCCCCACTTCTTCTTGGTGCGTCGCTTTTTTTGTTATGGAGTGCATTTACTTCCTTATACAAAATATGAGGAAGTACATATTATAATCTTGATTTGCGAAATGGATTTTGTGTTTCTCATACCTCAAAAATGAAAGATCGCAGAATGTTGTAAATTTATACGTGTGAATATAATATCATGTCTAGTTTTACACCAGCAACATTGGTTTTAATACGAGCTTCCATTTCGGAGATATCAACGACTTTACACGATTTTTCGTGACTTCTGTATGTACGTACGTATGCGTGTGAATGTGTATCTTGCATAACTGAAAAACGGTTGGACGTAGAACGATGCAAATTGATATATTGGTTTGTTATAAAATCTAGCTGTGCATCTTCCTTTTTGGATTTTATGTGACTTTTGACTTTTTGTTTTGGAGATATTTAGGAAAATTATATTCCTAATGACCAAAAATACAAAAGTTTTGGCAATATATGAACTACCATCATAGAGATTTCAAAAGAATTTAACACTGATATAGCCCGTAATGATATTGTTATGAAAGTTGTCGACATTTTAGCGTGTAGAAATTAATTCTGTGAGACAAAAGCAGGTTCTAGTCAATGAATGCACTTCATTTAATCAATATTCAGTCCGTAGATAGAGCTTGCAATGAAATTGATTAAAAATAAAAGTTGTCGACATGTTAGCGCGTAGAAAAAAAATTCTTAAAGACACAAGCAGGTTCTAGTCGATGAATGCATTTTAATGAATATTCAGCACTTAAATAGAGCTTATAATGATATTGTTATGAAAGTTGTTGACATTTTTGTGTGCAGAAAGGAATTCTTAAAGACATACGCAGGTTCTAGTCGACAAATGCCTTTCATTTATTGAATATTCAGCGAATAAATATTGCTTGTAATGATATTAATAGAAACGTTGTCGACATTTTAGGGTGTAGAAAGTAATTCTTAAAGAAACAGGCAGGTTCTAGTCCACTAATGCATTTTATTTAATTAATATTTAGCAAACACTTCAATAAATCTCTTTTTGTGCTACAAAGATTAATTAATGTTCTTGAATAATTCAATGAAATGGTCATTTTTTACTACAAAAATCAATAAACATTATTAAATTTACTACAGAGCTTAAACTAAGCTAAATTAGGAACAACCGAATATTTAGAAGTCTAGATGGAATTTGGTAGCATATACATCAGATTTGTATGCTTGACCACTGCCCACTCAATACTAGCTGCCTGTCCGATGCTCCGAAATAAGCGGAATCCAGTGTGGTAGCTAGTTGGGCGGGTAGTTGTTCGAGGGCGCTGCAGTCATATACAGATATACTTAGAAAAGCAATGGATATTGCTGTGGAAATGTATATAAAAAATGTTTTTTTTTTATACTTTTAAGTATTATTTTCTACGGGAAAAGGGTTCTATTTTTATTTCTTATGGATGTAGAAAAAACATCATGTTGTTATTCGCTTTTAGAAGTAAATATCTTTAAGAACTAAAAGATGAAATTTTTAAGTTCAAATTCTTTTCTTTTTCCTTTCTTCTTTTTTTTTTTTCTTTTTTTTAAATTGTTGAAATATTTTACATTTTTAATTATTTAAAAAATGTCAAAGGGAAATAAATAATCAGAAGATTATTTAGTTTGTCAATTAAATAATTTATTGCGTGAAAATTTATAGATTATGCTATGATTACAAATAGAAATCAGACATATCATCGCAATAATTACTTTAAAGCATCGAATTATTATTATTATTTTTTTTTTTTTTAACATTTTTTTCATATTAAATATAAGAAAGTATTCGATTCTTAAAAATTTTCGACTTCCGATTTTTGATAGATTTACACATTTTGAGAGGTCTAGAACACGATTTGACCATTTTTACTTTTTTCTATATTCAGTAGAAGAAAGTATTGGATTCGCAAACATTTTCGACTTCCGGTTTTCGACGGATTTACATGTTTTGAGAGGTCTAGAACACGATTTTACCATTTTTAGAAAATGTCTGTCAGTGTGTGTGACAATAATTTTGTGGCAAATGTATCTTCGGAGGAGCTCAAAATTACAAATAAATCTATATGTGGCTGCACTTTGACCTAAATTAGTGCCTATCAACTTTTGGTGTTAACCGCTCAACAGGTGGCGCTGCTATACCGGAATTTTTGCAGTTTCAGGGTAAGCTATATCTCAGGTTCTATTGCGTATAATCAAACAAAACTTGAAATGTGAGAAGACCATTATAAGACATTATGCTGATTCAATTTGAAAGGTTATCGGACAACAGGTGGCGCTGCTATACATCGATTTCTGCAATTTGAGGGAAAAATATATCTTAGGAACTGCTGCACAGAATTACATACAAATTTATATGTAAATGCCCTTTGACACAAATTAGTGTCTGTCAACTTATAGTGCCAACCACTCAACAGGTGGCGCTGCTACGCAGTGATTTCCACAATTTAATGGGAGGCTATATCTCAGCTTCTATTGCGTAAAATCAAACAAAACTTGAAATGTAAGACCATTATGAGATATTATGCTGATTCAATTTAAATACTTATCGGACGACAGGTGGAGTTGCTTGCTATACAACGATTTCAGCAATTTAAGGGGAGGCTATATCTCAGCTTCTATTGTGTATAATCAAACAAAACTTAAAATGTAAGACCATTATGAGACATTATGCTGATTCAATTTGAATGCTTATCAGACAGCAGGTGGCGCTGCTATATACCGATTTCGCAATTTAAGGGAAAGATATATCTTAAGAACTACTGCACAGGATTGCATACAAATACGCATGTAAATGCACTTTGACATAAATTAGTGTCTGTCAACTTATGGTGCAAACCACTCAATAGGTGGCGATGCTACACAGTGATTTCCACAATTTAATGGGAGGCTATATCTCAGCTTCTATTGCGTAAAATCAAACAAAACTTGAAATGTAAGCCCACTACGAGACATTATGCTGATTCAATTTAAATGCTTATCGGACGACAGGTGGAGTTGCTTGCTATACAACGATTTCAGCAATTTAAGGGGAGGCTATATCTCAGCTTTTATTGCATATAATCAAACAAAACTTAAAATGTAAGAGCATTATGAGACATTATGCTGATTCAATTTGAATGCTTATCGGACAATAGGTGGCGCTTCTATACAGCGGTTTCGCAATTTAAGGGAAAGCTATACCTTGGAAACTACTGCACAGAATTGCATACACATTTATATGTAAATGCACTTTGACATAAATTAGTGTCTGTCAACTTTTGGTGCTAACCACTCAACAGGTGGCGCAGCTACACAGCGATTTCCACAATTTAGGGGGAGGCTATATCTCAGCTTCTATTGCGTATCATCAAACAAAACTTAATATGGGGAAAGGCCATTATGAGACATTATTATGATTAAATTTAGATGCATCGATAACGGGATGGCTATATCTCAAAGTCTATGGCATGTAACTGTACGAAACTTGATATGTGAAATAACCATTATAAAAACGCATTTTTACTTTAGTAAAAATTTTCGACTTCCGGTTTTCGACGAATTTACACGTTTTTAGAGATCTAGAACATTAAATATTTTACATTTTTAAAATGTTACAATTATATTATTTATAAACTGAATAATTTGTGAAATGATTACATGAAGATATCAAATATATCATATGAAGTAATATGTTTGAAATTTATATATCTGTTAATCTATAAGTTAGTAGGCATTGCCGAGTTCGATCCCAAGTTACGATCTTAAACCTAGCCGTTCGCAATCCTTTGCAGTTTTCTCCAAAACTCACGGTAATATGTGCCAGGACCCCTTAGAAAATCCTTTGCGGAGGGCATTACATCCAGAAAGAAGTAAACTCACAAAAAATATCAGAATCAAGTAAATCAGCTATATCACCAAACATTAATTTAAAAATTCAAATTATATGTCTTTCTAATTTTTATTTTCTTCCTTTCTTTCTTTTTTTTAGGAAGCAGTTGGTTTTAAATGTTTTACATGTTTAATTATTTTAAAAATATTATAATTATTTTATCTATAAAGTAAATAACTTATGAAATGATTACATGGATAAAATCAGATATAATATATGAAGTTGCATGATCGAAATTTAAACATATGTTAATCTCTAAATTGGTGGATGTGAAGTGCTGGGGTTCGATCCCAAGTCACGCTCGTTAACCTAGCCATTTTTTGTTCTCTCGAAAACTCCCATAAATACGCTCTAGGACCCCCTTCGAAAGACCTTTTGCGGAAGACATTACATCTAGAAAGGTTAGTTGTTGATTTGAAGTAGTCATTAAGGCCAATTGAATATACTGGGTCATAGTCCTATAGGTGGAAAGAGCCCTATGGGGTCTTTCTGAAGGGGCCTAGCTTGTACTTACGCGAGTTTTGGGGAAAACCATGAGAAACTCCGAACAGTTAGGACCCTTTAGAGAGACTCTTCGCGGAAGGCATTACATCTATTAAATAAACTTTAAAAATATCACAATTAAGGAAATAATATATAATATCAAATATTAATTATTTTAAAATTTCAAATTATCTTGGAAAAAAAAAAGAAAAGGAAGAAAGTAAAGAAGAAACAGTGAATTTTAAATATTTTACATTTTTAATTATAAAAAAAAAAAAAAAAAAAAAAAATTATGACGATGTGTGTTGTTTGTATTACAGTCGGTAACAAAAGTGTCCGAACACTAACAAAAATTCCTATGTAAAAAAAGTACACTTCATACGAATTTGTTAAATAAATCCTTGTCGAATTCTATTCTTAGTGTAAGAACATGATTCGATAAGGATTTATTTAACAAAACCGTATGAAGTTCACTTTTTTTTTACATAGGAATTTTTGCTAGTGTTCGCACACTTTTGTTACCGACTGGACATGAAGAAATCAGATATATCATACAAAATAGAGTATTATAACTGAAATTTGAATACGGTTCAGGATCCCTTAGAAAAGTTGGTTGGTTGTTGGTTGCAGAGACAACTGAAAACACCAGGGCCATAGGCCTACAGGCGGAAAGCCCTATGTGGGGGTCTTTCTAAGGGGTCCTAGCCCCTATTTACGCAAGTTTCTGAGAAAGCCATGGAAAACTCCAAACGGCTAGGACGATGAATGCGATTGGGATCGAATTCAGCACTTTCCATCTACCAGCTTTGAGCGTAGAACCTCTCATCCACTGGTGCCCCCCCACCCCACCCCTTAAAAAGACGCATCACAGAAGGCATTACGCCCAAAAGGTAGAAAACTTAAATATGTATATATATATATATATATATATATATATATATATCAGAAATAAAGAAATCATGTATAACATCAAACATTATTTTAAAATCTCAAATTATCATTTAATTTGTCTTTTTAAGAAACGGAAAATTTTAAATATTTTACATTTTTAATTACTTTAAAAATATTATAATGATGCTGTTTGTAAATTAAATAATTTAGAAATCAGATATATTAAACAAAGTTAAGTAGTATCATCGAAGTTTAAACATCTGACAGTCTCTAAGCAAGCTGGGTTCGATGCCACGTTGCACTCGTTGACTTACCCATTCGGAGTTTTCTATGTTTTTTTTTTTTTTTCTTTTTTTTTTCCGAAACTCGTGAAATATGTTCTAGGAACCCTTAGAAAATCCTATAAGGGGGAATCCATTACATCAGGGAGGAAAAAAATTCCAAAAAATATCAGAATCAAAGAAATTAGATGTATTATCAAACATTAATAATTTTTAAATATCAAATAATTATTATTTTAAGCTTCTAAATGCAAAGTGATGGAAACGATCACAAGTCCCACTCATTAACTTAGATGTGGTTATTCTGCGGTTATTTACAAAACTCGCGTAAATACAGGCTAAGACCCATTAGAAAGACCTCAACAGAGGGCATTACACACAGAAGTAAGAAAATGTTTCAAAATATTAACCACATTCATTGACATTTAATGTAATATTGAATTTACTGGAATTCATAGAAACCAAAATGAGCAATAATAATAATTGGTATTTCCAGATAACTATTAACAATAATGCAATTATTCTGCTTTATTTATTGATTTATTTTTTTTTAATAGAGTAATCTAAAGAATTATAAAGGTTTAAAAGTCATAGATTTCGGATATAATCAATATTTTATTTATTCATTTATATATTGCAAAGTACTCTTATTTGTAATTCAATAATGCAATTTTATGTAAAATTTTCTTTGACATTGCTTTTTTCTACATTTCAAATCAACCGGAATCTTGTGTGATGAAATATTACTACCTTTTACAAATTTAGATTTGTAGTATGCCACACAATAATAAGCCGTAATAAATAAACGATAACAAACAGTTACTAATATAAATTAAAAATATTTTTATATTTTCAAAAATCAAGTACTAAAGCAGAAATTCTGTACACTGCAACATACAATTGCTTCCATTTTCCAGTAAACGAAAGCAGTTACATCTAGTGGATAAAGTGCAAATTAAGCCAAAACAAGTTTCTCAGGCAATACGACAGGCAGCTAGTATTCAGTGGGCAGTGGCTTGACTCGTAGTCCGCTTGTAAATCTTCGTCAGATAATTACAGACGCCACATGACAGAATTACAATACGAAGAAATGAAAAAACACCCAGGGCCAGGGGCCGGAATATTATATGAGAATAAAATATAATTTCGTGTTTCTGAGTTTGAAACAACCTGTACAAACTGATACAGACAATGCTTAATCAAGCATTTTTATAAGTTGCTCGTCTGTATATTTGTCTGACACCTCTACAATTGTTTGTGCACTAGAAAAATTTGGATTTTTCACTTTGAAAGGAGAACATCAAACTCCAAAAGGGGCTGAAATGGTTAATTTCTCAAAGTTGGTAGACGGGTGTTGCTATGTTAGAATCCAGATCACGCTCGTCAGCCTAGATGTTAGGAGTTTGCCGCATTTTATCCATAAACCCTGTATGGGATTCAAATTCGTGAACTGGTGGATTATGATTTGTTACATTGTGAAGAAGTGCATAGAAAGTATTAAGAATTACAATAAGGACAGTGGAATCACTGGTGTTAAATTTAAAAAAAATAAATAAAATGAAGGAAAAAAGCCACAAAATAAGAATAAATGTGGACAGGAGCTCACATTTGAGGACAAATGAGAATATGTTACTTTCTTCGAGTACCAGAAGACATAATTTGAAAACTGAGGACTGTCCTCAAAAAATAAGGACGGCTGGTCTGGTCACCTTAGTATACGAATCATCTCCAAGGTTGGATCACAGACAAACAACTGTGTAATTGTAGTGTAACGTTAAAACCATTCAACTTAAACCTTCCTTTTTTTAATTTCCTATGAAGTGATTGGTTCATTGATGATTGCTACCATCAACGAGATATCAGAGTAGACTCCGGACTAGTAACCTTTTTGCTTTCAACCATCACATCCCCACCATACTACCAATTCATTCGAAAAATAAATTCCACCAAGGCAAGTTTCCTCCACCTTTGTTATCACTGTTTCATATTTCGATTGGGTGTAAATGAAACATAAACAATTACTTAAACTAGTTGAAATGGAAAGCAGGTAATCTAATCCTTGTTTTTGATTGAAAGCTGTTCTGTTTGCCTTTTCTTATTGGAGTTTTGGTGGTAAGAAAAACAAACCATTTAAAAAAATGCAAAATTCCAAGGACCAGTTGCCAAGAAAGCGATTATCACCCAAAGAAGGCGCAAAAGCCGTCAAAAATGTGACAAAACGTCGTTCGTAAAGTCGGCAGCGAAAGCATCAAAACAGCAAAATCGGCAGCAAATCATCAGCAGCAAAACTAGCAAAAATTCCTATGTAAAAAAAGTAATCTTATTAATGTTTTGTTAAATAAATCCTTGTCGAATCATGTTCTTAGACTGACTAAGAACATGACTCGACAAGGATTTATTGAACAAAACAGTATTAAGTGTACATTTTTGACATCGGAATTATAGGCTAGTGCTCGCATACTTTTGCTGCCGACTGTACTTAACAAAACAGCATTAGATGCCATCTTTTAAGTAGGAATTAGTAAGCTAAGGATTTTTGTAGAATTTAAGTAGGATAGTGTTCAATAAATTTGCTTCCGACTATATGACTCTTTAACAATGATTCTCAGACCGTCGCCAATTGGCCCATACGTAAATATAGTGCGACGTAAAATCTATTCAACTCGTTTAAATTTCTCTTCTTCGATTAAATTAAATGTAGTGCGAGTACGTTTCCTACGACTAGCAATGAGAACTAGAGCCCCTAAATAAAATAATAGGCCGGCGCATCACCGCCATTTTTGTGCCTCCGAAGAGGACGGCATTCCCGCTTGGCGTCCTTATCGCTTCCTTAATGATTTTAAGAAATCTTGATCTGAAGCTAATCCGGTCAAGATAAGAGAAATAAGCACCAATAATATTCCTAAAAACACATTTTTTTTCCCAGTACATTCTCAGGATGTCATTTCATTCTGAGGATATCCTATGGATGTACTGGGGTAAGTTGTGTTGTTAGGGCGGTTTCTGTTTCTTTTACAAAATGTCGCCAAAACTCAAATACACAGTAATAGAATAGAAGGTCTGTGAACACTTTATATTCACTTCTTGAATGATTATAGCAGTTTATCACTAAACAAACTTCCATATCATAGTTTACTTAGCTAAAATTATGAAATGTAATAAAACAAGTTACTCTAAAGTAAAGTAAGACGATAAAAAAAAAAAATGTTTGTCGTTTGTTTATCAGAGAAACGCGCTGGGTACATGTGGCAACCCTAAGGCAACAAAATGCCTGATGCGCTGATGCGCCAGCTCGTATATATAGGAGCCTTAGTGAGAACGAGTCCAAATTTTTGGAGGGATGCAAAATTGGCCGAGAGATTGTTATTTGGCAAACATCCAGTTATTCGGTGTTCCCTTATCGCTTGTTTTCTCTCAGTCACCCCTATTTTCACATTGGACTCGTTCAATCCGCACTTGCGCAGAGGCTTCCATGGTCGCAAGAAATGTGGATAAAGAATATAAGGAAAGGGCATGTTTACAAACAAACGCTCTTTAATCAATCTTTTCCACGAGATCTTTTGATGTTTTGGTGGGTGTTGCGTGGCTAGCGGTGCCGGCTCTGTGACATTATTGCTAAGTGTTTCCTCTTTATATTTAGTTTTGAAACTCGGGTAGAGTAATTCTAGTTTCTTTACTGAGTTATTGTTCGGTGAACAAGTTTATTTATTTTGACAGTTTTAATTAAAGAAAGTTTTTTTTTTTTTTTTTAACTTTTGTGTTACGAAGTGTGTGAACCGCCCTACACGTGGTGGTACAAGAGTGTTTGTTATCGCCGAATTAGGACTGAACTTGTTTGTTGACCTTTGCGGTAAGGTCAGTTGTTAAAACTACTGAAGCTGGCGGTAAACCCAACGGCAAATATTGTGAAGAATGGAAATGTAAGCACGCAAGGACTGGACATGGCTCAAAACATGGATACTTCACAAGGTACGACTTTTAATCCTAACTTCTATGTTAATAATAATCTTCCCGACTGTTTACAAGCAGCAGTAAATGATGGAGTAGATGAAATTGCCACTTTAATCGCTGCTAAAGAAGGTTCGCTGCCCGCATCCAACCCTAAGAAACTGAAGGTTGAAATTTTAAAAATAGTGGAAAAAACAAATGTTATAGAAACGCTATAAATGACCCGTCAGGGTAAGGTTCTTGTGATTATTAAGGCGGTAGAAGCAGCTCAAAGACTTTTGCAAGTTAAAACACTGTTTGACGTTGTGGTGGAGCCGTATGTAATTAAAGAAACAATATCCACAAGGTTCCTCTTGCACAATATTGACTCAACTATCTCATGCCAGGATATCGCTGAAGAATTAGAATTGCAGGGAATAATCCCGCTTGAAATTAGACGTTTCATAAGAAAAAGTAACGACAGTCAAATACCTTTGACAACTGTCTTAGTCACGAAGCTGGGAACCCAGCTACCTAGACATGTCAAATTATGGTACCAAAACCATAGAATTACCCTATTTTGGGACAATCCACGGCCATGCCGGAATTGTTACAAATTCAATCACAGCACACAGTCTTGCAAACAGTCGCCGGTCTGTGTAAAATGTAGTGAGAGTCATACTGGCGTCTGTACCGCGTCGTCACTGAAATGTGACAATTGTAAAGGGGGGCACGAGGCTCTCGACAAAACTTGCCCGTTGTACGTACGTGAAGTCAAAATTCAAAAATTCCGCAGCGCTAATCACCTGACCATAGCTGACGCTAGAAGGAGGTTTTCTGAGACTGAGGGCGTCAAAACCCAATCTTATGCAAAAGTTGCAACCAGTAGCCCAACATTGCCAGACTTCGTCACCAAATCTGATCTAGAAGCTTCCTTGAAAGCTTTGTCATCATCTATGATAGAAATGGTGCAACAACTTATGGCTGCCCAACTTCAAACATTTCAACAAATGCTGGGATCCCTGACCCAGACTTTAGCCTTATCCCTCCGTCCGCCGGCTCACGGTGCGACTTCTTCCTCATCTACAGAAACAGACAGTTCGGAATCTCGGAAATATAAGGAAAGGGCATGTTTACAAACAAACGCTCTTTAATCAATCTTTTCCACGAGATCTTTTGATGTTTTGGTGGGTGTTGCGTGGCTAGCGGTGCCGGCTCTGTGACATTATTGCTAAGTGTTTCCTCTTTATATTTAGTTTTGAAACTCGGGTAGAGTAATTCTAGTTTCTTTACTGAGTTATTGTTCGGTGAACAAGTTTATTTATTTTGACAGTTTTAATTAAAGAAAGTTTTTTTTTTTTTTTTTAACTTTTGTGTTACGAAGTGTGTGAACCGCCCTACACGTGGTGGTACAAGAGTGTTTGTTATCGCCGAATTAGGACTGAACTTGTTTGTTGACCTTTGCGGTAAGGTCAGTTGTTAAAACTACTGAAGCTGGCGGTAAACCCAACGGCAAATATTGTGAAGAATGGAAATGTAAGCACGCAAGGACTGGACATGGCTCAAAACATGGATACTTCACAAGGTACGACTTTTAATCCTAACTTCTATGTTAATAATAATCTTCCCGACTGTTTACAAGCAGCAGTAAATGATGGAGTAGATGAAATTGCCATTTTAATCGCTGCTAAAGAGGGTTCGCTGCCTGCATCCAACCCTAAGAAACTGAAGGTTGAAATTTTAAACAGACAGTTCGGAATCCCAAGCAAAAAGGTTACTAAAAAAGAAGAAACTTGAACTCGCCCTGCATTCACCTACTCTAAATGCCATGGATACTTCGGGTCTACCTACAGACAATAGCCAAATAAGAACTCCTGCTCCCAGCGAGATACCTTCATTTGGTAATGGGCCTGGGTAAAAAAAAAAAAAAAAAAACTTGTTTGGCCGGAGGCCTCTTTTCTTTTCTTTATTTTTGTTTCTCTTCTAATGGGAGTCTCATTAGTTCATTGGAACATCCTCGGAGCTCGAGCAAATTCTGCTTGGCTCCATCATTCGTTCTTTTCTCGTTCTGATTTTATTTGCCTCCAGGAAACTTTCCTGAGTTCTTCAAATGATTTTTCTCTTCCTGGGAAGGTTGTCAATCGGGCTGATAGGCACCTTCAACACGGTGGTGGCCTTATTACTGCTGTCAATCGCAAATTTTCCTCTCGTCATCTTTCACTCCCTAGCTCTTCCCATGGCAACGAGGTCCTGGGTGTTGAAGTTAAGTTGTCATCTAGTTTTAGGCTTCAAATCCTTAACGTTTATTCTCCTCCCGGCAGGTTTGACTACGACTGGTTTAACCAGGTTCTTTACCTTTGCAATAGTTCTTTCATAATAGTTGGTGACTTCAACAGTTATCATACGAGTTTTGGTGGCCGTCGGGATTCTCCTCAGGGCTCGAGGGTCATCGACTGGATCATAAACAACAATATCTGTCTTGTTAATACTTCCGTTCCTACCCATGTTTCCCCGGGGGATCTTCTACCTTAATTGATCTCTCTCTTGTTTCACCTGACCTGTTTTCGAATACCTGTGTCCAGGTCCACTCTGATACGTTTGATAGTGACCACTGCCCAATCAAACTTACTTTCGATAGACTGCCCGGCTCTCGTCCGTGTCATAGTGTTAGGTTAAGGTGTGACTGGGGGTCCGCTACCGTTAAGCTTAACAAGAAATTACAGGATTGTAACTCTCCGTCCTATGAGGACATGGTAAATATTTGCCAAAGGTCGGTCGCTGTGAGTAGCCGAAGGATTAGGATCTTGGATCGTGTCGGCACTCCCTGGTGGGATAGCCGCTGCAGTTATCTTCTTGGGCAGAAACGCAAGTTCCTTCGCCTGGCGAGAAAGCACCTAAGTTCGGCTTACTGGATGCAGCACAAGCATTTCGCTGCTCGTCTTAAGAAAGAAATCAAGGACGCTAAACGTATGTACTGGTCCGAGGTCTGTAAAAGGAGTGAGCAGGCTAGTGATATCTTCAAACTTCTCAAGGCTCTCCAAAACCGGAAGAACCCTCCCCAGGAGTCCTATAATTACATTAGTACCTCAAATGACAGTAGGCTGGCTGCTGCTAATATTTTTGCTCACACGTTTGTGCGCCCCCCTATTGACTGTTACATCCCGCTGGACTTCAGTGCCAACGTGGATAGCAACATTAGGAAGCCTTTTGCTCTCTTGGACCTTCAACACGCCTTGCACAAGTCTTCCCATCGCACACCTGGAAATGATGGTATTTCCCTCCGACTTCTCAAGTGCCTCGACAATAGCAGTCTGGTCAAACTTCTCGATTGCTTTAATAATCTCTGGTTGGAGGGTCTAGTTCCCAAGTCCTGGAAGGAAGCCATTGTCGTTTCTATCTTGAAACCGGGTAAGAATTCCAGTTCCTCGTCTTCCTATCGCATAATCTCCCTCACCCCTGTTCTCTCGAAGGTTTTTGAGCAGATGGTTCTTCGGCGGATGATTCCTTGGGTGCTTAAGAATGATGTTTTCCATGTGAACCACTACGGGTTTATTTCTTTTAGGGACTGTGCACCTGCTTTGACGAAAATATATGCTGATCTGGTATCGGCTCGGCGGCAGAAGTGGTTTAGTGTCTTGGTCTCGGTGGATATTGCCTCTGCTTACGACTCCGTTTGGCCGGACGGCCTGGCGTTTAAGATGCTGTCAGCGGGCGTTGACGGCCATCTCACGAAATGGTGCCATTTCTTCATGCAACGTGCTATCCAGGTTAGGTGGTCGGGAACTTTGTCTGCCCCAGTCTCGTCTTTCGTGGGGGTCCCGCAAGGGGCTGTTCTGTCTCCTTTACTCTTCTCTTTCTATATGAGTGATATCTTTGAAGCAATTGGTCCTCGGGTTAATGCTGTTGCATATGCGGATGATACCTTCCTTTACGCGTCTGGCCCCTGCCTCGAAGATATTATGCATGATATTCAGGACACCCTTCATAATCTGGTTCGCTGGTGCAATTACTGGAAGTTGAGTCTCAGCCCTCATAAAAGTGCTGCGATTGTTTTTTCCAGGAGGAAAATCTCGCTTGATTCTAACCTTCGGCTGCAGGGAGAAGATATTCCCTGGGTGGTCTCCCTTCGTATCCTTGGCCTGTTGTTCGATCGGGGTTTGACGTGGGGCAATCACGTCTCTCGTCTCCGTGAGAAAACTGTGAAGAAACTTAACGTTCTGAAGAGCATTAGTCATACTTCTCGGGGTGTTGGCACCAAAAACCTTCTCAGAATCGCGAATGCTACTGTTGTCAGCTCCCTGTATTTTGGTAGCAATGTGTACTCTTTTGCTTGTCCCTCCACTCGGAAGAGGTTAGAGCCCCTTTTGAATGCTGTGCTTAGGGTGGCTACGGGCCTCCCTCGGTGGACGCCTATCCCCGTTCTTCGCCGGGAAGCTAACTCGCTTACTGTGGCTAGCCTTCAAGACCTCCATAGGGAACGTTTTTTCATCCGCCACTTTGGTTTAGGTACGAGTTCACCCATTCACTCCTTGGTGGATCCCTCCAATTTTGACTCTGGCTCTCCTGGTTCCCTCGTGAGGGTTATTCTTAGTCAGCTTGGTCTGAGTTCTCAGGATTTGTTGCTTTGGATTCAGCCCCCCTATCCTTTGTGTGACAACATTTCTTTTCTAATTGATACTTTAGACTTCCAGAGCAGGTCTCTCCATCCGGAGCTTGTTCACCAGACTTTCACTGATTATGCTTCTCTACATAGCGAGTGGCATCAAATGGCTACTGATGCCTCCAAAACTAGCTCTTGCAGTGGCATCGCTGTTTGGGACATGTCTTTGTGCTGTGGACATTGAAAGCAAATAGACAATATAAATTCTATCTTTACTGCTGAAACGCTTGCGATTGGTCTGGCCTTGGGCCATGCCCCTCTTAAGGGGAAGCTTATCATCTTCTCCGACAGCAAGTCTGTGATCACCAGCCTCCAGGCTATCAACTATCGCTCGCCAGTTGTGATTACTTGGGTTTACCGCAAGCTGGTCATGGTAGCCAGCCGTCTGGACAAGGTTCAGGTGGTTTGGGTGCCCGGTCATATGGTATCCATGGGAATGAAATGGCCGACATGCTTGCTCGGTCCACCATTTCTGCACCATCCTCGTTCAGCAAGGTGTCTCCAGAGGACATCTGCCGATACCTTCACACCATTCATAAAAGGGATGATGTCCAAGAGTAGCTCTTAGGGAAATACAGTGTGGTTTTCCCCCACCTCACCAAAAGAAGCTGGGAGCATCATAAACTTTGTCTGCCCAGAAGAAGTGAAGTCCTCCTCAGCCGCCTGCGGACTCGAACCCTCCCCACCCGGGCTCTCCTCTACAAGCTTCATATGAGTGACTCTCCTCTCTGTCCAACCTGTCAGGTTCCAGAAACCTGTGACCATTACCTCCTTGCGTGTCGCCGCTACGCCTCAGCTCGGCATGATTTGTATAGCAATCTCAATCTCCTTGGTTCTTCGCCTTCCTTCAGCGATTTATGCGATCTAGCTGTCTCTGGAGTTACTCAAACTCGCCAGTTGGTGTCTTTTATTCTCAAGTCTGACAGATTCTGACTTCTGGCTCCTTCGTCTTATCCACACGTCTTTAACTGACGATGCAACCATGTACTGTGTGATTCCTCACAATTAAGATCTTCACCGAACTTGTTTAGGATTATTAGGGGTGTAAAGCCTTGCAGCTATAAACCCCATGCTCTGAGGGTCTCTCCCTTCAAAACAGCAACAACAACAACAATCTTTTCCACTCACGAGTGGTAAAAGGACAATCTCTATTGGTGAAAATACCAGTGTTTTGCCCTGAGTATAAGACTACTATTATATAGTAGTCTTACCTAAGACTCCTATATGATAAGAGCTGGCACAGTGTCCGCCATTTTCTAGCCCGTCTGGGAAAGTGTTGGCGGTAGAAAAAGCTAGGTTACCTGATTAGCGTCGTTATCGCCTTTCAGCTTCTATACAGATCAAGTGAGCTAGAACTTCTTATTACAGCGTCTAGAATAAACAGTGTGGCAATCGCCTATAAGGAAAGGGTACGTGACGTCACTCGCAGTCAAGTTATGGGTAAAGTGGCGTAACATTGGCATTTCCACCAATACAGGTTGATCTTTTGCCACTCGAGAGTGGCAAAGATTGATTGACGGAGCGTTTGTTTGTAAACATGCCCTTTCCTTATAACCGTGATGTTAAAATGATGCTACAAAAATTAAGCTTACCCAGATGTCGCTGTGATCGAAGCTATTGCTCAAATCGAAGACCTGATTGACTTTTCCCAGTTTCGTCAGTTTAATCACGTGATCTAAGCATATGATTAACCAATAGGGAGTCTCGGTTTTGTTGTCGGGACACTAGCTTCGATTACAATGACATCTGGTGACAGGCTTAATTTTTTTAGTACAATTTTATTCGCCGCTTTCCACACTGTTTATTCTAGATGCTGTACTTCTTATCACGAAACAAACAAGTTGGCAATTTTAAGAACATCGCCAACATTCTCAAAACTGTAACCTTCACGTTAAAATAAATGTAATTTTAAAAGAATTTAAAAACACTAACTTAAAAAAACAGTACATTCATATTAAATTTGTCAAACAATTTTGAAAATTAAATAAAATAAGTTGAAAATAAGGAAACCTTTCGCTAAAAAGTTGTGCTTCTGCTCAGGGTATCCGCGAGCTTCATCTGCAATTTGTAATCCACTTTTTCCTTCTTTCTGGATTAGAAGAAAATATAAACAGGCGGTGCTCTATTCTGGAGTTATTCGTGCAATTTATTGCCGAAAAACCAACAATAATAAATCGTCATCCGGTCTTGTGGCCTAGAAAATGGCGGATGCGTCAGCCTATCAATGTAGGAGTTCTAGTATTACCTGAGTTAAGACTACTATAAAACAGGCTGAATCATTGGCCGCCATTGCTAAAACTAAGACTGTTGTATATGACTATTATATGAGATTATATAAGACTATTATATAATAGCCTTAGGTTTGACAGTAACTAACTACCATATAAGATTATTATATGAGACTATATAAGACTATTATATAGTAATCTTAAGTTTAGCAATGACGGACATGACATACGAATGGCGGCGAATGATTCAGCCTGTTATATAATAGTCTTAACCTGAGTAGAGTGTTTTGCCCTGAGCGTGACGTCAGCTGCGCTTTCCTTATTGGAATCAAAATTATGATTGCATGTTCTGTTCAGAAACAACGCACAGGGGATGAATCCCAGATTGTCGCCAATTACCATTGTGCAGTTCTTTTGCGATATTAAAGTCACTCATTTTCAACCTTCATTTCCTCGTTTCCTATTTAGTAGTTGATTTGTCGATCGTTGGTATAGCCCAACTTTCTTTTAACCATTTTTCAACATAAATAAAAAGTGTTTATGACTTCGTCTGTCAGTTTTCCTATCCGTCCTCTGACTACCATAAATACCTATGGAATTTCTTAAAATTGATGTACGTTATTACAGTTAACTAGAAGACATTCCCTACTGAAAATGGGGTAAATACCTCTATTGTTAAAACCAAGGAAATGTTCAACGTCTTGAACGCCAAAAGGAAAAATTGGAAAGCAGACAATTGTTTCGGTAACATTTAGTTGAAGAAATGAGAGAGAAGTTCTCATATATACAGGAAAGCAATCGAGTTCTGATCAACCAATAGAATTACGTGGAATGTGGAGGATTGACCAATAGGAATTTGGGAAACACAAGTAGTGGAAAATGTAGAAGAAATTAAGAAAATGTGAACTAAATGTGAAATTTCCAACAATCAGACAGATGAGGTGAAGTTCTTTGCTGACTCCGTGATGCAGTTCAGCGCCAAAGACCAGACCCACGGATTGCGCAAAACTGGCAGTGTCATCATAACAATGTGCCATCACATTCATCACACCTGACTCAAATATTCTTGGCGAAGCATGGAATTCCAGTCGTCCGCCAACCTCCCTACTCCCCAGTCATGGCTCCTTGCGACTTCTGGTTGTTCCCGAAATTGGAAATGTCATTGAAAGGACCCCGTTTTCAGAGCAGAGATACGATAATGCAGAATGCGACGACGGAGTTAGACACCAACGCTGCACTAAGTGTGTGGAGGCGCAAGGGATATACTTTGAAGGGGATTAGGATCCCAATCCCGCAAAGTAACTAAGATATTTTTCTGGTCAAAGGTCGGATACTGTTTGAACAGACCATGTATAATTCTTGGGGCATCTATAGTATTTCGTGTCTATATATGGTTTAACATACATTGGTCATTTGTTATGTATTGGTCAACATATTAGTTACATTCGTAAGCCGGAAACTAATAAATCGGTTATTTCTAAGCACTGTTAGGAGAAAAATCATAATTTTAAATTTGATTCAATTAAAACAATTTGCAGACCTAAATCCACTCAAGAACTCGATTTCATTGAAGCTTTTTCCATCTATAAAAACTTTAAATATATTGTCAATTGTGATTTCGCTGTACCGCACGTGTCTGATTGTTAGAAATTTTGCATTCAGTCCACATTCCTTTAATTTCTTCTGAATTTTTCACAACTTGTGTTTCCAAAATTACTATTGGTCAAAACACAACATTCCATGTAATTCTGTTGGATAATCAGAATTCGATTCGTCTCCGATATACAGTCGGCAGCAAAAGCATCCGAACACTAGCCAATAATCCCGATGTCGAAAAAGTACACTTAAAACTGTTTTGTTAAATAAACCCTTGTCGAATCATATTCTTAGACTGACTAAGAACATGACTGGACAAGGATTTGTTTAACAAAGTAGTATTAAGTGTACTTTTTTTAGACAGGGATTATTGCCTGTGCTCCGATACTTTTGCTGCCGACTGTATACGAGCACTTCTCTCTTTATCTATACGCTGAAGACGGTATGCTATATGCTACCGAAACAGCTGTCTGCTTTCCATTTTTTTTCCTTTGGCGTTCAAGAGGTTGAAGACTTCCTCAGTTTTAATAATCTCGCGCCAAGTCGTCTTTTTATACAAAATACCACTATTAGTTTATGTAATAAGGAAAGGGCACGTGACGTCACTCGCAGTCAAATTATGGGTAAAGTGGCAAAACACTGGTATTTCCACCAATCCAGGTCGATCTTTTGCCACTCGAGAGTGGCAAAGATTGGCTGACGGAGCTTTTGTTTGTAAACATGCCCTTCCTTATAGGATACCCAAAATAATTTCAAAGCACTGCATTCTCTGAGAGCTATTCCTATAATAATATTTTAATATAGTTATTTTGTGCAAATCAGAATAAAATTGATAATAATTATTTATATGTATAAAAAATGTGTTCTGCATAATGTAGTATGATTAGCATTAAGATTATAGGCAATACAAAAATATTCTAGTACATTAATATCTATGACTGGAAATTGCTTGATTTGTATTTTTAGTTGTATAAAGTGTTTTTAACACTTTTTAACAGTGGAAGGAACGCTGGGCTAAGTGTATGTTTTAGAGTGATTAAAATTTGAAATAGTTTATCGTTCTGTTCGTCTCTAGTATCCGTAAATGTTTTCAGAATTTCTTCAAAATGATATTTTTTTAAAGTTTTCATTGACATGTTATTTTAAAATGGTATAAATAGCACAATATGTATGTGTACTTGGAACCCAAAAAATGCCAATGGAATGTGCTCTATGAAGAGCATTTTTGTGTCAAATATTTAAATAACTTTATGCTGCATAATTGACATTTATAATTCACACGCATAAAAAAATGTTTTCCATAAAATGTAGCATGATTAGCATTAAGATTTATAGGGACACGCAAAAATATTTAGATACATTAAGGGCTATAATTGCATTTTCGTTTTTATGAAGCCTTTTAACGATGTTTAAGAGTGATTATGATTTTAATTAGTCTGTCTGTCGTTTTGCCCGTCTGTGCAAGCTCTAGCACTTGTCAATATTTTCAGAATTTCAACAAAATGATATGTTATTCAAGTTTACTGTGGCGTGTTCCCCATTTAAAATAATATGAATATCACAATTAGCTTGTGCACAGGGATTCCCAAAATAATCCCAATGCATTGCGTTCTATGAGAAGCATTTTTATAAATCATATTTAAATAAGTTCGTACCACACAAATCATAGTGAAATTGACATTTATTATTCACATAGGGGAAAAAATGTTTTATATAGAATGATATGTTTAGCGCTCAGATTTACAGGCCTACACTCAAATATTCAGATACATTACGGGTTAAAATTGGAAATTGCTGGAACTATATATACTTCTGTTTGTATTAAGTGTTGTTAACACTTTTCAACAATGCTTAAGAGGGATCATAAATTTATTTACTCTATCTATCTGTCCATTGTGTGATCACGTAGGGAAAAAGCACATTGAACGTTAAACAATGCAACGAGTACGTATAACTGGAAAGCATTAGTAATCTATGCGAAACGCATGAGTTTTCGTTCTTGTTTAATTTTAGCGTATGTTGCCAAATTGCAGGTGCTATTTTTACCGGGCGCCATTTTTTTTATGGTTTAGGTTCTATGTTCTATCGCAAAAAACTTAAAAAAAAAAAAAAAAAAAAAAAACAGCAGTTTTTATGTGCAGTATAAGTATTTTTTTTATTTATATTAAATATATTGCAATATGTAATATGATTGCCGAAAAAAAAAAGGGGAAGGGGGGAGCCATACATTGTCTATGGATGAAATTTCTTGTAGCAGCAGCAGCTTTATATGTTTGGCAGCACTACACAAAACAAAATTGACATATATTTCTTAAATGCACAAAACCATGTTTCACATACAATTATTTTGAAATTTATCTTTAATTTACAAAGGCATGCAAAAGAGCTCTGAAAGATTTGTGTTATATTTGTAAGTGGAAAGAAGAGCATTTCAAGTTATGTCCCTCTTTTCTCATGGTGTTAGTTTTAATTACAGTGTTCGGTACATAAAATCTGGTGGACGATATACAGGGCTAATCAAAATTAGTCAAACAAGTTTAATAAAACAGGATGGCCGACATTTTTCTGAATAATTTGAAGTAAATTAAAAAAATAAATAAATAACAGTCTTAAATGCTTAGGAATGTAGCTGCAACAACCAAACGGTGTTGAAGGGGCAGTAGCTCTTTTCATACAGAAGAGCAATTTAAATAAAAGTGTTTCGAAAACCATTTTGAAACGTTTTTAAAGTACAATAAAAATGTTAAATACAGTACATTCTATCTTTGATCTTAAATTGCAAAAATTTGTCTTTATAGTAATGCATGGTAACAGAAAGTAACTTATGGGGTATATCGTCCAACAGGTATGCTGCCATGCTGCAATTTCTCTCATTTAATAAGAGGCTAGAGCTCAGTTTCTATAGTGTTTAATGAAAGAAAAAAACATGACACGCATGATAGCAAGGAAGAGAAACTATGTTGATTTCGTTTGGGTGCATATTGTCTAACATGTGGCGCTGGTATCGAGCAATTTAACCCCATTTACGGAAAAGCAATATCTCAACTTTTATAATATATAAAGACCTAAATTTGGCATGTGATAAATTTGGCTATTATAGAAAACTATGTTGATTCGACTGAATGCATATCACTTCATACAAGTTGGATACCGAACCAGTACAAGCATCCAAGTCTTTAATGTAATTGGAAGCCAGCACGAAAGCCAGAGCATTTCATCACTAGGCGGACCCTTCTAAGAGGATAAAGTGAGAAATAAGGGGTATACTGTTGCTGCGCAATTTCGAAAATTGGATTTCAAATAATATTTCGTTAACCATATGTATATAAGCAGCTAGATTCGGTGAAACATAGTAAAGCATAGCAATTCCATCAATTATATTCAACAGAAAAGAATGTTTTCGCTTAATTTTGAGTAGCTCTGTCTATTGTCTATAAATTATATATAAATCATGTAGTTTAAATTTAGTATAGCATGGAAAACATATAAGCATTACTTGAAATGTACTTCGAGCAATTTCCATGCGAAATATCTCCGAATTACTTTGTGAGACTCTGTAAAATAATTATGATGATGAATGACTAACTGAAATTTATGCGAAACATGCTATTATTTTCATTTATTTTTGTTTCATGCAGTCTAAAGATGTTAAACAGTATTTACAAGGTATTACATCCACAGACGTGATGAATATGAATTATCTTGGAGGTAACTGTACAAGACCCCCCCCCCCCTTTTTTTTTTTTTTTTTTGTTTCAACAAAATATTTCAAACAGCATCCTCGTATGATACAGATTCAAAATACTGAGCTAGACTTTATGTGTTCTTAAGTTATGCTGATAATAAACAGATACACACAGAGAACAAACGCTAAAAATCTGATTTTCCGACTCAAGGAACTTCAAAATGTGCAAATAATAATAATAATAATAATAAAATAAAAAACACAAATTCAAATTTATTAAAAAAAAAAAAAATCTACCATTTAACGGGTAAAAGGATGAAAAAACTGCTTTAAAATTAATATACATGCATCAAAAATTGCAATGTTCCCATCATTGTAGATAGTCTTGTTATTACCTAAACAAAGATTCATTTCTGGCATGTAAAAATGATAAATTTTACTTACATTTTGTTTGCCAAACACACACACACACAAAAAAAAAAAAAAAAAAAAAACTTTAAAATAATTTTAATTTTAAAAATTAATATTAAAATGGATAGTTGGAAAATTCTTTTTAATTAAAGAGAAAAAAAATCTGTATCTACTTTTAATTAAAATAATTAAAAAAAAACTAGTATGTTGTGGCCACCACAAAACTTTATTCTATATTTTCCTATACAAATTCACTAAGTGCAAATGATTTATTAAAATTATCTAACATGGTGAATGCAAATGCTCTTCATCTTAGTGAAAACTAATACGAAATATCCAAAGACAGACAGTTTGTCTATAAATAAAATCTTAAAATATACGTTTTTATAATGGTTATCTCACATATCAAGTTTCGTACAGTTATATTCCATAGAAGTTGAGATATAGCCTTCACGTTATCGATGAAATTTGCAGTATAGAAGCGCCATCTATTGGGCTATAAGCATCCACATTGAATCAGCAAAATGACTCATAATGGCCTTCTCCCATATAGTTTGGTGATACGCGAAATAGAACCTTAAATATAGTCTTCCCTTAAAGTGCGAAAATCGTTTGAGGCAGCGCCACCTATTGAGCGGTTGTCATCAAAAGTTGATAGGCGTATGTCATCATACTAATGTATGTCAAAGTGCATCTACATACGAATTTATATGGAATTATGGGCAGTAGTTACTGAGATACAGCATACAGCCTTCCCTTAAACTGCGGAAATTGCTGTATAGCAGCGCCACCTGTTAGCCGATAAATATTCAAATTGAATCAGCATAATGTTTCATAATGGTCTTGTCACGTATCAAGTTTTGATTGATTATACGCAGAAGAACCTGAGATATAGCTTCCCTTTTAATTACAGAAATCGCTGTATAGCAGCTCTACCTGCTGAGAAGTTGACACCAAAAGTTGATAGGCACTAATTTATGTCAAAGTGCATCTACATACGAATTTATATGGAGTTATGGGCAGTAGTTTCTGATACAGCCTTCCCTTAAACTTCGGAAATCGCTGTATAACAGCGCCACCTGGTGGCCTATAAGCATTCAAATTAAGTCAGCATAATGTCTCATAATGGCCTTCTCACACATCAAGATTTGATTGGTTACACGTAATAGAGTCTAAGATATAGTATCCTCTTAAATTGCGGAAATTTCTGTATAGCAGCGCCACCTGCCGAACAATTGACACCAAAAGTTGATAGACACTAATTTAGGTAAACATGCATTTACTTATAAATTTATATATAATTCTGAACTGTAGTTCCGGAGATACACTTGCCATAAATTTTTTGTCTCACAGACACACACACAAAGACAGACAAACATTTTCTAAAAATAGTCAAATCGTGTTCTAGACCTATCAAAATATGTAAATCCGTTGAAAACCGGAAGTCGAAAATTTTTAGGAAGTCAGTAATAAAACCATTATAATAAAACTGATAAAAAATGCAAAGCACCATCTTGTTTTATTTACTTGTGATATTTTTAAAGCAAAACTTTTTGAAGAATTTTGGTGTTTTACATTTTGCTTATTCAAACCTTTTTTTTTTTTTTTTTTTTTCATTTTTTATGAATTATTAGCATTTAACTAAAATTGTGAGGTATTTCTGTATTATGCTTAACAACAATGCAATTTTCAACATTTTAAAATGAAATTTTAATTTAAGATGGCTTCACGAGTGGTTGACAGATTCTGCTGTAGAAGCAGGAAGGGGGGGGGGGGACCTGGTTCGATCTTAGACCTAGTCGTCCTAAGTTTTTCGTCACTTTCTCCGAAACATGCGTAACTACAACTAACATTTTAGAATAACCTTAATAGTCCTAGAACTAGGACCTTCGTATAGTCAGTTGGTCTTTAATACCAAATACACACGCCTAATTAAAGTTGTTTCAAGCTTCTAAAACCTAGTTTTAAACGTCAAAAACTTGGTAGATGTGAGATGCCAGGTTCGATCCCAGGTCACGCTCGTCGGCTGAGGCGTACAGAGTTTACCGCGGTTTTCACTGAAACTTGCGTACATACGGGCTAGAGCCCCTTAGAAAGAAACCAGTGTAGAGCACTCCTTCCAGGCCTAGGATTCCAGTGCAGTCAATTGTCCTCAATCCTAACACCATCTAAAACAAAACCTAGTTCGTTTTTTTAAATAATTTAACCATTACGACGTATTATTATGTTTTGATTTTAAAAAAATGAATAGTCCGAAGTGATTTTATTATTACAGTCGGTAACAAAAGTCTCCGAACACTAACAAAAATTCCTATATAAAAAAAGTACACTTAATACAGTTTTGTTAAATAAATCCTTGTCGAATCTTGTTCTTAGTTGTCTAAAAACAGGATTCAACAAGGATTTATTTGACAAAATTGTATTAAGTATACTTTTTTCAGATAGGAATTTTTGCTAGTGTTCGGAGACTTTTGTTACCGACTGTACTAATAAATAAAAATTTTAAATGAATTTGTGGAAGAATATCAAAAGAAAATTGTCTAGTGTCGCCCTCTATGCTTACAAATAAGCACTAAACCTTGACTTTTATTTTACATTTCTTTTATTTTGCACATTTTAAATAATAATTCATCTTCAAATTTTAAAATATTTTTAATTTATCATTGCAATTTACGGAGGAAAAAAAAGTTAGATGTGAACAATAAAAGTTAAGAATATAACAAGCTTCATTTACAAAATGAAATAAGATCCCCCCCCCCCCCCCCCAAGGTCCCTAAGCTAAACAAATGGTTGGTACTGCCATCCATAGACAGAAATTACTACTAAAAGTAAAAGGAAAAAAAAAAATAGCTTTAAATTTTCCAGTAGCATACACCATTTATTGATTTATAACTCAAGTACAAACACAGTCCTTTAAAAAATATTTCAAATTAAGGATAAAGAACATATTGCCTTAATAGTCCTTGATTTAAAGCAGATACTTTTTAATTATTTATTTTAATAAAAACTGAACTTGAATTTTTGAAAGTATTTTATTTCAGGGATAAAATTACAATTAATTTTAAAGTAAAATGATGTAGGGTAAAACACAATAAATTATCAAGGATACAAGTCTTCTTCAGTCAGTCCAGCTATTTTTTTTTTTTTTTTTTTAATTTGTCACTGACCATCTAATTTAAGGTCATTTTATTAGTATTTTTATACCTATGGGTTAATGAATATGCAATGTGCAATGATAAATGCATCTACATCATGTACCATCTTTGTCTTCACACACTGTCTGCCTCAACATACATATTTTTATTTCAATTGATTAGATTTTTAAGATAACAAGCATTGTTGATTCATTCAATCCATCTGTCTCATATAATGTTATATTTAAAGTGCTAGCAAGCTTGCATACAGACAGAAAATTAATTTTATGCCTGAAAAATGTAATCGAACTGGAATGAAAATTCACAAATGGAGAACTTTTTTTTTTTTCAAAATTCATATTCATCTACAAACAAAACAATTACACAACCCTTTTCTATATATATTCATATATCTCTGTAAAAAATTATCTCAGAACAAGGAGTGAACATGTGCAATAATAAAAATAAATTATTAGACATAACAGCAAAGTAACATGATATCTAACATTCATATTTCTACTTTTTTTAGTAATTCTTTGGGTTCTAGCAGGAGGAAATATACAAAATTAATAAAGTTTTTTAAGTCTTCTTATTGAGGATTATTAAATAACAAAATAAATAAATATTTAAAAATCTACATTAAAAATGGATTACGTTTCAGACAGGAATATATATAAATCAATTTTTAGGTAAATATTGGTCATATATAATATCAGGGTTGGGTTTTAGACGTCAAAAAGGGGTTTTTGACATGGCAAGGGTTTAAACCGTCAGAAACCTCTTACCGTCACAAACCTGCATTTTCAAAATGAAAATCTATAAATGAGCTAGAATCTGGTTAGAAGTAGGAATTAGTTGCCATTGTGATATAGTAGGTACGTAGCGTGGAACACATGATAGTAGTCAAAAATTGGTTGTAAATCCCACACAAGGAATAACAAGGCTTGATTGCAAAACTTAACATAATTTTAATTTAAACCTACTTTTAGCATTTTATAGCATTACATGCATCACAGATACCTGTGAAAACCTAACATGAGTATCATTTTTAAAAGATCCAGGAGAACGTCCGTTCTCTTTCAAGTCATAAATCCAAGTCCTCGATTTAATATCTGAAATCTTTAGTCCTTCCAAAAATCTTAGTGATCTGAAAAGGGGGAACAATTTTTCCCACTCGACAAACACCAATCAAACAGTCTTTGGTCAGGCGGAGTATCCTCAGGTCAACAGTTCATTGGAGTTTCAACTGGCGACAAAACGGCGGGGTACCACCCTAGCGTGGGGTGCCCAAGCGGCACATCAAAGCCATCTGTGAAATCGCGGTTACTTTGTAGCCATGAGGATGAGAAAACCCCTGGTATGCCCGGTTTCTCGAGACTGCAGACAATCCGGCACCAGAGACCTCACGCAGGCAGTCGAACACAATGGACACAACCTTGACTATGTCACACCATATACAAGTGAATATCTAAATATTATGCAGTTTATAAATTAAAAAATCTTAAAACAATTTGTAGATAATTAAAATTTAGGTAGATATGCTGTTTTATGACCTAAGAAATATGTACAAAGTATGCATAGACATATTTTGTATGTTTATTTATATTAATATTTATGTAATTCTGAAATTCCAAAGTTACTTATGAATTTTTTCACATAAGCCATGAAAACACAGGAATACTGTTTTTTTTTTTTCTTTCAGTAAAACATGTGTAGGCAGTAAATTAATATGGATTTGAAAATAATTATATTTATAATCTATATTTATTAATAATTTTTTATCTATTTGTTGTTATTATTGATTGTATAAATATTTGTACCTGTTTATTGCTTGGACTATTGGTGTTTGGTATTTTGGGAGTAAGGCTGATTGACTACTCTAGGATCTTAGGCCTAAAAGGGAGTGCCCTCCGTGGGGGTCTTTCTAAAGGGTCCTAGCCAGTATTTATACAAGTTTTGGAGAAAACCACGAAAAATTCTGAACGGCTAGGCCGACGAGTGCACCCTGGGATCGAACCCGGCACCTCATGTTTACCAGCTTTGAGCGTCGAACTGCTTGGCTGCTGGTGGGCCCTACAGCTTAGACTAATAAATTTTTTAAAAATCTGTACGAGTAAATATTAAATTTATAACAATTTATACACGTCCAGAAAGCATTCATATTTCTCTTGTCTCGCAATAATTATAAGAATTTCAGATGCAATTCAAGCTCGTTTAACATTCAGAATTATTCTTTTTTCTTAAAAACTTGCAATATCAACAGTCATTAAAAGAAGAACAAGATATATTTCTCTATAAAATATTTAAATACAAAATATTAGGCCTTGCATTTTTATTTTACTGGTTAAATACATAATACTAAAAAAATTGAAATATATAATGTTGTATTGCAAATAAAATGATTTATCAATCAAAATGATCTATCAATGATTTATAAATCATGAATTTTTAGAAGCCTAAAATTTTGTTTTTATATTAATCAAAATGTTATAATAATGTTTCTCCAAAAACATTAATATGTTTATCTTTTAAAACATACTCATAAACAATATCTTATTAAAAACAACTATATTTTTAAAGTATCACATAATTAAGTTTAACATATACTATATTAAGCATAGTTATAAATAAATTTCGTAATATATAAAAGTATCACAGCATATTTTGAATGAAAATAGAAATAATTCATAATAAAATTTTAAAAGCGTAAAGTTTCGTTTTTTATATTAATCAAAATGTTGTAACAATGTGTTTTTCAAAGAACATTGATCTATTTACTTTTCAAAAAATCTTTATAAACTATACTTTGTTAAATTAAGTTTTTATATGACAATTAAATTATAAATATAGGTTTTTGACATGACGGCTTTAACTGTCACGCATCAAAAACCTGCCAACCCTGTATAATATACAGTTGAACCTTGTTAATCTGAATTACTTTTAACATGAACCGCTTCCACAATCCTCGTGAAAATGAAGATTAGTTACTGATAGCATGAAATTTTTTTTGACTCATGTTAACGAGATTTGAATGTATTCTAAAATGACCCTTAGCAAACTATGTTGTGATAACAGTTGTGCTATAACTATGTTAATAATTGGAGAACAAATGGATTGTGTTTGCATGTTAATTTATGAAGCATATAATCAATGTGAATGATTTCTTTGCTGAAAGTTGTTTTTGTAAAAGTGCACTAAATTTGCTTTAGATTAACTTTTGAAAAACTTAGTTATATATATATATATATTAGAAAGAGAGAGGGATAAAATGAATTAATTTTAAGTGTGCTATTTTAAATTAAAAAATTTTTATATCTCCAAATTTGCCACTTACCATTTAAGGTTATTCTCTTGGTATTTTCATTTATGGGATATATGAGGTGTGCTTCTGCTTCATCATCTTCTTACACTGTCTGCTCACATTTTTATTTAAGCAGACTGATTTTTTCAATACCAAATGTTGATTCATCATCCAATCCAGCTCCACCATATAATGCAATACTTGATTTGCTAGCAAGATTACATCAATAGACAGAAAAATAAATTTTATGCCTGAAGATGTAATCCAACTGGCATGAAATATAAAAATTCACATGTGCAGGAATTTTCCTGTAAAGTTCATATTCTTTATAATTTAAACTATAAAACATAAATGCATTAAGATTAAAGAGTTCAAACTGTAAATGTAAAATAAATATTAAATTGTTTTGTTCATGAATGCTCTCTTCATAAGTAATACAGTGGAGCACCGTTTATACGTTTTTCAAGGGACCGTTCCTAAAAAACGTATAACTGAAAAAAACGTACAACTGAAAATTCTTTTTAACAATAATACACAATAAAGTAATCATATTAATAATAAAAGTCTGCTCAATTTTCATGATTTCCTTTACATTTATTCGAATAAGATATATTTTAATTATATTTAAAATATTTTTAAAAGGTTAAATAAAAATTAAATAATAATTAAAAATATAGAAATTCAGAAATTTTTTTCAAGATTTCGATTTTAACCTTTTGTTCACAACGAAGATGACATTTTTGCAAACGATTAAAAGGAAGGAAAGAAAAAACAAATGTTTCTCCAACTGTAATGTCAAATAAACACGATAAGAAATCTTTCAAGTTGCCCAACGGAAGTGAGTAATAAATCTTCAAGTTTACATAATGCCTATAAAATTGTGGTTTTTTTTTTCCTTTCATACCCCATTCCTGGAATCAATTAAAAGAGAAAGTGGGAGGTCTTCACATGGTCACTGGCTACTTGGCTTATCTCTAAAAATTTCTCTAACCCCCCTTCCCTCCAGGCTATCGATGCAAGTCGCACTTTGTTCTATAGCCGCACTTTGTTACCATAGTTCTAAGAAAAAATAATCGAAAAAAAAAAAAAAAAAAGAATAAAACATAAGAGCATTCATCTTTTTTTTAAATCCTGGAATGAAACTTAAACTTGGGATTCTACAAGGAGGAAAAAAAACGTATAAGTGAAATTAAGAATTTACTTGTGTCGTATAAACGAAATATTTTAACATTAGAATTCAATGGAATGATTTGGGACCGAAGTCGAAAAACGTATAAATGAGAAAAACGTATAAACGAGAAACGTATAAAAGGTGCTCCACTGTATAGCAAAGAGGGACTCTTATAATACACCTCTAGAAATCTTTTGGAGTTATGTATATAAAATTGATAAATTGTTTATACAAGCCTTCATAGTGAGTTTTATTAAACTGATGAAATAAATACATAAATATACATTTAAAATGGATTATGTTAGAGAGAGAGAATGAATTTTTATTGTGTATTTTTAAAATAAAGAATGTTACTTTTCTAACTTTGCAACTTACTATTTACGGTCATTCTCTTGGTATCTTGATTTACAGGATGTATATGAAATACTTTTACTTCATCTACTATCTCTGGCTTCTTACACTGCCTGCCTAGATTTTTATTTAAGCTGATTGACTTTCTGGGGTACAGAATATTGATTCATCATCCAATCCAGCTCCACCATATAATGCAATACTTGATTTGCTAGCAAGATTGCATCAACAGACAGAAAATAAAATTTATATCTGAAGATGCAATCCAACTGGCATGAAATACAAAAATTGACACATGCAGGGATTTTCATGAAAAGTTCATAATCATCAAGTTTAAACTATAAAGATAAAATATATTTTAGAGTCCAAATTTTGAATGTGAAATAATAAAAATCATAAAAGTTCACAAGCAGAAAATATTTCACATTTTTCTGAATATGTAAAATCTCAAAGTGAACATATGCATTTTTTTTTTTTTTTTTTTTTCTAATTGTATTTTCACAGATTATGAATGTAAAATAACAATAAAGACACATTACATGTAACACTCACATTTATTTTTAGTACTTAAAAAGGAAAAAAAAAAAAAGGAATTTTTTAGCTTCTGACAGTTGTTTTTTTCTTTTTAAGAAATGAAGAATCTCTATATTTCTTTTTTGGTTGTTTTAGCCTGAAGTCTATGAAAACATGTCATGAAAATATAAGTTATTTGGCTATTTCAAATGAATATAGAGATATCCATATTATACGTTATTTTATTTTTGCTATGAAAAGCAAAAGTGTTTCTAAGAAGTCCTAGCTTGTTTTTACCCCCAAACATGAAAAACTCCACACGACTAGGCCAATGAGCATGACCTATTTAAGATTGAACCAGGCACTTTCTATCCATCAAGCGCACTGTTTCAAATATGAACATATATAATTTTTGTGCAAATATTGATTGTATATTCCAAAAAGACCCTCAACAAACTATGATAGGAGTTGTGTTGACTGTGTTAAAAAGTGAAGCACAATAGGATTATGTTTGCCTCTAAAGCAGAATACTTTTAAATGTTTTGCAACAAGTTTTCAGATAATCAACATGTTCCACAGGACACACATGCATTTTACAAATTTACTTTGACAATATATTATTGACACACTCATAAAAATACAAATCTTAGAATTTGATGTGCTATAATATATGTGAATATAATAAGAAAACAATAATAGTAAAATAGCATTCAAAGGTATTTTTGTTGAAAAAAAAGAATAAATAAACCAAGGCTGAATAGAAAATTCTCCATGCAATCAACTAACAACTTTAGAAATATTTTTGAGAAATTGTTTCAGTGATTAATACTAGATTTTTAATAAATGTCCACTCTTAAGGCTATAAGACAATTTTTTTTTCTACCTAATTTCTAAATATCTGCAATTGTTATGCAGTAAAGCTGTTTGTTCTGCAACATACGTTCTAAACTGTGACATATTCTGCTTTGAGGATGTTTGCATGTAAAATTTAACACATATTATTTAGCAAATAGGAACTAATTGGTAACGGACAAGAACAAATTTAAATAAAACTGCACAGAGAATTCAAATAATACTATGTAGAAGCATGAGAAACAAATAAATAAACACATTTTAAGTGAAATGAACAAAATCTTGTATATTAAAAAAAAATATCCTGCATGCAAATCAGAAATAAGAGTATACATAACCGAACCGGCCGGTTTATTTCAAACCTAGCATCTAACAAATTATCGAACATACAAATAATTATTTACTAAGAAAATGAACACATTATTAATTTATTTAAATGCAAATAATGAGAAACAGACAGCGGAATTATTCCAAACCATCATGAATAAAACATATCATGCTTTTATGCGTCCGGCCGGCTGGATTCAACAATTAAATTACTTAGTACACATTACTAATTAAAATAAGATATAAGATTCTTATCTAATTATTATGAATAAAATTAATATGGAACAAAAAATATTTTTTAAATATAAACTACTAGAAGGAAAAAAAAGCTACCCAGCCGGTATATTTCAAAAGACAAGACAGCCACCCGGTTTATTTAAAACTATTTTAAAAACATTTACATTATCAAACATATGTACTAAGTTATACAATAATAATAATAATAAAGAAAAAACTATTAAGGAAAAGAATCTAACTAAAATGCTCAAACAATAATTCAAAAATCAACAACCACATGCAGATTAAAAAAAAAAACAAATATTAATTTATTTTCAAAACGAAACGCAAGAAAATTTAAGTACATTCAAAATAAACCGAATTTGTACATTACAGAAAAAGAAAATCATATTAATTATAATAAATAATTGCTAGAAAAAAATTCAATCACTTACCTTACTTAAAATCCAAACCAAATGGCATAAGCGCGGGAAACGGGATAGGGGGAGGGGGAGGGGGAAAGCAAAAAACAGAGCAAATTCACGCCAAGCCAACATCGCCAGAATATTATTCGCCAACAAGACGGACGTACAAAACATAAACAAACCAGCCGGCAGGTTATCCTGGAAGACTACGTTTACGGCTGGCAGCCGGCAGCGTAGACACTGCGGGTGCACCGGCTCTTCTAGCTACACCGTTAACTGCGACCAAACTAGAAACCAAAACAACTCAACTCATACGGAGCTAAAGCAAATGCACGGAGTGCAATGCAAATGTAAAAAAAAAAAAAAAAAAAAAGAAAGAAAGGATTTCTGTGTAATTTTCACGTATTTGTGTGGTAATTTCCTAAGCTGTTAAACGATATTCTATAACATATTAAATGTTAATTTTTATTTAGAAAAATTATTTAAAATTAATAGTGCGTATTTTCCATTGCATTTTGAGAAGTACTTTAATATTAGTAACTGTCTTTGTGTACTATTTCAGACAACCTGAATTAAAATGAAATTACATATATATTAGTTGCACATGAAATTGTTAAATATCTGTTCTTCACAAATTTCTTTATTTGATTTTGTTCATTAAAAGCAAACTTATTGATGACATGGAAATCAATATATATTACCCTTTTTTATTTGAGGTAGTATTGATAAAGGTCTGCAAAATGCATATATCTCATAGAGAATTATGCAAAGCATCCAAATTTTATTTTGCGTATCTTTAGGATCCTTAATTTTCTAAAAGAAATGAGTACATTACGTTTGAAGAAACTTGTTTATTTTTTGCTCACTTTATTATTTTGCTTTTTGCCAAGTAGTATGGCAGTACATTGAGCATGTCAATGCTATTATTTAACCTGGATACTAACCAATTAAATATATCTTATGAATTCAGTTTTTTGTTTAATTATGTTGTAGCTGTAGGATATATTTTTTGTGATGTGAAATTTTTCATTTTAAGTTAGACTTCAGCACACCACCAGGGCCTAGATCCTTCATATGAACAATCGACTTTAACCGATATACCATACTGTGCCTTCATTATTTTAGTAGTCTACTTTTCCTTATTGTTCAATTTTCTATTATTACATAGGATAAAATATTTTTTATAGGATTAGAAAAAGTGCGTTTCCGAATTAATTTTTGATTTGTGTTAGACAAAGTGTCCTATAGTGATGAAAATTCTTTTATTCTTTGCATTGTGTAATTAGTTAAATACAAATTATGCTTGGCCATCCCTATACTATAGGGTGTAAAAATGTATGCTTATGATAAAGCCAAGGTACAATCTAAGCTAATTTATGCACTAAATTAAACACTACAACAGCCATGCCATCACTTTAAATGTAAATACATGCCCTTTTTATGCATCACTTTATTTGTAGTGAAATTTTCTCCATCAATGTGTAATTGTGATTGAATAGGAAGGAAAAATTTCCTTTAAGAAAAATTCTGTGAAAGAAAAGGCAGGTTTTATCAATACTCTGGAATAAATTAATATGTTGGCATGTCTAGTAATGTATTGTACAAAAAATAAAAAAAAAGTCACATAATTTTTTAATTTACATTTTTCTTTTCTTTAAAGAAAGCAATGATTTGATTTTGTTGAGAAAACCATTTCTGTTCATCCCACTCTTTTCCTGTAACTGTAAATAATCAGGAGTTTAATGTATATACATACAATGAAAGATGCAACGGATGTCAGTTTGACTGGATATCTGGACATCCGGCAAAATTTGCAGCTGGATATCTGGTCATCTGACGAAATTTGCAGCTGGATATCTGGTCATCCTACAAAATTTGGAGCTGGATATCCAGTCATCTGGTTGTAGTATGTTTAATTTTTTGCCTCTTTCCCCCCACCTTAGAGTAATTTCTTTTATTTTTATTAAGTTATTACTTCCATCTAATTAAAAACTTGTGATTATTTTGATTTCTTATTTTATGAAAAAAAAAATACAATTTTAATATAGTGAGTGTTCATGTATAGTGAGGCTGTTCTCAGAAGCAGGTATCATTTATGAAAACTCGCATCACATAATTTTACCATAAAATACAGAATTACAGTTTACACCATAATTAGCTAATTATTTGAAACCAGCAAAAAGTTACCCATTGAATGAATGTTTTTGTTATTTGCTTAAGTACAACTTAAGAATTTATAAAGTAAAATAATTGCAAAAAATTATAATCTTAGCATTGAGATAATTGTTTTAAATGTTGAAATATATATGTTAAAACATTCAAATTAAAGTCTTAAATTGCTCCAATTATTTTGAAATTTCATTAATACTTGTGCCAGAAATGCTTCATGATCTACATATTATTGATGGAAGACTTGGCGTGGGATTATAAACAAGGCAAATAACGTCTAGAATGCCAAAAATAAATAACAGAAAAGCAGACGGCTGTTTTGGTAGCCTTTAGCGTACTGTCTTGAGTGCAAGTGAAGATGGTACACACTGCACTGAAGATGGTATGCTAACAGCTATCTGCTTTCCTGTTATTTATTTTTGGCATTCTAGATGTTGTTATTTGCCTTGTTTATGACCTACATATTTTTTGATTCACTTTTGTGCATCTATTCAAAAAATATAAAGTATTTTTCAATTTTGTATTTTTGCTATTAATATAATTCACTTTTTTATCAATTTGCTTAACAGTTACTTTCCAACAAACAGTATTTTATAAAAAAAAAAAAAAAAAAAAAAAAAAAAAATGTATTAAAATAATTTATTCATCATTATATATCTGATAAGATTTTTTTAAACGTTCAAATGCAACTATGAAAAGTGCCTAAAAACTGAATGTTTGCAGCAAAAAGTTATATCAGTATCCTTTTCTTTTCTTTTTGCCTCTTGAATTTCATTCTTTGCATTAGTTTATCTAACAAAGCAAGTTCGTGTTGTGAGAACAGTGAACTTTCTTGCTTGAACATAGCAAAAATTTATTGTCACTTTTTTCTTTTTAACTGTGTCTTGCTCATATGTGCAGGAACTAGTGCATGAATAATAGTTGTCAACATTTTCTTTCTGTTTGTAAACAGAATTTACCATTAAAATAAGTAAATTATATTAATTTTAATAAATTAATGCTTTGTATTTTACAAGATTAAACTCAGCTTCATAGTATGAAAATTTTAACAGTGAGATCAGCAATCAATAAAACATAGTATGGCTTTATAGTTTTAGGCCGAATGTACTGTCAGATAATCAAAATATCCGGCTACTGCCAATTACCTGACATACTGGCTGGATGCTATATGTTTGCCAGATATCCATTGCATCCATACATATACTAATTCTTTTATGAATCAACTAGCCAGGCTATGCCTGCTTCGCTGGTCCCTAAATTTAAATGAATTTTCAAAAAAATTGAATCGCTACTTTTTATATCACATTTTGGGCTTTGTAACATAATTAAAAGTTCCTTTTAAGGTCAGAATAACACATCAGAAATTAAATTAAATGAAATATTTCTTCTGTTTTGCAACAATGCTCTACGGTCTCATGTGAATGATTCTCAAGAATGAATCAACAATTTGTAATGGATTATGTATGGGAAATAAGTATGCTGTAATTTAAAAATTGCAGCTCTTAGAACTTCAAAACTGTAATTTTTATTATTCATTATTCTTTAATATTAGACTGTTTTTACTTTATTCAATTGAAGAAAGTATTGGATTCGTAAAAATTTTCGACCTTGGGTTTTTGATGGATTTACACGTTTTGAGAGCTGTAGAACACGATTTGACCATTTTTAGAAAATGTCTGTCTGTGTGTGTGACAAAAATTTGTGCCAACTGTATCTCAGGAACTACTGCACAGAATTTCATACAAATTGGTATGTAGTTGCACCTTGACATAAATTAGTGCCTATCAACTTTTGGTAAAAATTGTCTTACAGGTTGCGTTGCCATCTCGCTTTTTCTAAATTTTTAACATGGTGATATAGGACAAAATTTTGTATAAATGTGCATAAAGAGAATTTTTTTTTTAGTAATCATGAAATTTACAAGAATTATTTATAATAGAGATAGTGAACTGGGAATTTTTTTTTGTATGTGTAGGAGCCTTGCCACCCCCCTTGGGGGGGAAGTCCCCCCTCGAGGGGAGTAAATTTTCAAGATGGGTATCTTTCGAAAGGTCTCGTCAATATTTAAAATGAATGGTTGAACTATAAATTTGTGATGATTTAAAACAAAGTTATCGATTTTTTTTTACTTTTAACGAAAAACAAAATTTAACCAAACTTGGTATTTAGTTAGTTTCTGACATAAGCTGGTGCTGATTACATCTGGAGATCAATCGCTCAACAGGTGGCGCTGTGATCGTATTTTTTCTAAAATCTTAACATGGCAGTATAGGACAAAATTTTGTATAAATGTACATAATGAGAGTTATTCTTAACCTGCGATTGTAAAATTAATATGAATTATTGATAATAGTAGTAGTTAATTAGGAAAAAAATTTTGTGCATGCGGGAGCATCGCTTTTCCCCCAAGGGGGGGGGTAATACAGAAAATACAGAAGAAAGTCTTGTGGTGGCCACAACATACTAGTTTGTTTTTATACTCTTATTTTAAGATAAATGCAATCGAAAGATATCGTGTTGTGAAACTTTGCAACGCAATATCTTCAAATCTAATAACTTGATGTACATAGTGTCCTCACAAAAAATGAATAGTTTTTAGAGCTCTTTAAAAAAGTATAACATCTATGCTAGGGGTGCACAACCTTTTTGGCTGGAGGGTCATTCTCGCTGTTGATTGGGACATGAAGGGCCACAGGCAAGATAATATAAAAGAATTAAACTATGCAGATATATTTGCTGTGTAATAAATATATGTAGATAGAGGCACACTGTCATCAGGTGCACTATCTTTGTAATGGACACCAAGACTTTTTTGTCCGATTTCTGAGTGTGGAACTTCTTTAGCTGCAGGAATCTCTGTAGCACTATTCTTTTAATTGCTGCTTTGTCTGAAGATCATAAATGTGTAACTAACAGAAAGTTCTTTAAAACTTCAAAATGTTTTTTCTTCTTGTCAGAATTCAAACATTTGTGCACAGATATAAAAAAAAAAATCTTAATGATTTGTACATTTATAATACTAAGATAAAAGCATATGAATGTTTTGTCAGCTATGCCTGCTATAAAAATTGTGTTCTATACATTCTTTTAGCTGCTGCTTCATTTCTGTTTGCAACCCCATAAATCATAAATGATCCCCATCATTATTGCGTTCTGTGTTCTTATCAGTTCTACAAAATAAATAAGCATCAGTCTTTTTTTCTTTTTTATGTCACCAGACAGAAATAAATTCAACTGCACATTTGAAGTTATTATTTATTTTTTAATGGAAATTAGTTATTACTATAAATTTACATTAAATCATTACTTCATCATCTATAATATTAAAACACAAAGCATATTCTGTAAGACCAAAATCGTACGATGTGGGCATGCGCGAGAAAATTTTGAACCAATTGGGAGCGGGAATATTCTCCTCTTTATGCAGAATACCGATGATAGATGAAGCAGACGATATCAATATTGATATGTCTATGGCAAACGCTTAATTAAAGCTCATTAACGCCTAATTAAAGTTAATATTACTCCGTGGCACATGATTAATTCATATTTTCCAAGGAAGTATACCTATAAATAACAAAGCAATTCGCGAATACGCATCGGCATTGGTTATCTTCGTATTCATTTTCGCTCGCCGAAAATTTCTGTACACTGAATGTGGCGCCATCTGTTGCCATGTCAATATATTATAACATATTCTTAATTTTTTTTTTTTTTTTCATTTCTTAGAAAAAAAAAATCTTTTAAAATTAACAGATTATCAAAGCTTATTGTTCTTTAAAAGTTAACTTTCATCAGTTGAAAACTTTGTTTAGAAAAGATGGAGATAAATATTTAAAATCAAAGGGGGTTTTATTTTACTTTATTTATTTATTTATTTATTACACTGATGGAAAAAAAAAATCCCAACACCAGGAAGGAGCTGTGCTAGATAAACGAAATTTGGTAGGCGTGTTTATACATCTGAAAGATGACGTCGATTCGAATTTCGAGCTACACGCATAAGTGTGGCGCTAGTAGCGACACTATGAACATGCAAATGAGGTTTGCTTTAAATAAGCGCTGTAAGGTTCTTGATCGTTATTTACAGTTGAGATTTGACGTAGTGGGTTAATGTTAGTCAAGGATGCCTCTAAGAAGACGAAGAAGCCATTATCAACAGCTCACTGAGTTTGAACGAGGTCGTGTAGTAGGGCTACGAGAAGGTGGGTTTTCTTTGCGCGATATTGCAGAAAGACTTGGCAGGAATGTATCCACTGTGCATGAGTGTTGGCAGCAGTGGTCAAGGGAAGGTACTGCCTCAAGAAGACCGGGTTCCGGGCAGCCACGTGGCACTGCTGAGAGGGAAGACCGCCGTGTTCGGCGTATGGCTGTGGCTAATCGTACTGCGTCTGCAGCTGAAATTCGAGCTGCAGTTGGCACCAGTGACACAACAAACTGTTACAAATCGGTTACTTCAAGGACAGCTCCGAGCCAGACGCCCTGTAGCATGCATTCCACTGACTCCAAACCAGTGCCGTTTGCGTCGTGAGTGGTGTCAAGCTAGAGCTCATTGGAGGACGGAGTGGAGATCTGTTGTGTTTTCTGATGAAAGCCGGTTCTGCCTTGGTCGCAGTGATAGCCGTGTGTTGGTTAGAAGGAGGCCAGGTGAACGCCTGCTAGCGACCTGTCTGCGGCCTAGACACACAGGGCCTACTCCTGGAGTTATGGTTTGGGGAGCAATTTCGTATGACAGCAGGAGTACTCTCGTGGTTATCCCACGCACCCTGACTGCAAATTTGTACGTCAGTCTAGTGATACAACCTGTTGTGCTGCCATTCATGAACAGCATTCAAGGGGGCGTTTTCCAACAGGATAACGCTCGCCCTCATACCGCTGTTGTAACCCAACATGCTCTACAGAGTGTCGACATGTTGCCTTGGCCTGCTAGATCACCAGATCTTTCTCCAATCGAGCACGTATGAGACATCATTGGACGACAACTATAGCGTCATCCACAACCAGCATTAACCGTCCCTGCATTGACCGCCCAAGTGCAACAGGCATGGAACTCCATCCCACAAACTGATATCCGACACCTGTACGACACAATGCATGCACGTGTACATGCTTGCATTCAAAATTCTGGCGGTTACACCGGTTACTAATGTACCAACATTTCACATTTGAAATGGCTCTTCTCGCCAATGGCTCTACCTGTGATCTTGAAACTTTAATCAATTAAATATGTTACCTAGACAAATGTATTGCTGAATTTCATTACTGTAGAGTAATTTTTTCTTGGTGTTGGGATTTTTTTTTCCATCAGTGTATTTATCTAATTATAATTATTATAATTTCTGATATTTCATTTCGATACTGCATTAGGGTAAAAATAATTTGAAAAGAATACCAATAAAATATTGATATTTTATACGAGTAAAAATTTATTTATTTATTTATTTTTAACAGTATAGTTTTGTTGAAATATACTATTTTGATAGAATAAAGTGTTATAATACTATTCCAGTAAAAACAAATTTTAACTTTATTCCGATTTGCAGTTTATTTTTAGAATACAATAAGTTAATATTTTGGATTATATAAAAGTGGTTTTACAAATACGGAAAATTGGGCAGGGGTTTTTAAACCGGTTAAAAGCAATGTGAAATATTAAAGCAAGGGTGTTTTAAACTTTATGGCGTGAAGAGATTTTAGTTGCACATCATCCATCAAATTTTGACGGGTATTAACTAGTTTATATTATTTCATCATTAATTATAATACATATAATTATGTTTTGGAGACAGATAAAAAAAAAAAAAAAAATTGGAGAAGGAGCTTTTATTTACTAATTGTTAAATTTTTCAGTTTTTTGTCTTCTCAGATAGATAAATTATCACCAATATTTTTTCCATTAAAATTTTAAGAAACCTATTGTGGGTAACATTACTTAGAAATATGTATAAAATCCAACATTTTCATCCCCTCCTCCCCTACAAAAAAAGGGAAAGTTTTTATAAATGCCAGTTTTGCGAGTGCAAAAAATAAAATATTTTATCTCTTTTTATATTTTCGCTCCTGCTGCTGATTCATGCGATCTATAAAGTTGGTCCTTCTGCAGGTCGCAAATTGATGGCTACTGGGCCGCAGGTTTTGCACCTCTAATCTATGCAGTATCTTTTAAAAAAATTCATCAGTTTTTACTAAAAAAATTGGCCGACCTTCATCAAAAGCAATTGAATGATACCACGTTGTGAAACTTTAATGTAATATCTTTAAATCTAATAACTTGATGTTCTCACAAAAAATGAACAGTTTTTAGAGCTCTTTTAAAAAAGTATAGCATCTATGCAGTATCTTTTAAAAATATTCATCAGTTTTTGCTAAAAAAAAAATGGCTGACTTTCATCACCAAAGTAGTTAAATCTAGACCAATCAAAAATAGGAGTGGTCTGTCTGGATGTGTTCTACCCACAAACTCTTTGCTGTATTTATATAGCACTAGTTAAATTTTAAGAATGCAAGTTGAAATATATTCCAGGTTTAAACTACATGCTTATAAACAATATGAAATTTACATGTAGAAAAGAAAAAAATTAAAATTTTATATTTAGAAAGAAAAATCATTATGATTAGATCCTTTATTTGAAAAGAATGAAGATGAAAACCCTGCCTTAAATAGTACTCTTTCATAAAGAAAACTGAAGTTAATGCTTTTAAGGAGGGGGGAGGGAATTATTATAAGTAAAAATATATAAACATTAAAATGACTATAAAACTTTATTTCTGTTAAACTAAAAATCATATTCAGTTGCTTGTTGTTATTAGTGATCTGTTATGTTAATATTTTACTGCTGATCTGTTTAACAGTAAAGTATCTTTTGAATTAATGTTCCATTGTTAAGGATTATTAAGTAAAATTTTATATTTAAATAAAATATATACATATTGAGCAAGCATCATTTTTTTTTTTACTGGAATTGCTCTCATTAAGTAATATTCACCATCTCATCTGTTTCTATTTAAAATCAGTATTATTTGAATAATAACTTGTAAAAAGTAAGAATTGGAACTATAAATTGTAAAATATATTGTAAAAAAAAAATTTTTTTTTCTTGTCAGTTTACTTGTTTACTGTGTCTATTTTTATCAGCTGAACATATAGAATTTATGTCACCAAAAGTTTTGAAGATCTTTATACATATAATAAAGGAAAGTTTGTAGTTTCAATATAAAGGGTAACATGTCGTAATTTTATTTTTTATTTTTGCAAAACTAGTATGTAAAAATATATTTTAACATTATAAAATGAAATTACACAAGTTTTATTTATTACTTATTTTATTATGTGCCACCGAGCGGGAGTTAAATACGGTGAGATTTTTCAGGGATCGTGAACCAACTGGTTTCCGAAGGTGGCTAGTATATATATACATATATATATATATATATATATATATATTAATCGAAAGATAAATTCTTATTTTAATAAAGTAATTTAATCATCAACCATGAAAATTCATTTCAGAAAATCTTGGAGTGGAAGGCTGATATTTTATACCAACTATGTGAAAAATACCAGAGCCGGGAATCGAACCCGGGCCCTCCGCTTTACGCGCGGATGCTCAAACCATCGAGCTACCCTGGCTGATTACCAGCTAGGCATTTCTCACATAACAATCGTTGGCAAAGTCACCGAGTCTGTAAACACAGCTGTATCAAGTGACATTAATATTCATGGCACAACTCCAATAGACCACGAAATTTTATTTTAATAAAGTAATTTAATCATCAACCATGAAAATTCATTTCAGAAAATCTTGGAGTGGAAGGCTGATATTTTATACCAACTATGTGAAAAATACCAGAGCCGGGAATCGAACCCGGGCCCTCCGCTTTACGCGCGGATGCTCAAACCATCGAGCTACCCTGGCTGATTACCAGCTAGGCATTTCTCACATAACAATCGTTGGCAAAGTCACCGAGTCTGTAAACACAGCTGTATCAAGTGACATTAATATTCATGGCACAACTCCAATAGACCACGAAATTTTATTTTAATAAAGTAATTTAATCATCAACCATGAAAATTCATTTCAGAAAATCTTGGAGTGGAAGGCTGATATTTTATACCAACTATGTGAAAAATACCAGAGCCGGGAATCGAACCCGGGCCCTCCGCTTTACGCGCGGATGCTCAAACCATCGAGCTACCCTGGCTGATTACCAGCTAGGCATTTCTCACATAACAATCGTTGGCAAAGTCACCGAGTCTGTAAACACAGCTGTATCAAGTGACATTAATATTCATGGCACAACTCCAATAGACCATGAAATTTTATTTTAATAAAGTAATTTAATCATCAACCATGAAAATTCATTTCAGAAAATCTTGGAGTGGAAGGCTGATATTTTATACCAACTATGTGAAAAATACCAGAGCCGGGAATCGAACCCGGGCCCTCCGCTTTACGCGCGGATGCTCAAACCATCGAGCTACCCTGGCTGATTACCAGCTAGGCATTTCTCACATAACAATCGTTGGCAAAGTCACCGAGTCTGTAAACACAGCTGTATCAAGTGACATTAATCATGTGCCACCGAGCGGGAGTTAAATACGGTGAGATTTTTCAGGGATCGTGAACCAACTGGTTTCCGAAGGTGGCTAGTATATATATACATATATATATATATATATATATATATATATATATATATATTAATCGAAAGATAAATTCTTATTTTTGTTAAATTAAGATTGAAAAGTACTTTACTTGTTTTGTGCTTATATTATGTTTTATCATTTACTAAGATAATATTTTTATTCATTATCATGTATTTCATTATTATTATTCATTATAGGTTGTAATTGTCAGAATTTGCTCTGCAGCAGATTTCTTAATGTACCTATGATAAAGGAAATTGGATTCTGATTATTTATATTGTAAAGGTACATATATAACTATTTATTTATTTATTAAATGTTTTATCAAATAAGAAGGATATTGATTAAAATAACATTTCTTGTTATTTGTATGTATGTGTTAAAGTATTTTTCTTGTTCAAGGTTTAGTGGAATTAAAGAGTTTATTTATAATCATGACAGCAGTTTTTATGAGAGATGTTGATTAAAAAAAAAAACCAAAGAGTAGAGAGTGAATGAAAAAGTAATGAAATCCTGTGAGAAAGTCATGTATAAACATAAAGTGGTAAAAATTTAAATTAATTTACAAGAGAACTTCTTAATTATAAATTAAAGAGTGCCTTATAGTTCTTCTTTTTTTAGCACTTTATGCCAGGATCTGAACCATCTTCAGAGATGCTTGAAGGGTGACTGTGGTTGTTTTCATTTACTTGTCTTTCGGATTAACATATAACACCATCTTGTATTGATTTTTATTGGCTTTACATCATTATATGTGTTTTTATTTTCTAATATTTCTACTGCTTCACATTTGATATCATAATTATAATTATTATAGTTCACAAGTTTTTGATGTTTTGAAATCAATAGTTAAATATTTTCATTTTTATTGACTTTGGTTAGTTCAGTGGGTTAGTTTATTTTTTATATCGTTAGAATTTTAAAAATTTATCACCAGTTTTATTTTCTTCATTTTGATAGTCTGTTTGCTAAATACTTGTAGTTTCTAGGGAATCTATTTGATCTCATTCCAGAAAAAATGGTTTCTATTAGGTTTTATTGATGTATGTATATTAATTTTTGCCTCAGATTTTATTTTGTTACATGTCCCTATATTTACTGTAGGCAATAATGTGATAAATTTGGTTATTTGTCTACTTTCAATACAATGAGTTTTTTTAAATTCGGTTTTTGTATAGTTTATTACCCCTACAATAAAGGAACATCTTAGCAAAATAAAAGTCTGAAGTGGCAAAAATTAACCCTTTGCCCGGAACATGTTTTCATCATGCTTATCGGGAACATCGGTCTCACAGACCGCTATTTTTAGAAAAAGGTACTGAATGTATTTAGCGAAATTTCGTGGCGATAAATTGTGAATTCTTGCAGCCATAACTTTACTTTCTCAATCATGACGTATTATAGGGACGACAGGGTGTCATATGGTTGATTGGATTTAATGCCGCATTAGTACTGCGCAATGGGTAATTGGCGACGATCTGGGACGCACCCCTAAGAATGGTACGGGGACATGCCATCATATATTGATCCTCCCCCGCTTAGGTGACCCCCGCCCCAGAGCTATAATTTGGTATATTATATGATTGAATCATCTGGTTTCTGAAATTATTCTTTTTTAATATGATTATAGTGACCAGTGTAGAGTAATTTTATAAATACGAAGCATTAAAATTATTAAAAGAATGTAATTAAGGCGTTAATTTTTGAATTCTAAATAACCACACTAATAAAAAGTTATAAATAAACAATTTCTTATTATTTTTCAAACTGCAGGAAATGAGTCTGCGCTCGGATTCGAAGAAATTTTGTCACCCTGTTTCGACTATTGAGTTACAGTCGGTAATAAAAGTCTCCGAACACTAGCAAAAATTCCTATGTGAAAAAAGTACACTTAATACAGTTTTGTTAAATAAATCCTGTTTCAAGACTGACTAAGAACATGATTCGATAAGGATTTATTTAACAAAACTGTATTAAGTGTACTTTTTTTACATAGGAATTTTTGCTAGTGTTCGGAGACTTTTGTTACCGACTGTGCTAAAGAAAAGCAATCAAACTTAAAAAACAAAACTTTTAGAAAGAATTTGCAATTATTGACATTTCTACGTAATGTGCCTGTTAGCGCTCAAATGTTATGATTCCTAATATTCTCATAACATTTTACATGTTTTTTTTTCAACATTAAGGGGATTGCCCATTGCGCAGCACTAGTGCGACGTAAAATCCATCCAGCCAACCAAACAACCGTCAACACTAAGCGGCTCCGGGCCCTGCTCACTTTTCCAACCCCAAAGGGTAGCTTCCTTGTTTGAACAGATTTTACGTTGTACTAGTGCTACGCTGTGAACAATTGGCAACGATCCGGGACTCATCCCTAGGGTTGTTCTGAGAAATGCCATCCTCAACAGGTTGAGTGTATTTTACGTCGCACTAGTGTTGCAGTTAGATAGAATTGGCGTCTTCAACATTTATCGCCAAACGTGCCGGTACTCTGTTCTAGAAATATGCATCCGCATGTTCCTACACTAAGCCTAACCTTTAGCGGTCTCAGAGACCGATGTTCCGGTATAAGGGTTAATATACATGTACCAAAGACAAGTAAAACATAACAGTAACAGTCATTCTTCAAGCATCTCTGAAGATGATCCGGATCCGGACTGAAAGTGCTAAGAAAGAAGAACTACATGGTATTCTTTAATTCTTAATAAAATGGAAAGCAAACATGTATTAGAAAATAAAATATAGAAAACAAGATGGCCAAACATGTGAGATTGTGCTAATTTTATTGAATTTTTTTTTTTTTTTAAATTGTTGAATAGAACGGAATTTATTTCTTAATTAAGGAACGGCATTTAAAGATCTTCATATGAATTCAAAATAGCTTTCAAGATTATTAAACATAGGAATAGAAGAAGAGTATTTAGTAACATGGGAAAACAGGGGATTTTGTCTTTTTGGAAGTGTTTAGGGAGTTTAAGGGAAAAAAAAAATATATTGAATATTTTTCTTTTTTTTTTTTTTGTGAAAAATGTGTTGCTAAAAAAAAAAAAAAAATAATAATAATAGAAATAGGGTTACAACCAAAAGAGTAAGAAAAGTGTGTGAGAAATGTTATGCATATGCATAAAATAGAAAGTAAAAACATTGAAATACAGAAGACCAAACATCAGTGGTGATCTCGTGCGAATACAAATTTAATTATTTTAAATACCCGAATACAAATTTACTGCAGAACAATATAGTATAAACAATTGTGTGTATTCATTCAGTTCATTTCATTCAATTAAATATTTTATAGCAATGTTTGACACAACACAATATAAATAATTATAAATAATAAAAGTATTAGTTTTAGTTTTGATACAGAAATTTTTTTAAAGTGAATTGTTATTCGAAAGTTGCAGACACCCTTTTTTTATCAGTGCAAACAAAAACTGTCTGCAAGCCGTTTTTCTGTGCCCGTGACTATGTCGCGGTGTTTCTGCCACTGGGGCATTCATCTATTCTAAGTTGAGAAACCAGTTGCCATATTCAAGTACTAAAAAGCTTTTGCCTGTACTGTGTTGCATTGCAATAAAGAAAATGAGGTTTTTGATGACATTTTATAGTTACAGTAATTATCGCATACTTGTCCGCTTAATTAATTGGATGTTAGTTAAAAGTTCTGTCAGAAAGTAAGAAAGTGATACATACTATTAACACTAAACCTACCACGACGGGTCAAATCACCCATTTTAAACTTTTTGTCAGAATTTCTTGCAAATAAGTTTATCACATTGTCCATGTTTCATGCACCAAATTGTGCTAAATAATATATTTTTGCTATACACAGTAATATATATAACATTTTAAAGCCGGGTCACTTGACCCGCTGTGGTAGGAATAGGTATACGTGAAGTATTGGTAGGTTTAGTGTTAAACTGTCAGTTAAAGAAATAACATTGTTTAAATAATAAAACTTTATACTGGTTAAATTGAAATTGATTTCTTTAATAAATTTTGAGTATTTGGGTGTGTGATCTGATTTTGATTAAAAATCTCATGTAATTATTAATCTAGCACACATAATTAATAATTAAATTTTTATAGGTATAATTAAATTTACTTACGGCTGTTAATTTGAAAAATGCATTCATTTTATCTTAAAAAGTTATGTTATAAATTTTAAAGAAAATCGGTTTCTTCTAACCAATTTTTTTTTTGTACCTTGGAAGAAACTTGCCAACCCTGTTAAAAATATAAATGTATTCCTGTTTTAACTTTTGTGTTTGTATTTATTATTTAAATATAAAAAATTAAAATAAAACAAAGTTTAATAATGTTATGATTCCAATAAAAAAATTTTAAATTATGCAGGAGCAGACCATTTTGGCAACTAAGAAAAAATAATTAGGTGCAATTGATGCCTAACTTATGCTTCATTTTAATTGTTGACTGGTTGTGATTACATACTTCATTTTAATTGATGAAATAGTCCGTTAATCTTGTCTGTGTTATTTGTTTGAAAAATATTTTTTTTTTTCATAATAGGTTTCGAATTTTTGCAATGCATTGAAAACTTCTGGTGTGTTTCCTACAAATTGTAGTCCATGTCGTATTGTTTCAAAAGATTTCAACATTAAAATTCAGAAGATTTCAACATTAAAATTTAAAAGATTTCAACAAGAAAAAAGTTTGTTAAATAGAGAACGCACTTCACTATTTGGAGGTTATTTTGCAAGGAAATCCTTAAAATATTCATACTTCCAAGGAAAAGTTCGTAAAGTGGAGAAATTCGCAAAATAGAGGTTTGTTAAATAGAGGTCCGATTGGCATAAAAGAAACAAACTAAAGGTTTTTTTTATTATTTTATATCTTCTGTTCTGTAGTATCTATAGAGTATCTGAAAGTTTAAATAAGATCATTACATTTTATTTCTGCAAATTGTTGTAAAATGTTTGTTGAAATAAATTTTTTGAAGTACATTAAAAGAACCCCACCCCTTTTTTTCTCCCCTTAAGGTTCCTTTCTACCTCTTACCCCATCTCTGGCAGCAAAATCTCTTATTATTCTATGGGGAAATTTGTTATGACAATTACACATTTCATTACCTATTTTTTTTTTTTTTAATTTTCCCTGTCAAAAAATTCACAACCATTAAATTTGTTGTTTTCAAAAAATCAATTTTTAAAGTGTATAATATTTTATTTTGAAGCTTAAAAATGTGAAAAATGATAAATTAGATATTTGCACATTAGTTTCCAAATGAAATAGTAAAAAGTTTTAAAAACGATCTTTATGAAACAAGAATAAATTTAACTGATGTGAATTTTTCTGACTGTGAAAACAGAATAATAAAAACAAAAAAATATTTTAGGTGATGACTGATTCTTTTAACAAATGTAAATTCATTTTTAATGAGTTCTATTCAGTGGCTCATATTTCCAAAAATGTAGTAATAAAATTTGCGTGTCTGGGTTCAATCTAATCTTTTGTTTATTTTATAGGGTTGTTCAAGATGACTAGTATTTTGAAGACATCTGGATTGTTTAGGCAAGCTTCTAAATATATAACTGCTACTTCTAATAGTAAGTTATATTTGGTTATTGCCTTTAAAGTATGCAGTGAATAAAATTTTGCAAATAAACATAAATTTACAACAATTGCTTTGGATCAAAATGATTAAGCATGATAAGATCACTATGAAAATGGCAATGCACCTACACATGTGTTTATTTTTATTTTCCATACATCAGGGTTGCCACACTACCTGGAGAACTTGGAAAATTGACCATGAAAGTCAGGGAAAAGTCAGGAAGTTTGAATATTTTAGCCAGAATCTGGAAAAGTCAGGGAATTTTATATGATGATTGCCAAGAAAAAAGCTAATTTTTCCTCCAACATAGTTATTTTTCCTGTTTTTTTTTCTTAGCTTCTACCATGTTTTTTAAACAGAACCTCTTAGAAAATACTCCCTATGGAGCGCAATCTTTCATTAGATCAAAGTAATATGTAATTTTTGTGTTTTCAAGTGGTACCACAGTTATTTTGCCCTCAACACAGCCAATGCACAATACATGGCTAGACTAGAATTTTCTTAGAACACACCTGGAAAACCTGGAAAAGTTAGGGAATTTCATTCTCCTATTTGAGTGGCAACCCTGATACATGTACAATATTAGGACATCATGAAAAAATTTACCCATGAGATTTTGGTGTATCTGTGTTTTTTAAGGTCTCCTGAATTTATTTATATTCTTTTTGGTAATGTATGTATATATGTGAGTGAACACATTAGCATATTTGCCAACTTTTCCGGTTTTCCCGGAAGGCTTCCGGTTTTTTAGAGTATCTTCCGGTCTTCCGGACATAGGATGAAATCTTCCGTTTTTTAAAAAGTCGCGGATATCGTTCGTTTTAAAAAGAAACTCTAAATGTTCTACGAAAACTCCCGATTCCCAATCTTTCTCCATCCATAACATAAATGTCAATATTCCTTTCAAACTTGCTTTATGAGATTCTAGAACATGTAAAGAAATAGAATTGTTAAATATTTCTTGCTGATGTAATTATTCCCCCTCCCCCCTCTTTATTTATCTCCAACTAGTGATCAGCAATAAAATGTTCTACAAAAGTCTTTTGTTTCCTAATCCTTATCATCTGCAACATAAAATATAATAAATATTAATTTTAAACTTCTTTCATTAGATTCTAGAAGTAGAGTTGAAAGAGTTTAATATTTCTTACTGTCTTCTGTAATTATTTTTGTATCTTCCCCCCCCCCCCTCTCCCGGATTGTGATCAATGATCAATTCTAGAAACAATAAAGCAATGGAAGTGCTCAATATTTCTGACGTATGTAATTATTTTTAGACCTTTATTGCTGAATTTAATGAATCTGTTTATTTTCCTCAATTAAATTAAATATTTGTATGTCATATTTATACCAAATGTGTAAACATGGGCGGGGGGGGAGGGAATGAAGAATAATTTTTTCAGGTAGGAAAATTTTTCTCAAATCAATTTAAGGGCCCTCTTCACTCACCGCCGCCGGAAGCCGAAACTAATGTTATTCTATGGGAAATTTTTCTTTACAAATAACTTATTAACTAATACATATTTTTAAATTCTGTTTTCACATTCTGAAAGTTCCCAGCTGTTAAACTGACGCACCTTTTCTAAAAAAATATTTTATTAATTTTTTATATTTAATATTGAAGCTGCAAAATACGAATTTTCAATATGTGAAATTTTTTCATTTTGCAATTTCGAAATAAAATATTAAAAATTAAAAAATTACAGTTTAAAAAAAGGTCCGTCAATTTAACAGTTGTGAATTTTCTGAATGTGGAAACAGAATTTAAAAATATGTATTAGTTAATAAGTTATTTGTAAAGAAAATTTTCCCATAGCATAACATTGGCTCGGGCTTCCGGCGACAGTGAGTGAAGAGGGCCATTAAAAAAATTAATACTCAGTTGGTTTTGAACTGATACTCAGTTGGTTTTGAACGTTTGAAACTGATAATTAGCTAATGCCACTTTTTTTTTTTTTTATATACACGTATGATTAATGTGCATACACAAAAACCATATTCTATATTTGTTTAAAAAATTTTTTTTTTTTTTTTTTGTTGGCTTGGAATTTTATTAAGGTTTTTTGTGGATATAAAAGTTATTGCAGCTATTTAATTTTTATGTTAATGAAAAAAATTCTGAAATTGCTTAATGTAGTTAAAAATTATACATATAACTATTTATGTGGCCAATTTATTGAAAGTGACATTATCAATATAACTAATCAACCAACCAACCAACAATGTTAGAGAAAAATTTTCAGCTAATTTCCAATTTTAAAAATCGCATGTATGATTTATAGTTTTATTTATTTTATTATTATTATTATTATTATTATTATTATTATTATTATTTTTTTTTTTTTTTTTTTTTTTTTTGGGGGGGGGGGGGGAGCTTGAACAGGTTTCATACTCATCATGGATAACCTGGAAAACCTAGAATACTCAGGGAAGTAGGATTTTGTTTAAAAAAATGTCAGGGAAAATAACAATTTTCATCAAAAGTCAGGGAAAATCAATTATAAAACCTGGAAAAACAAATATTTCCTTTCTCTCAAATGACTTTTTTTGTTTAGCTTCATATCAAAGTTCAAATGATTAAGGATCGTGAAAATATGCATGTAAACAATGATTTCTACCTGAATTTCTATCATGATCGGCAGTAACATGACATCATACAGTGGAAGTAGATTGTATTTTCTTCTCTCTAGAGGAATATTTCTTGTAATAGTCACTAATATTTTTTTGAAAATTGCCCAGGGAATTTTTTTTTCCCATATCTGAATGTGAATCCTATTGAAACAGCTAATAGAAACTAAAAATGTTTAATAGAAAATATTTGACAGCTGCTTAGTGAGTGTATTTCTTTCTACACTATTAGGTATCAATTATCTTTCTTATTTTATTTACTTTTTAATTACATACTTTAACTTGACTAAGTTTTTTTTGTCTATTGTTAAATAAATTTCTTACAGATTCTGTTTTGTAGCTATTTATATGTTGAAAAGGTATAACTTCATTTAAAATTTTTATATATTTAGTATAATCAATCTATAGTAAAACATTTTTATAGATTGTTTCAAAATATTAAAATTGTAAAACTTTATTGTTTAATACGTCAAAGAAAAGAAAAAAATCTTCCCTTTTTTATGAAATCTTCTGGTTTTTCAATAAAAATCTTCCCTTTTTTTATTAAAATTGGTTGGCAAGTATGCATTAGTATCAATGCTTTATTCGACTGAGCTAACAATTTGCCGATATATTACAGGTCATTGTCCCATGAATTATGTAAATTTTCATAGGAATTTCATATTAGTTTTTATATAATAATTCTTATTCATTATGGCTTGCAGACCCAGGTATTTTTACTTATGCTAGCATCCGGGATCTACATTCGATTAAAATAAAGTGGGTAGGCATATTATGATGCCATAAGTCATTCTTTGAAGAAATATATAGATTTTCATGAGTGTTACAGAAGTTACTTTTACAGGAATATAAAATAGAATTTTTATACAATACGGTATATGGACTCAAATAATATGTAGTTTGATAGTGGTATATTATTTAAAAATGGAATAAAACTGTATATTGCATTGCTTTGCTAAAGTATATCATTATGAGAAAATAATGTACAGTCCCTCAAAAAAGTCTCTGAATACCAAGCCATTCTCGAATCTTGACCAGATCATCTTTAATTATTTTAATAGAATAAAGTTATTTATAGGTGTTTTCTATAACTATACTTAAAAAAAAAGAAAAGACTCCTTTTCTTTTGTGTTGGAAAAATTCGGGGGGGGGGGGGGGGCACAATTTCTCCAACACAAAAGAAAATCAGTCTTTTTATTAATTAATCAATGCAATATATACAAAATCTTAACTAAATAAAAATAAATTATGTACGAAACAGATAAAAATTCAGGAATGATATTACTAAAAAAATGGAATGTATGAATGTAAATATATGAAACAAATAAATTTAAAAAAATGGAATGTAAAATATGAAACAGATAAATAAAAGTGGAATGTATGAATGTAAATATATGAAACAAATAAATTTTAAAAAATGGAATGTAAAATATGAAACAGATAAATAAAAGTGGAATGTATGAATGTAAATATATGAAACAAATAAATTTTAAAAAATGGAATGTAAAATATGAAACAGATAAATAAAAGTGTAATATATGAATGTAAATATATGAAACAATTTTTATAAAGCATCACTTAAATGATATAACTATATATTATTGTTGCAAATGAAAGTTTATTTATTGAAATTTTCTAAATTTTTTCATTTCTTCAAAATTTAATCTTTATTTATAATTTATCTTTGGCTTCAATGAATCCCTGCAAATTCAAGTTAATCTTGCAAAATGTGAGTTTAGTCTCTGTAAAGATATGCATTGCTGATATAACCTTACTTTAACATACCCATAATTTTCATTGGTTCATTACTTCAACGTAGAACCGTAACTGTAAACTATTAAATATAAAAGATTTGTCATTCAGTGTAGGGAGGAATTTTTTGAATCTGAAGTTCCTGTTGTTGAGCTGCTTTAGCTGATGGAGTGTTCAAGTTCCCTGTTAAGTATAAAAAATGAAGCTGAATCTCTTCATTTTAATGTATATCAGCTCTGCATATCTAAGGATGTTTTGTCACCCAAGAGATGATAATGTTTAATTCAACTCAACTTAATGTTCAAAAGAAGGAATGAAATAAACTTGAGTGTTATGTTAGTCTCATGCTTTAAATTACTTTATTTATTTAGATTAAATAAGATAAATGATTTAAATGATTAAAACAGATAGGATTTACAAAGTTAACCTTACTGCTTCTGCTTTAAACTTTCTAACATAGTAGAAGTTTTTCAAAAGGAATATTTCTCAGATTTATGTATTCTTTAACCACATTTCTTGCGACCATGGAAGCCTCTGCGCAAGTGCGGATTGAATGAGTCCAGTGTTAAAATAGGGGTGACTGAGAGAAAACAAGCGATAAGGGAACACTGAATAACTGGATGCTTTCCAAATAACTATCTCTCGGCCAATTTTGCATCCCTCGAAACTTTTGAACTCTGCCTCACTGCTAGTCGTAGGAAACGTGGTCGCACTATAAAAGAATTTTAAATAAAACTCTTATGTGATAATATAATAACACATATGTACATTTATATGTACAATTATTAATTTTAACCTCTTCTAAAAAATAATTGTTCGTCTCGATCTTTTTCCTCCTAAAAATGAAAGTTCCTCTTCAAAATATTCTTTAGATTCATATAAGCTAAAGTGAGAACCAATTTTCTTTAGAAATCCTGAGATGATTTGGTATCATAAAGTACTTTGAGCTCTGTTGAACAAGTTTTCGAATAATTAAATCAACAGAGATGCCAACGTTGTAGGACAATTTTCAGTAGTAGACAAGAAAAATTTCAGTAGTTTTGGGTACTTGTCAGTAGTCTGGTAAGTCGGTCTTAACTGGTGTAAATTTAAGTTCAAATTAAAAAAAAATATTTTAAAATAAATGATTCATTTTTATACATTGAACTATAAGTTCTTTTTGTCATTTACTTTTTAAAATTATAAATAAAATTTGACCTTTTTTTTTTTTTTTTTTTTTTTTAAATAAATAAATAAAATATAAATATAAACTCAAAATAATTTATTGATATACTCTAAACAAATTTGGTTATCTTTCACATGCAATATTTGTTTACTGTAAATAGACATTTATTGATCACAAGCTGCAGAGGGAAGGAGGAGGGGGGAGAATGAGAGAGTAAAAGAATAAATAGATATTTGAGAAATGAAACCATTCTACTCCTTTATAGGTTCTAGAACAGTGGCGCACCCACGGAGGGGGCTTAGGGGGCTGAAGCCCCCTCCAGAACCAGCTGACATGGTAAAAAACATGCATGAAAAAATATTATTCAAACACAGATATTGTAAGCAAAAATAAAGTTTATAAATTATACCTTAAATTTTTAGGATTTTTTGAAATTCTTACATTCAAACACAAAAACAGTGAACTAGTTCTTTGTTTTTTAGTTGAAAGAGACCCTAGACATTCAATTGCAATTTTTAGGAATCGACTTCTAAGGCCCTAAAGCATATACTGTTATTATGAAATCGAGGGAGTACCGAAAAGTCAGGCAAGAGAAGCAATCTGATGTGGAAAGCAGGGATGTATTTGTCAGAAAAATGGATACCAGGCTCATAAAATTTTATATTTTAATTCGTGAGTATTTATAGCATCTTTGTGAAAGTTTGTTTTGTCCTTGAGCAAAATTAACACATTCGCATTGACAAATGAAAATTCTCGTTTCATATAAAATGAAAGATCAGCCCTGCTCTTAGTCGTTCCTCTAAAACAATATTTTAAATTAAAAATGAAATTTGCATATTCGTTAAACCTTTTATATGCCACTAGCACATATACATGCTAGTGAAATTTCACATCAATTGAAAATAAAATTTAATTGGTTTAATCTCAAATACACAAAATTATTTTTCTAAAAATATAACGATTTAGAGGAATGCCAAAAGACATAGTTTACTGTTCAAAATAGGAAAATATCCCGATAGCAATATGTTAAGATATTTTACAGATGCTTCTGAGGATGGGGTCACTTATTTATTTTTATCATGGTTAGTAGATCATACAGTAGGGTCCATGCACAGTTTTAATTTTTGCCTCTCACGTCATTGAGATCTAAGCTTCATTTTTGGATAATGCAATTTTTTCCTGTTATAAAAATTCAAATTTCACAATATATATAAATATTATCCTGGAATACAATATTCTGTAATGAACTCAGAAAGGTAATGCCTGAAATATTTGCTAATTGAATAAATTAAAATTCTAAGTAATATATATTAGAATAGAATTAATGTTTTAGGATTTTAAGAGGTTCTGCCCCCTGCTTCCACGAAGACTACATGTCCGACTTGTTTCTGTTAACCGAACCTAGAAGCATTGCCCAATACTCCAGATAATTAGATGAAAATAGCAATGTAAAAATTTACACTGAAATTTTGTTATAATTCCTACATATTACAACTATTTGGCTATAATTATTATAATTTCTTAATTACTTATGTGTTACTGCACATGCATGTAAAGCAGCGCAAAAGAGTATTAAATTTGATCAAATTTTATTTTAAATGGAAATATGGGGAAGGCATTTCATTTCGGATGAATTTTGTGTTCATTAGCTTGTCATATTTTACACAATATTTTTTTTTTTTTATCATAGATGAACAGACAACTTTATGTTTACAAGCTCAGTGTCAATTCCAACTTACTGAACTACTGTAACTTAGCTTGTTATACACTGATATAAATTTCTCGATTGCGCAATTCAACTTAAATTCAATCTCATTCATTCGTTTACTTATTTCAAAATAAATATTTAAAGGAGATTCTTTGCTATATGTATGTGTGCTTATATGCCCATAAACCTGTTTACTGTACTACATGACCCGATCATTCTTCAGCCCCCTCCAGACAGAAATTCTGGGTGCGCCACTGTTCTAGAACCTAATAAAAGAATTTTAAAATGAATATTGACATTCATATTGCTGATGGAGAAAGACTGGGAAACAAAAGGCTTCTGTAGAGCTTTTAATCGACTATTGCTATTAGTTGGATATAAGAAAAGAGGTAGGGGGGTGAAAAAAATTACTTGAGCAACAAATATCAAACAATTCTGTTTCTTCATAGTTCCTAGAATCTTATAAAGCAAATTTAAAGTGAATATTGACATTTAAGTTGTGGATGCAGAAAGATTGGGAATCAGAAGGCTTCCGTCGTACGGAAATTTTATATACTATCAAGAAAATTTTTATGGAAATTTTTTATACTATCAAGTATTTTTTTTTACCTCACAAATCTTTTAGCGAAAGAATATTAAACGACAAAAAATTTTGTTGAACGTCTTTTCATTCTTTTCAAATAAACAATATCTGTATATTTGATCAATACAAAAAACCCTTAATGGGTTAAAGGTTTGTGACGCAGCACTGCACTTTATGGCTATAAGAATTAGAAATACGGGTCTTAAAAATAATGATATCAAATTTTCAGTGACGCTTTGCTATTAATTAAAAAATACAGAGATTTTATTATTTGAATTTGTTTTTTTCTTCTATTTCTTTTTACAGTGTAAACGTTATTTTCAACATAAAATAATATATAACATTTACTTACCGATATACCTTTTCATTCACATCTCTTATAATATCAAAATATGTGTTTTAAAAGAAATGATATAAAATTCCAGCAACGCAGTGATGTCACACTAAATGATTTGTTTTTAAATTCCACTGCAATTATTTTGTTTTGCATATTAAAGTATATTTGCACATTGAAATATTGCTTTTAATTTTCAAATATGCAGTCAAATATATCACTTTCATTAAGTTTATATTATGTACTGAAATGTACTTATTTCAATGAATTATTTTATCTTCTGCGTCACGCTATCCAAAACTACAACTAAAAATTTCGCTTTTTTCAATTAATTTGGATAAGATGGCACAAAATAAACATTTCCATAAATTTTATTTACAGTTTTGGATAGCGTGACGCAAAAGATAAAATAATTCATTGAAATAAGTACATTTCAGTACATAATATAAACTTAATGAAAGTGATATATTTGACTGCGTATTTGAAAATTAAAAGCAATATTTCAATGTGCAACAGTGGCGCACTCACGGAGGGGGCTTAGGGGGCTGAAGCCCCCTCCAGAACGAGCTGACATAGTAAAAAATTTCAGATGTGCATGAAAAAAAAAATACTACTCAAACACAGATATTGTAAGCAGAAATAGTTTATAAATTATACATTAAAAATTAGGAATTTTTGAAATCCTTACTGTCAAAAACAAAAACAATGAACTAGTTCTTTGATTTTTAGTTGAAAGAAGTTGCAATTTTTAGGGATGGGCTTCTAAGGTCCTAAACTAGAGAATATACTGTTATCACAAAATCGAGTAAGTATCTAAAAAGTCAGACAGAAGAAGCAATCAGACGTGGAAATAAGCTGGGATGTATTTTTCAGGAAAAGGGATACCAAGCTCATGCAGTTATTGTATCTTAATTTATGAGTATTTCAGGGTTTAATCCAGCTTTTTCAAAATGGTACCCCATTTGTGAATTTATAAAATAATTTGTGAAAACATCAAGTAAGTTTGTGAAAATTAATAATGCTTCAGAGCAATTAAACGAAATGTGCAAAGCAGTTTTTGTCATTTTAAAATGCATTTAAAAAGTAAAATGGAACAGTTGCAAAATAATTATATATATATATATATATATATATATATAGGCGAATCAAGTTATTTCTTATATGTAAGATAAGAAAGTGTTCACTTAGATATTTACCATTGTTTCTAGTAAATATCCAAATTGAGGGTATTTTTATGTGTTCGATGCAGTGAAGCTTATAAAATTTTTTAGTGTGCAGCTATATTGCTGAGAGTTGACTTTGTGAAGGTGCCTCTTTACTGAAAAATGAATTTGTGAAGGTACCCCATTGCTAAAAGTTGACTTTGTGAAGGTGCCTCTTTGCTAAAAGTGAATTTGTGAAGGTACCCCATTGCTAAAAGTTGACTTTGTGAAAGTGCCTCAATGCGGCACTAAATTTGTTCTGGATTAAACACTGTATTTATAGCATCTTTGTGGAACTGTGTTTTGTCCCTGGGCAAAATTAACACATTCACATCGGCAAATGAAAATTCTCGTTTGATATGAAATAAAAATTAGCTTTGCTCTTATAGTCGTTCCTCTAAAACTAAATTTTAAATTAAAAATGGAATTTGCATATTCGTGTTAAACCCTTTAAATGCATCTAGTACAAATACATGCTAGTGAAATTTCGCATCAATTGCTGAAGATAAAATTTAATTGATCTGATCACAAATGAGTAAAATATTTTTCTAAAAATATACCGATTTAGAGAAATGCCACAAAGCGTAGTTTACTGTTCAAAATAGGAAAATACCCTGATAATAATATTTTGAGATATTTTACAGATGCTTGGGAGGATGGGGTTAATTATTATTATTTTTTTTTTTTTTTTTTTTTGTAACAGTATGTAGAAAATACAGTAGGGTCCAAGCACAATTTTCATTTTTGCTTCTGATGTCACTGAGATCTAAGCTCCGTTCTTGGATAATAAAATTTTTGCCTGTTATAAAAATTCAAATTTCTTAAATATATATTATATTATTGGAATACAATATCCTGTAATGATATTACTCAGAAAGGTAACGCTTGAAATATTTACCAACTGAACAAACTATTCTAAGTAATATATGTTTTAGGATATTAAGAGGTTCTGCCCCCTGCTTGCTGTGTTGGCTTACCCCCACGAAGACTGCACGTCCGATTTGTTTCTGTTAATCGAACCTTGAAAGAGCATCGCCCCACACTCCAGATAATTAAATAAAAATAGCCATGTAAAAATTTACACTGAAATTCTGTTCTAATTCATACTTATAACAACTGCAGCTTTTATTTGGCTATAATTATTAAGATTTCTTAATTACTTAAGTGTTACTGCATATACAAATAAAGCATCACAAAAGGGTATTAAAATTGATCAAATTTTATTTTCAATGGAAATATTTGGGTGGGGGCATTTCATTTCGAGTAAATTTTATGTTCACCAGCTTGTCATATTCTTTTGATTGTAGATGGACCTAGAAGATTTTGATCGTAGACAGTTTTTGATCATAGTTGAATCTACAACTTTATGTTCGAAAGTTCAATTTCAACCCCAACTGACCGAATTACTTGCACATTATATACGGAGATAAATTTCACAATTGTGCTATTCAACTTAAATTCAGTTTCATTCATTCATTCATTATTTCAAAAGAAACATTTAAAACAGATTCTTTACTATGCATATGTCTGCGTACCAGTGGCGGCTCATGGACCGAAAATAGATGAAGAGCCATTTCACCTAATATTTTACATTGTATTCATTTATAGAGTATAAATTTACATTTAAATAAAATGAGTATTTTTAATTAAAATTATGCATTAAAACTACTTAAATGTTATTTCTCAGCTCTTCATCTATTTTCGGTTCATGAGCCGCCGTTGCTGCATATATGGACATAAACCTATTACTATACTGTAGGACCCAATTACTCTTCAGCCCCCTCCAGACAGAAATTCTGGGTGCGCCACTGATGTGCAAATATACTTTAATATGCAAAACAAAATAATTGCAGTGGAATTTAAAAACAAATCATTTAGTGTAACATCACTGCGTTGCTGGAATTTTATATCATTTCTTTTAAAACACATATTTTGATATTATAAGAGATGTGAATGAAAAGGTATATCGGTAAGTAAATGTTATATATTATTTTATGTTGAAAATAACGTTTACACTGTAAAAAGAAATAGAAGAAAAAAACAAATTCAAATAATAAAATCTCTGTATTTTTTAATTAATAGCAAAGCGTCACTGAAAATTTGATATCATTATTTTTAAGACCCGTATTTCTAATTCTTATAGCCATAAAGTGCAGTGCTGCATCACAAACCTTTAACCCATTAAGGGTTTTTTGTATTGATATCATTACTTTTTAGGGGTTAATGATTAAAATGTAAAATTAAAGGAGCATGGCAATGAGTTTGTAACCCTTAAAAAGTGCAGTTTCATAGTTCATACCACATTAAATTTTACCTCGAACAAAATAACAAACTAAATGAAATTTTAAAAATTTATGAAAAGTGATAAATAAAAAACTTTAAGCAAGAATATTTGTTGTGTGATGGAAACACGCAACATTACAAAGGCATAATATAGTATATTTTAAAAATAACAAACAATTTCTACAAAAAAAAAAAAAAGAGAGAGAGAGAGAGAGAGAGAGAGAGAGATTTATATTATTTTATTTAATATTCAATTTCTTTGGTTCAACGGTTCATCTGTTTCTTAAATAGTTCAACAGAATATTTAAAATGAATGTTCAAAAAATAATTTGTTTACGAAAGTTTTTGTAAAAAAGTGTTATGAATAAGTTTTTAAAGAGCTCCATTCACCGCATAGATTTTGGTTAGATTAAAAAAAAATTAAACACAAGTTTTTAAATGGTCCAATTGAATGAACAAAATATTAATATTTTGTTATATTTTTAATTGGAGATGTTTAAAGTAAAATGTTGTAAGGATTTGACAGTAATTTTCCAAAATACCTAACACCATGGGGTGGGGATCAGATCCTCCTTTGGAAACTCTGATAATTCTAAAAAAGATGCTTAATCAATCTGAGGGAGATTTTGTTTGGTTTAAAATTAATTCAGATGGGTAAAATAGGAGGGGGGCAATCAGTTAGACCACTTTGAAATTTTAATCGGGAAAACGTTTTTTTAGAAAATGTTTTGTTGAATGTAGTTTTATTCCTATCTGGTTAAATATACTGTACCTAGTTCCCACATTTTTCCTGGCTAGAATTCCTGAAAATTTTCTAAAACGTGGTGAAGGGATTTTGGACATTGCCTCATTCTCTAAAATTGGGTTATGGGGGTAAAAAGTATACTAAGAGATCTAACATTAAAATTTTAAATGATAAGGATTTTTTAGCACTTTGAGAAATCTTCTAAATGCAATCACTTCAACGATACTTTTTTAAGGTTGGTTGGTAGTAGGTTTTAAGGCCAACTGACTACGCTAGGGTCCTAGGTCCTAGGCATATAGGTAGAATGACCTCCATGAGGTCTTTCTAAGGGGTCGAGGTCCGTATTTAAGCGAGTTTCGGAGAAAAACACTGAATAAACGGCTAAGTGAAAGAGTGCAGGATGGGATCGAATCCGGCACCTCTCATCCACCGCTCGGCCGCTGGTGGGGCATTTTTAAGGAACTTATATATATATTTTTTTTTTTCTAAAAGTCCCATCTTCCTCCCCAAATCTATCGGAAACGACTAAGGGAAGGCAATAAACTGCAATATCTGAATAAAGGCAATAAACAAAATTTGCAAAATAATACAGAATTTGAAATGTATTATTAATTTCTAATTTAAAGGTTGCAGATGCATGGTAATTTCATTTTATATCAATATTATATGTAAGAAATAAGTCTGTACAAGTGAAGGAGGATTTTGTTTTCTTTTTTTCTAGAGTAGCTTTTATTGTTATATTCATGCCTGCTCCCTACTGTTAAAATTAAGAAAGAAATAATTATTATTTTTGAAGTATAGATTTAATTTAAAAGAGAAAAATAAATAAAAATAGAACAATCTTTAAAATGTGAAACTTTTATACTGATAAATATTTAATTAGTATAGTTTTTTACTGGAAATTTATAGAACAAAGTAATTTATGAAATAATACACTGTATAATTCTTAATTATTTTATCAGTATGCTTTGCAGAAATATATTATTTCGTAAAATTAAGTATCACAATGCGAAAAACAAAATTAATTAATTAATATTTTTAAAAATATATTATGGGTTTAAATTAAAGTCAAATAAAGATGTATTTTACTTAATTTTATTTTATTACTTATTTTACTAATTTTAATTCTGTTTTCAGAGTTTTTCCAATGCATTTAAGTGTTTGGTAACCGAGTTTTTTTTTTTTTTTTTTTTTTTTTTAATTTCATTACACTATTATTTTATAAAATTAAAAAATAATAATAATAACGGAAAACATGCAATTTTAGATTTGGATTTGATATATTATAATTATTACAATCTTTGTAAAATATTTCATTTACATACTATATTATAGAAATTTAATGAGCAAATTAATCAATTAATTATTATTATTATTATTATTATTATTATTCAGGATTTTTTTTATCCATAGTTTAAGTGATTTATCACTTAGTTTAAAAAAAAATTACAAATATGATTATGATATTATCTATCATTTTTATGAAAGTAAAGAAAAAGGTTTTTGTTGTTTCAATCACTTTTTAAAATAAAACCAATTTTGAAAGTTAACAACGTATCAACTTGAAAACAATGGAATTGAATGAATATTTTGATTAAAAAAAATATTATATAAAATACAAATCTCCAAATAAATAACACATTTAATATATATATTAAAGAAAGAAAACTATTTTATTTTGTAAGTTTGTTTTTGACACTAACTGCCGATAGATGGAGCCAAATTACCTATCTGAGATTGAATATTTCAAATGGAAACGAAGACTGTATACGTCCGCGAACATTCCAAACCGGATTACAATCTTTTCTTTTGAGCGATGCGAAAGAAAATAGTGTAATCCGCGAGGTAATATAGTTCCATTTTTAAAGTGAAATATATAAAAAACAAGAGTTTTCTGGGAAAAACGAAGCACGTCACGATTCTTAGACAAAATAAATTAATATCATATATCAATTTCATAAAATTTCTTCGAGCCGTTTTCGAGAAAAAAAACTCACACAATTACCATTTTTCCTTTGAAGTCTTAAATTGCAATTTCAGATCTCAAAATATATAGAATGTGGAAGTGTGAAACTTTCAGGATAGCATCATGCAGAAGATAAAAGATTATTCTGAAAACATCAGATCAAAATATCTCCTATTTACTGAGATATTAAATGTCGGCATTTCCAAATTCTTCTGATGTAAAACTAGCTGTATAATAGAGTGTCGCTGCTAAGCTTTGTTTGAGCTTTGCTGCGTCACTCAAAAAACTGTCGTTTTTTATGATAAAATTTACTCATAAACACCTATCTAATATAGTTCCAAATATTTCTTTCAAAATTAATCTTTATGTAAAATAAATAGATGATCTCTCCTTGATCATCTTTACAGAAAAACTTGTAGAATAATCTAATACATTTTTTTTTCTTGGTCAATTTTAAAATATTCTTTTAATGCTAACTGTTTTACTATTACATGAAAACAATTTGTATAACGAAGCAGTTCAATATTATTATTTACCAAGTCATTCAATTGTAAACAATGACAATTTGTATTAAACTTGTCAATTTCCATGAAATTCAATAAATTAATTTCTTACATTAAAAAATAGTGTGCAGTATGTTTAAAGAACAGCAATCTCTTTTATAACTCTAGCAAAAACTATTTTTTAGCACGGGCAATTTAAAAAAAGATACAAAATTAGTATCTTTCTTTTCAAAATTCCTTTTATAACTTTAGAGTTTTTATTATTATTAATTAGGTTTTTGATTTAAGAATTATTATTGTAAGTTAATTACTCTTGCAGGGGTGAAACTTTTCAGGGGCTACCCCTGAATTCAGGGTTTTTGAAATTTTTGGTGTTTCTGATTTTCATGTAAATTATTTTGTTTTTACAGAAATTTCTTATTTTGAATGTTTAATTTGCCTTGTAATGTATTAAGAACTCTCCAAATATCATTTAATACAAGTAGCCATATGATATTTCATTATTAAATCTTCCCTATCTGCATGCAAATATCAGTTTTCAGGGTTTTTGCATGCTAGGTAGTTTCAACCCTGCTCTTGCACCTAAACAATTGTTTGTAATAGTGGTAGCAGCGTGGTTTGGTGACGACATTAGCAAAAAAAATGAGGAACGGATATAAAAAGACTGTGAGAGAATCTAAAAAGTTGTTCTGTTTTTCAATTGAATGCATTACATGACAATTTGAAAGGAAATAAATGTTACTTACATACTTTATTGTATGAAATCTGAATATCAACTAACAAAATTCTTTTAAAAGCATGCAATAAGAGCTGAATAATTGTGTGACCTAATAAATGCAGCACTTGTTTTTTCCAGACAACTGAAATTTCATCATTAAATCTAGATTGTTAAAAAACTATGTATCTGCCTTTGTAAACACCTGTTCATTAATAAGTATTACATAGCTTTTCCTTGACTGATGACGTGATGCAATGAAAACACTTGATTTAATATAAAGTCAATAACTGAGATTTCTGTAGCAATATTTTCTTTATGTATATCTTTGACGTCTGAATTAGGCCACTGAAGTCTCTTATTAGAACAGTTTATTTTTTAAAATTATTATTATTATAACAGAAAGTTTCTTTGTGTAATTTTTTTTTAACCAGCCACTTTCTTTAAAATTGAAAACCCTGTTATTACGTAATTCAATTTCATTCTTAAATAAATAAAAAAATAGTTTAACAAAAAATAAATATATTTTTTTATTTTTCTAACCTCAGTCATGACATTACTATCATTTATTCTTTATAATTATGAATCTAGTTTATTTTCTAAATGTCTAGAGTGATAAACAGCAAAGGATAAAATTAAAAAAAAAAGTGTGTTTTAAAGCTTGTTAACGAATCATTTGATATAGTGGCGGATATTTTAATTTAAAACGAGACCACTTGAAAATTTAAAATCACTATAACTTGCGTAATAATACACTGATTCGAACCAAATTGGGACAGTGAACTTATCATAAAAATACTCTTATTTTGGATGATTTTTTGGCTAGGCTTTGCTATTTTATTTCCAAGTTGCAGTCACTTAGACTACTATTTGAAAAATAATCATAATTGTAACTTTTGAAAACACTTCAGTAATTGGAAATAAAATCAGACAGTGAAATTATGCTTCAAATATACTAGGAGCCGTGGCTCCATAATATTGTTTTCATGTAGCGGCCACTTGAAAATTAATTATACGAGGGTTGCTATTTATATTTCTGGCCTTTACAGTAAGTGTTGCTAGGCGACCGCAGACGATTTTAATCGAAAGTTTGATATTTTTAAACGTAAATTCAGCAGACGATTTACCATTATAGCTTTATTTGTGTTGTTGACAGTAAATTGAAAAGTTCTTCTCTTTCAAAAAATGGAATTGAATCGTGAAAATTTTCGTGCAATTATTTTTCATAACTTTCGACGTGGATTGTCAAGACAAGAGTGCTTCGATGAACTTAATTCTTTATACAGCGATAAAGCGCCATCCTACAGCACTGTAAAAAATTGGTATAACGAATTTAATCGTGGTCGATGTTCGATCCAGGACGAATCCCGTGCAGGTCGTCCAAAATCCGTTGTTGTGCCAGAAAAGATCGATGCTGTACGTGAACTGATAAAGCAAGATCGTCATGCGACATACCGTGAGATTGAGGCGTCTTTGGACATTAGTATGACTAGCATCAATAAAATATTGCATGAACATTTGAGCGTAAAAAAAATTTGTTCGCGTTGGATCCCGCATAATCTGACAAACGCTCAAAAAAAGGCTCGTGTCGATTGGTGCAAGGAAATGTTGGAAAAATACGTTCAAGGTACATCAAAGGCTGTGTATAACATCTACACAGGTGACGAATCATGGATCTATGCATATGAGCCGGAAACAAAACAGCAATCAACTGTATGGGTCTTCCAAGGCGAGGCAAAACCAACAAAAGTTGTTCGAGGAAGAAGCACATCGAAACAAATGATTGCCTGTTTCTTCGGCATTAACGGTCATGTGGCAACAGTGGCGTTAGAGCAACGCAGGACGGTCAATTCTGAATGGTACACGACCATTTGTTTGCCAGAAGTCATCGGAGAAATTCGAAAAAAGCAGAAGAACAGGCGAATCATTCTTCATCATGACAATGCGAGCTCTCACACATCGACTCAAACAAATGCATTTCTGACTGAGCGAAAGATCGAACTGATGGGTCATCCGCCGTACAGCCCTGATTTGGCACCCAATGACTTCTTCTTATTCCCACACATCAAAAATAAATTATGTGGACAACGATTTTCGACCCCCAAAGAAGCGGTTGATGCATTCAAAACGCATGTTTTGGAGTTACCTCAATCGGACTGGAAAAAGTGCTTTGAAAATTGGTTCAAACGCATGCAAAAGTGTATTGATCATCATGGAGAATATTTTGAAAAACAATAAAACCAATTTCGATCCTACATATTTGTTTTTTCATTATTAGTCCAGAAATATAAATAGCAACCCTCGTAATGATAACTTTTAAATTTTTTAATCAAATGAAAACAAAAGTTAAAAAAAAATGGATTTATCATTCAAAATATCTATGATTTGTGTCCACAATTTCGTTTCCTAGTTGGGAGCGCTACCACTTGAGAATTTGTTATAACATTAACTTTTGAAATACTAAATTTATTCGAACCAACTTGTCTTAATTTACTAAAAAAAGTGTGTGTTCACCATTTTTATTCAAGTGGCAGCTGCTTAATTTTTTTTTTTTAACACAATGACTTTTTGAGATTCTGAATTAATTCAAACTAAATTTGTACATTATCTATCGCACAAATGCATTTAATATAAATTTGTTTTCAACTTGATTTGTGATTTTGTTTCCAATCATTTGAAAATTTCAAATTCACATAAAAAGTTCTTTATGAACCAATGTACTGTGTATGTCAGCATTATTATACAGGTAATCTATACCGGGTGATTCAAAATAGATGTTACAGCAATTATATCGTAAACTAAGAAAGATAGAAACATACTTCCAATTACAAAATTAGAGGAAATTAAGAGTAGATTTCAGATATGGCATTTTTTTTGTCAAAGGGGCTGTATACATATTAAATACGAAATTTAATTTTTATACGGTCCCTCCTATCATGTGACTTATATTTAGAAAAATATTCTCCTCGCTCTAACAAGCAAAATAAAAAAAAAAATCATCTCTCTAAGTCAAAATCTCGCTGAGTTATTGCAATTTGAAAATGATGACTTACACCACTTTTTTTTCAATTTTGGCATCTATTTTTCGACGCCAACGGGCTAACTTTAGGGGGTTATCTATGAGTTGAGAAAAATTAAAAAAAGATCCTTTTTTTTTTAAATAGCAACTAAAATCGTTCAAACGCGTGAAATCAACAATTTTAAGAATTTAATGCAAATTTACATTATTTCGTACTGTTAAAAAATTTAATAGTTAAATTTCTGAGGGGGGTCACCTGCAAATTAAAACACGTTAAGAGAGGGACAAAACTAAAAGACTAGCAAAACCGTGTGAAATTTTCGCGCTTTATTTTTACCACTTTCCATCATGGTTGATAAATTTAATGACTTCGGCTCTTTAACAATTCCAGCAAGATAGAAAAGTGTTAATGACTTCCATTTGTGTGTCTGTCCATCCGTCTTTCTGTGTGTCTGCACTCTAACTCCCGTGAATATTCATAGAATTTCCTGAAACTGATATATGTTATTTGAGGTCACTATCGGATGTTCCTTATTGAAAATGGAGTGAATACATCTGCTAGCTTGTGCACAGGGACACCCGAAAGTATTCCAAAGCATTGTGTTCTATGAGAGGTATTTTTATAAACCATATTTTAATACCTTTAATTTATGCATATATTAATAAAATTGAAATACATTATTATAGTTTTTTATCGGATATTTTCTATAGAAAATGGAGTAAACACCATCACTGGTTTGTATACAGGGACACCCGAAAGTATTCCAAAGCATTGCGTTCTATGTGAAGGTATTTCTATAAACCAAAATTTAATTACTTTGTATAAATCTTAATGAAGTTGAAATATGTTATTCATATGCACAAGGCGCTTTCAATACTGTACAGTACGATTAGCATTAGATTTACAGGGCACACAAAAATATTCAGTTACGTTAAGGGTTATTATTGAACATTTGCTGGAATTACATTTTCGTTTACATTAAACATTTTCTAACAATTTTTAACTGTGTATAAGATTTCAATTTGCATTTTTTTTTTTTTTTTTTGTCTGACTGTCGATCTGTCCGTCTGCCCGTATCCAGCGTCTATAAATATTTTGAGAAATGACATATGTTATTCAGGTTTACTATATGTTATTCCCTATTTAAAATGGCATTAATTAATTCTTTACAAATGGTTTATGTACAGGAACGCACAAAAGATGCCAATGTATTGCGTTTTGGGACAGATATTCTTATGAATTACATTTAAATAACTTTATACTGTAAAAATCATAAGGAAATTCATATTTATTATTAATATTCTAAAATAATGATTTGTATAGAATATGATATGGTATAGATGTATAATTCTATGCCAGGGGGTTACCGCCCTTCTCAACCCCCGTTTAATTAGAGTGCCTATACTTATCAAAATAAAAATCAAGTCTGTTATCAATTTCTTTGAAACTTCCAAACCTTCATCAACTTTTCAAGTGGCAACTAGATATGGAATCCAAAGTACAAAACTCGCATTTCCTGTACATATTACTTTCTCATACCCATAAGGTAGAGAAAGTATTGTTTTGGGGCCAAATTTTCGAAAGTAAGTTTTTGTTATATTTAGACGTTTTGAGGTGTCCTGAATAGGAAAATCGTGTTTTTAGCGGTTGGTCTGTGTGTGTGTCTGTCTGTTTTCAGTTTATCTCAAGAACAAATAGCAGCAGACATTCCAAACTTGGTATTTTAAATATGTATCATATAGGGATGCTACACTAAGCTTTTCATTGAGATGAAGCAAATAGTTCGTGTACAGAGACACTCAAGAATATTCAAATACATTACGCCTATGGGGAAAATTGCAGGTAAGTAGAGTTTAACACCTATAGACTGCACTAAACCAAATGAAATGAATATATATTTTTTATATGCATAAAAATATGCTTCATGTAGAATATGGCAGAGAAATCATTCACTGTTCATTTACAGGGCTACACAAAATAACTAGATTATAATGCGACAATAGCTGAAAATTGATGGAAGTGCATTTTAGGTTGTGCCGTATATTATTACTATAGGTTTATATTTAGGTGCACTTTGTGGTTTGTACATATTCTTCAAAAGATATACAGGGTTGCAAATATTTAAGCTATAATATTCTTTTTTATTGTTAGTGAAAGTGCTTTACTATAATATTTTACCATGTCCAGGAAAGATGCTCAGGAATGGAAATGAATTCCTCATAGACATATGATAAATAATGTATGTTTTTAAGCTAAAAAGGCATCGCTTGTGTTTTGTGTATTTACACGTTTTAAGGCTTCCTTATTACCAAAGCCATATTTTTTAATGTTTGATTATTGCCTGCGTCGAATAATTTCAGGAAACGAATAATTTCCGGAGATCCCCCTCACACAGAACTAATTATCATTAAAACTCTTCCGAAGCCTAATTTGAATTATTTTAACGTAGGTTTACATAACAGTACTCTTTTATGTTACCTCTTAATTTCCAACCTGTATTTATGGTATTAAATTTCAGGGTAATAGAAAGTCGTGTGAGTGGACACCAGATTATTTGTTGTTAAATTATGCTGATAATTCATATATATACAGATCAACGAATAAAAATTTACCTTCCGTATTCAGGAGGCCTCAAAATATCATATTATACAGAAAAAAAATCGCTCTCCAAAAGCTACTTTGTTTACAGTATGGGTATGAGAAATTAATTTTGCGTTCTGTGTCAGCAGTCTTCTTCGAAAAAAAAAAATGCAGCAAACACTTACACCAATTACATTTAATAATAATAATAAAAAAATGTTTACCTTAATTTTGGGTAGCCCTGTATATTGTGTATAAACTATATATACACATGACTTTGTGTACGTAAATTTAGTGTTATATGTAAAACAAGTAACACAAAATGAAATACACTTCCAGCAATTCCCAAAAATAGCTCCAATATATCGAAATACTCTGGGTAACCCTGTAAATGAATGATGAATGGTTGTTATACCAGAATCTACATAAAACATGCTTTTATGCGCATAAAAAATTTGTTCTTTTCATTTTGTTTAAGGCAGTCTGTACATGTCACACTGTACATATGAGAAATTTCGCTCACAGACGTAATGTATTTGAATTCTTTTGGATGACCCTGTAAACAAACAATTGTCTAATCATAACGAATACTTTAGTGTAGCACCGCAATATGATACGGATTTAGAATGCCGAATTGGATTTTCTGCTACTATTTGTTCTTGAGATATTCTAATAACACACAGACACACACACACACACACGCACACACACACACAAAGAGAGAGAGAGAGAGACCAACCACTAAAAACATGATTTTTGAATTCAGAGGATCTGAAAACGTGCAAATATAACAAAAGCTAATTTTCGGAAATTTGACTCAAAAACAATTCTTTCTCTACACCGTGTATATGAGTAAGAGAATGTATAAAGAAAGAAAAATGAATTTGAAAATTCCCTTTCAGTACATAAATTATTCATAAATTTTATTTGTTAAATTATCAATGAGTATTCTCTTGTGTATTCACTAAGGAAAAGGAGACATAACAGGTTAAAATAGCCGTCTTTCCCTGAATGATTTCTTTTTCTTCCCCCCCCCCCCCCAAACGCTTGATCAACGTGTGCCTTATTACAAAAGCAATAGTAATTCACTTTTGATACAACCCCTTAAGATTTGGCGAAAAATTCTAGAATTTTCAAATTGCAATAACTCAGCGAGATTTTGACTTAGAGAGATGATTTTTTTTTTATTTTGATTGTTAGAGCGAGGAGAATATTTTTCTAAATATAAGTCACATGATAGGAGGGGCCGTATAAAAATTAAATTTCGTATTTAATATGTATACAGCCCCTTGTACAAAAGAATGCCATATCTGAAATCTACTCTTAATTTGCATCAATTTTGTAATTGGAAGTTTGTTTCTATCTTTCTTAGTTTACGAGATAATCGCTGTAACATCTATTTTGAATCACCCGGTATATATATAAAAGAGTACTTCCTGAGTGAGTGAGGGGTGGGGGGTGGGGTGATTCATCATCGCTCAGACCAAACCCCTGGACCCAGAAGCATGAAATTTCGTGACAATGTTCTTTCTATGACGTAGGCATCCACTAAGAAGCAATTTTACAAAATTCGCCCCCAAGGGGGGGAGGGGGAGCAAAACGTGATTTCACAAAATCCTTCATATCTCAAACAAAAAAACAGATATCCGTAAAATTTTTGCTTTAAAATATAGCTAATACAAATGTCTAAAAACCAATTTCTGGAATTTTCCAAATTCGGTCCCCAAGGGGGGCAAAATGTAATTTCACATGCGTAAAACATGATTTCGCATAATCCTATATATCTCAAACAAAAAAATAGAAAAACGTGAAATTTTTTGCTCTAAAATATAGCTAATGCAAATATCTAAAAACAAATTTCTGGAATTTTAGAAATTCAGCCCCCAGGTGGGGTAGCAGGGGGGGGGGGGGCTAACGGGCAAAAACAAATAAAAATACAGTTAGGGCGTTCAAAATTGATACAGATAGGTTTTAGAGGCCTGCAAGTCGAATGAGGATATTTTCGATTGTGTAAAGTTATTAGGAGGGGCAGGAAGGGGGAGGGGAGAGGGGGGGGGGCAAAAAATAAAAATAGTTAGATCGTTCAAAATTGGTGTATAGAGGTTTTCGATACCTACAAATTGATTGCGGATATTTTCGAATTTGCAAAATTATTAGGAGGGGCGGGAAGGGGGGGCTTTGGGCAAAAACAAATAGAAATACAGTTAGGCCATTCAAAATTGGTACAGATAGGTTTCAGAGGCCTGCAAGTCGAATGGGGATATTTTCGAAAGTGTAAAGTTATTAGGAGGGGAGGGGGGGGGCAAAAAATAAAAATAGAGTTAGATCGTTCAAAATTGGTATATAGAGGCTTTCGATACCTACAAATCGATTGTGGATATTTTCGAATTTGTAAAATTATTAGGAGGGGCGGAAAGGGGGGGTTGGCAGTAAGAGGGGGGCTATTGGCAAAAACAAATAGAAATACAGTTAGGCCGTTTAAAATTGGTATAGATAAGTTTTAGAGGACTGCAAGTTGAATGGGGATATTTTCGAAAGTGTAAAGTTATTAGGAGGGCAGGGAAGGGGGGGGGCAGAGGGAAAAAAAATAAAATAGAGTTAGATCATTCAAAATTGGTACATAGAGGTTTCCAATACCTACAAATCGATTGCGGATATTTTCGAATTTTTAAAATTATTGGTAGGGGTGGGAAAGGGGGAGTGGTGGGGCAAGCATAGAAGTTTTTGATACTTACAAATCGATTGTGGATATTTTCGAATTTGTAAAATTATTAGGATAGACGGGAGGGGGGGCGAAGGGGGAAAATAATAGAAATAAGAGTTAAAGCATTTTGGGAATTTTTTCCGAAGGCAGTGAGAACCCGGTGCGACATTTTTCCTTATCAGATTTTAAATAATAATAATAATAATTGATAAAAACTAATGCAATTTTGAGAATTCAGTAATTATCGTGATTCATTTAAAAATAGGGACCAGCGAAGCGGGCGTTGCCTGCTAGTAAACTATATATAGAAAAGAGAAGATGAGTGCAATGACAAATAGAAATTTGGGGAAAATATTTAAACATATCAGAAATATGAAAGATTTGTAAGAATTGACAGAAATTATATTATTTCTTAGATACATACGAGAAAATAATATTAATAATTTATTCTGTGCATCGGTTCAAAAATATCCTGTTTGTAAAAATTAAAAACTGAATTGAAATTGTTATGGCATATATATATATATATATATACATAGGAAATAATTGCTTTTTTATCCCAATAGGAATAAATAATAATTATAAGATTTAAAAAAACTACTTTTTATATGCCATGTTTTTAAATTTTCTGTTGAATCATAGCTATAGGATTAACACTTTATCAATGCATATAAAATTTTTAAAGTGATAATAACGTCAATTTTTGTGAGATGCATAATTTATTTATTTATTTTTATGTCAAAAAAAAATAATAATAATAACTCGTAAATTTTTTTTGGCAACAATTAAAGTATAGCTAATTTTAAATCTATTAGGAGGTAATTATTTTCATATTTTAATTAATTAAAAGAAAACTTATCAAAAATTAAAAAATCGGGCTTCAAGGTATAGCGTTGTCATTGTGTTTTGAACTATTCTAAAAGTTTCAAATGTCTAGCTTGTGCTGAACAAACAAACAAGAAAATGAGTTAATAAAAACATGGTAAATTGCAAGGTGTTTCAAAAGGCTAAAATAAAATAAAATAAATAAATAAAAAATTAATAATTCATATAATAATAATAATTAAAAAAAAAAAATGCCTTTTACACAGAAATTCTAGGAATGATGAAGGATTTTGTTTTGAAAATAATCCATTATAAAAGTTACTTTTTTATCCAATATCTAACAATGTCTAATTAATGATTAATTACATGACAGTTTATCTGAGAGCTAAATTTTAACATTAAAAATTTATTAAAACATTATTAGAAAATAAAAGATAAAATGAAAATGACCATTTATGCCAGTAATTATGTTTAATTACTCTTTTTAGAATGTTACATCCCACCTAATAATCTATTGCCTCAAAACTGTACCCAACAACATTTCTTGATCAGACATTTTGAGTCATTCTTATATCCGTTTCAGAAATGCATTAATTTCTTTAATTTACAAAGGAACGAATTTTTGATTTTTTACAATCTTTTGTATTACACTGTATGTACAGTCATGGAAAGTTAAATACCTTCCACCAATTCAACAAAAGAGTTGTCGTTAATAATATTAAAAAAAAGTTAATTAGGAACGGTCTCTACCATTATAACTGTAAGCATGAATTAGTGTTAGGGCTTAGGTTGTTGCTCTACGGCCTATTTTTGCATATTAAAACCCTTTAAACCAGAACCTATGAGTTAAACTGGATTCCGAACATCCACAAACGTGTATGGTTAAACCAGTAATATTATATATATATATATATATATATATATATATCTTTTTCAGATGATAAACTGTTGAAAAACACAAAAATTATAGCAGAAAGTAAGTTTATTTTATAGATTACTATGCATAAATTTCTTATGTAAATATAAAGATTACTAAAAAATAAAAATACTTATAATCTAATTATACTATACTTTCCATCTTTTTTTAGATTTAAATAAAAAAAGAAAAAAAAAGACACCCAAATTCCACAAACAAAAAACTACAGTTAAAAGTTTGTATAAAAAATTAATAAAAGATTAATTTACATAAAGTTAATATGCTTAAATGCAATATAATATGAAATCTAACATTATAAAATTTATTTTTTTAGATCCTCAGGTGTTAAGAAGATTCAGACAATTTAAAAACAATCTTAAAGTATTTGAAAAATATATTAGATAATCAAAAATATGTTTTTGAAAAATGTTACATGTGCTTGGCATAAGACAAGTTGAGGAATTTTTCAATTTTTCAATAGTCAAACAGAAGAAATTATTGAAAAATTCATAACTGATGTAAATACTCAAATATAATCAAAAGACTTGAAAGATTTGATGCCTAATCGTTATAAAATGTTATATGGAAAAGATACAAGGGTATACAATTTTAAAGAAATGTTAAGTGTTATTTTGAAAACAACAAAAGATAAATTAACAGTGGATATAATTGATTTCTTGTGGAATTTTGTATATACTACAGAGAATTTACCCGAATTTAAGTATGAGGATCCAGATATTGCTTTTATTTTGAACAGTAGACATGACTATGGAATGCACATTCAGTTCTATTTACATTTATTTATAAATGACATTATATTGCCTAATTAAAATGCACAGAGATAATGTTAAATTTGTAAAGTGTATTCAAACATTAGCCAGATCCAAATATGGATTTTGGAGATAAAAATATAATTGTTTAATTTAAATAATCAATGTATTATTATTATTATTATTTACTTTTTGTTTTCTTTAAATATTTGTTTTCTAATAAAAAAAATGTTATTTGCTTCAGTTTTTTTTTTTTTTTTTTTTTTTTTTTTCATAGATTTGAAAATATATCTTTATATTCATTTGCATTTTTAAAAAAATATTTAAAAAATATATATTTTTTAAATATTATATCTAAAAAGGATATATATATATATATATATATATAATAAAAATGATCTAATAAGCATAGTAGAAGCCAAGCAACAGATACAAGATCACTGAAACACCAATGACCAATAAGATAAAAAAAAAAAAAAAAAAAAAAATCATCAGTGGATGAAATACACTAATGTAAAGAAACCAGATCTATTAATTAACAGCCTGCAAAACAAACGAATCAATAAAGTAAAACAACAAATCTTAACTTAAAACCATAAACTTATCAAAATTAATGAAAAAACAACCTAAGAAACACAAGGTAGGAAGAAGGAGGCAGGCGGCAAGACTTGTGACTTGCCTGTGGGGTTACACTAGTTTTATGCCGGCAACACTCCCCGAGCCTGCCACAACCAGAACAGGAACCATATGGGTTTAAAAATGCAAATTACAAAGCAGATGAACAACAATGAAACCACGAAGCCACAATGAAATTCACCGATTGATCACATTGTGTTTAACAGTATAATTAGAACATTAAATATAGTTGACAACTCAAAAAGGAAAAAACTGAAATTTTAATGGAAAATGAAAGTTTGCATAGTAATACAAAGCAAATGCAACAAGCCTTCTACTTTTTTTTTTTTTTTAAATTTAATTTCACAAACCCACCCAACCATCCAGCCTAACAACACCACCCCACCTCCGTAATCAAACATCTGCCCACCCAACCGCCACCTTTTTTATTGTCTTTTATTATTTTATAATTTTTTTGTTGATATACACAAGAGTGTACACAGCTTTTTTTTGTTTTTTTTTTTGTTTTTTTTTTTGTTTTTTGTACTGACAGAGACATGGTTAAGGATATAAAATAGAAAATACAAAGTTTTTAGGAAAACCCATTTTAGCAGTGGCTGTGATCAGTTTATTAATATTCTTGTTTTTAAACTTTGCAGAGCATAAATTATTAATTCGAAATAAATGGTTAATGATGATGTTTCTAAATACCGAAAGATGCAGACATGAATTAAAATGTGTAAATAAGTTTACATTAAAACAAAAATCTTGCCGTTTGTCATAGATATCTGTGTAAAGTTTATTACCATCGATGATTATTTTGAGATCTAAAAAGTTAATAGATTGATTAGTCAGAGTATTTTGAGTTAGCTTTAAATTAGGTGGATAATTGAAGGAAAAGCCATTTTGTGAGTTCTTGTTGAGATAAAATACAATAATATCATCGATGTAACGATAAAATCGAACATCATCATTGCAAATTTGCTTTTCATAATAATAAAGATAGAGATCTGCCAAAATACTGGAGCTACAACCTCCTTGTGGAATGCCTAATCGTTGCAAATAGATATCGTTGTTGTGGAAGATATAATTATTATGGATAACAAAGTTAAGAAGTGTTTTAAATTTTTCTTCTTTAAAATTGTAAGGAAGATTAATTTGAGCTTTATATTCTTGAAAAAGACTGTAAATGATATTACTAAGATCTGATAACTCAATATTATTGAAAAGATCTTGAAAGTCAAAAGTCATAATATTGTCTATTGAATCGAGCGATTTGATGTATTGAATTAATTGAAAGCTATTTTTAAGACAGTGTAAATTATCAACTTTGCAAGTACATTTGTAAATTTGTTTTAGAATATCCAGTAGAGCTTTATTAGCATTGTTGTTATAAGTGTTACACCCAACAGTGACAGTGCGAAATTTAATTGGATATTTGTGAAACTTAGGTATGAGAACTATATAAGGATAATTAAAGTTATTGAAGGGAAGTTGAAGTAGTTTATAGTAATTATGTATTTTTCGGTTATTAATAATAAGGTTATTATTAGTTAAACTGAAGATGTTACTATTATTGATTGAAGAGTTTAAAATAGAGAGATAGTAGGATTTACAAATAATGGCATAATTATTAGGTGATTTGTCAACATAAGTGATCACAAGTCATCCTGTAGTGATTTGATTGAGTTAAGAAGTACAGATTTTTTAAATAACACCAGATTTGAAGAATTGATAAATAATGCATTTTTGATTTTTTGTAACACTAAAACTTTCCATTGAGTGAAGTAGGCAATAGGTTTATTATGAGTAATAGATATTTTATAAATAAATAAATCTAGGTCATAAGAAAACTGTTGTAAGATTTGTGGAATGCTAGTTTTAACTGGAAGTCTAAATTTGGTGCCAAATTTCATGAATTTTTTTAATTGATAATTGTCAATAATATTGAGATTACCTGTGATAATGTGTCCATGGTCTCTGTCAATAAATTTTGAGAAAGAAGGATCATTGCATTTACAGGTTACAGTGTTAGTAAAAGAGGTAGACTTAGATACAGAATTATAATTGAATATCTTTTTTCCAAGAGGAAGAGGATATTTGAAGGTACGAGATAGATTTAAATCTTTAATCGGAAACATACATTCTTTGTCATTAATGATAGACGTAATGTTAATACTGTTCAATATTTGATTTGTAAAATTCACAATTAATTGAGTATTTGTTTTAAATTTGTGGGGCTTTTTATTAATTTTTAAATTAAATTGTTTGATTTTATACATTATAATATCATAAAAAATGTCTGAAAAATGTTTATTATAGGATTGGCTTTGAAAGACATTCAGAAAGTTTACTAAGTATTTCTTTTTAATTGCAAAAATAAATTTTCGAATAATGAACCAGTTATAGTTAGATAAGTAATTAGTCTGTAGATCTGAAATGAGTTTAATAATGGCACTTTTAGAAAAGATTAAATCTGTTTTTTTACTACCTCGTTTAGTTCTAGAAGTTTTATTGTTAATTTTGTGATTGAGTTGTGCATAAATAGTCGAATAATCATGTAGAGGGTTGATGTTAGAATATGCTTTAATAGTTTTACTAAAGTATTCGGAATTTAGGCCATATGGATAAATTGTATTATAATATTGCATAAATTTTGATTCAAGAAATAGACGCTCACTTTTATTTTTCTGAATTTTTACAATCTCTATGGTACATGAATTAAAATTATGTGATTTAAAGTGTTGTAATTCTATAGTTGATTTAGAAGGTGCAGCTGAAAGGTTTTTAGAATCTGATCGATGCTGATTAATGCGTAAATGTAGAGGAGTTGAAGTTTCACCAATATAACTAAGTTTACAATGACCACAACTGATTTTATAAATAACATTGTATGCCTGACAAAATGGAACCAAAGATTGATTATTATTCAATTGTGTGTGAGAGGCCATAGGGCAAGTTTTACATCTATTAGAACCGCATGTTCTAAATTGAAGTAAAGGAGGAGGAGATGATAGGTAACTGGATGTCGATCCAAGGATATCCCTATAAATATCCTTGTACCGGGCACAATACTGCTGTGAAGCAAAGTATTTTTTGCCAGGATCTAAAAATTTACTAAACAGAGTCATAGAGAAAAAATGTTTTTGTATATTAAAAATCACAAGGCAAGTAAGTATTTACATTAGTTTTATCGAAAGTGGGCTATACCAAATTCAATTACATTATTAAATTGATTCTTGACTAATAAGTATCTGGATTAATGAAAAGTGAAGAGAGAACTAAAAAAAAAAAAAAAAAAAAAAAAAAAAAATAATAATAATAATTAAATAATATGTACATATTTACACTAAACCTCCTTTGACCTAATCTATTGATTTGGTTCCAATTACAAATTAAATTCTGCCCATTTTTGATTTGGTTCCTATTACAAATTAAATTCCGCCCATTTTTTTAAAGTAAAGTAAGAAAAACTAACCATCACAATTCACAAAATGTCAGGCACAAAATGCTAAATAATAATGAGAATTAAATATTCGACTATACATACACAACATATTTATTTTAAAGATATTTATCTAATGAAAGAATAAATTATTAAAGTAAGTTGCCAACTATACAGTTAGTTATAAATGATCCAGGGCCAGTGACATAATACTGTCGCAAAACTTCACAACACTACAAGAATCATAATATAATATAAATTTTAAATCAATAAATAACATATTGAAAAAATTAGAGAAATTACAGAAATAATACAAATTGTAAGAGCGCAAATGCAGCTTTATACAAAGTGTATAATACAAAAATTAGTGTTAATGCCAATTTAAGACAAATCTAAATATATGAAATTCATATATTAGATAATTTAAATGACATAAAGCAATAAGTTTTATTAAACACAAAATACATTCAAAATTTATGCGCAATTGCAGCAGGTTTAATTTTAAATGTAAATATAATAAAAATGATCTAATAAGCATAGTAGAAGCCAAGCAACAGATACAAGATCACTGAAACACCAATGACCAATAAGATAAAAAAAAAAAATCATCAGTGGATGAAATACACTAATGTAAAGAAACCAGATCTATTAATTAACAGCCTGCAAAACAAACGAATCAATAAAGTAAAACAACAAATCTTAACTTAAAACCATAAACTTATCAAAATTAATGAAAAAACAACCTAAGAAACACAAGGTAGGAAGAAGGAGGCAGGCGGCAAGACTTGTGACTTGCCTGTGGGGTTACACTAGTTTTATGCCGGCAACACTCCCCCAGCCTGCCACAACCAGAACAGGAACCATATGGATTTAAAAATGCAAATTACAAAGCAGATGAACAACAATGAAACCACGAAGCCACAATGAAATTCACCGATTGATCACATTGTGTTTAACAGTATAATTAGAACATTAAATATAGTTGACAACTCAAAAAGGAAAAAACTGAAATTTTAATGGAAAATGAAAGTTTGCATAGTAATACAAAGCAAATGCAACAAGCCTTCTACTTTTTTTTTTTTTTTTTTTTTTTAAATTTAATTTCACAAACCCACCCAACCATCCAGTATATATATGCATATATATATATATAGATCTACTAGCAGACCCGGCCACGCGTTGCTGTGAATAAGTTATACGTTGAATTATACGGCTGTAAACTATTTAGTACAGTCAAATTATTATTTACGAACAAAGACGAAAACGTTGTAGCCGATGTAAAAACCCACAGGGTTGAGATTCGAAACTTAAGTCAAAATCTGGAGGTGATTGATAAAAATTTTCGTAGTGTTGATATTAAGCACAAATTAATTTTATTGTAGGGTCCTATAAATTTTAATGGAGAAGTGATATATATTATTTCTAATGCTACTTTGGATAAAATTGCTAAAATGACTAATATATAAATTAAATTCTATTAAAATTCTATTAAAATAAAAGTATAAAAGAAACAGACGATTTTAAAATCAATTTTTATGGAGGAGTGAAATATAATATATGCTATAATGGATAATTTTACTATAAAATGACCTCATCATTTTAAATATTTTAAAGAGGGCAACAGCTGTAGTTATAAAAAGGAAAACAATAAGGCTAAACCAGAAAAATAAGTAAATTTGATAAATATTTTAAAACTTTAAAATTGGAAATCTTATGAAATATTGGACATTTAAAGTAAATACATGTATCATTTTAAATAGAAAAAGATTTTGGAAAAGTTTAGTGTATTTTAACGAAGTGATGAGAAGTTTTTGAGCATGTTAAAATTTTAATAGTAAATTCAAGTTAATAAAGATGGGAAACATTGAGGATTAAGATAAGAATAATTATAAGATAAAAAAAAAAAAAAAAAAACTTTTTATATACCATGCTTTTAAATTTTAATATACTAATAATATACTAATTAAAAGGAAAATGATAAATATTCTATCATAGTTTGAAGTCAAATTTGTTTTCAAATGTCTAAATAAAATATCTGATGTAAGATACTAATATTTTGCAGCGGAATAGATTTCATTTCTGTCATCCTTGGCGAAAAAAAAAAAAGAATATCGCCAAATTATCTGGCGAAAACATTTAATTCCTTTCAAAAATCATGGTTATTTTAACAACTTATATTAAAAGAGTAATGAATAATATGAAACAATATTTCGTACAATATATATTACATGTCATACATACGTACAATGAATAATACATATTACATTTCGTACAATGCATACATCTGGCATGTATATTTTCGTGTTACGCTTTTGATCGCCAAATAATAATACATAATAATAAAAAAAAAAGCCAAGGGCGACAGAGTTTTGAAATTTAAAATTAAAATTTTGTCAATTCGACAGCAAAATAATTCAATCTAACACCCGCGATAACTAATACATATCTATACCCAAACATAAGGATTAAAATCGGGAAATAAATTTCCTCGATTTTTAATAATTTCTTACAAAAAATCCAGTGGGCAATTAACATAGGAAATCTTTTTCTTGGCTGCACAGACGGTCAGTGAGTCACACTTTGCTTGCGTATAGAACTCATAGATATAGTATAGCATATATAGAATAGAGTGATCATTGGGGAGAAAAAAGTTATTCCTTTTCATTTGGGAAAAGACGACGTTTTTACCAAAATATGGCCGTCTTTCCCCGAGTGAATACACACGGGAATACATACTAATATTTTAGCAAATAAAATTTATGAATAATTTATTTGCTAAAGGGGAATGGAAGACTCCAGATACAGTTTCAAATTCATATTTCTTTCTTTCTTTTCTTTCTTTTTTCTTTCTTTTTTTTTTTTCAATACCACTTAATGGCTGTTTCCAAAGCTTTTATTTATTTTTTTTTTTTTTTCGGCATCAAAAATCTTTGTACGATAACATGGGGATGAGAGATCTATATATATTACTATATCTATGATAGAACTACATTAGCACTTTATCAATGTGTATAAAATCTTTAAATTGATTATGACGTCAATTTTCGTGAGATGCATAATTTAACTTTTTATAATTTTTTAACGATCACGTTTGATTAAATGATCACGTTAATATTTATTTTTATGTCAAAAGAATATGAACTCGTATTTTTTTTTTTTGGCAACAATTAAATTAATGGAACTCACAGATATTTTGGAGCAACTTTAATAAAGGTCTATAATTAACAAATAATTGCAATAAAACAGTATTGTGACAATAAATTGAGATAAAAACTATCCTATCTCTCAAGTTGGACCAAACTGCACACAGTGTGCAAAATTTCATTAAAATCGGTTCCTTAGTTTAGGAGTTTACCCCGGACAAACATCGTGACACGTAATTTATATATATATACAGATATAATTGTACATACGTTATTAAATAGACTAAATTTTTTTGAATTTATCATAAATGAATAAAATTTTCTTTGATGATAACACTTATCATATATTACATATTATTCAATTTGAATCTAGTATAAAATTAACAGAGTACGGTCGATATAATAAACATTTTGGATGTGCTGCAATTAGTATGACTTTACCTATATGTAAAACTGTTTTTAAAAACTTATTAGATTCCTTTGATACAATTTATTCAGTTATTGATGGTGACCTTTTCATTATAGGAAATGACAAATATTGTATTTTTAATTCTATAAAACGATGTTTGGTGACTCCTGTTTCAAAAATAATATATTTAGATCGATGTCATTATGAAAATATTTATAAATCTGATGATAAATGTTTATATGTATTACATAATCCAAATGAACTACTTTTATTAAAAGAATCAAATGAAAAGTACAAATGCCATGTTTTACAAGCAATTCAAATTAAATGTTTAATTTGCCCATCCAGGAATAAAAAAGGAATAAAACATTTTACAAAAGAATACCTAGTTATGGGAACTATACAATTTAAATATACTTTTATTCATTTTAATAATAAGAAAAATCAAGATATAAAAATTCATATGAAATTTCATGAAGCTACTGATTTTGAAGATGTAACGAATAAAAGTTGTATTTATAATATATTACAAAACCTATATAGAGATAATTATAATGGAAAAAAAAATTTGATATAACAAATTTTTAAAGTTAAAATGTAGGAATGATAAATATTGAAGACTAAAAAAATTATTTAAACATCTGCAGAAGAAAAACCATTTTGTTAAAAAAAAAAAAATTCTAATACATTCGATTTTAGTATTTATTTAAAAAAAGCAATAATGACATATATATATATAAATAATTTTCTCCAGCAGGGATGATATTTTTCAACTGTTTTTATAGTTTTTTTCAGCTTTTTTTAAAAAATGTTTTTGATGTGTATTTGTTCATTTTTTATAGATTGAAGGTTAAAATAAATATGTATTACGCGCATGTAATAGGTTTTGTCGTCAAAATTCTAGTATTTTATTTCAATATCTTTGCGTACAGATTCAGCTTTTTTGTATTTTTGCTAATCTCATACCTGCCCCAGGTGAGGCCTCGAACTCACAACCTCGGCATAACTCACAATTATACTGTTTTATAAGTACCACATGCTAGCCAATTGCGCCACTGGGAACATTATTGCTTTATCAAAAAAAAGAAAAAATAGATGTTGTTGTGGAAGATATAATTACAGTAGAATTTCTATTATCCAAAACTCTCCGTTAACCGAAGTCTGTTCCTTCTTCACTTTTTTTTTTTTTTCACTTCCTACTATCATTCAAAATTTTCTCGTAACAAACATGCATTTTTAAAGTTTTTTTTTTTTTTTTTTTTCTTTTCCCACATTCCTTTTGTATGCAAGCCGTCCTTTCCAAACTACGAGTGCAGATAAATATTTTGGAATTTCCTTTAGAATTTCTTCTCACAAGCTCAATTCTCGGTATGAGTGTACTCTTCCCCACTTTCAAACGTCCCTGTTCTAAACAAAAACACACCCCATTTCGAAATGTGGAAGGTCATTCTGCCGAGTCCCAGAACAATCGAATGTTATTGCACCCTCTGATTGTAAGCAAGTGCAAAGAACCTAACCTCTTTTGTCATCTCAAGAACAGAGAAATTTTCATTGCAACAGAATTTGAAAATTTCTGTCACTTTTGATTCCTCTGAACTCATGCTTTTAAGGAAACTTCGGGATAGAGTTGCACGGCAAAGGATGACCAATTTACACCAGATTAAGCTTCCATTTAAACCATTGTGAGTTTTTGTTTCTGAAATAAATTTATTTTCATTTATAATTTTCATTTATTTAACAGTTAAAATAGTCATAATAACAGTTAAATGACGATACTACATATTAAACTAGATGACAGGGGTCGTACTCTCCGCCCCTTTTTCAGGACACACTTAAGAATAAGAAATTTTCTCCTATTTTGCCACCAGTAATTTCATGCAGAAATTTTTATGGTACTTTTTATAGAAATGTCTCCAGATTAATCTGGTTAGAGATCATCGTAAAAAAATAGTGGTAGGAATAGAGGCGGAAATTTGTCATATTTGAGAGTGTTCTGAAAAAAGGGTGGAGAGTATGACCCCTGAGGTGATTATTGATGAATTCTTGATTATCCGAAAATTTCGACTATCCGAAGTAGGTTCGATCCCAATTACTTCGGATAATCGAGGTTCTACTGTAATATGGATAACAAAGAAGTGTTTTGAATTTTTTTGCTTTAAAATTGTGAGGAAGATTAATTTGAGTTTTATATTCTTGAAAAAGACTGTAAATGTATTTCTAACAAGGAGAGGTCACGACATGGAAAATTCAGATCGGGACGAAATTGCGCAGGATTGTAGTATACTATGAGGGTAACAACATATTAAAGCAGTAGGACCCGCTATCCACAAAATTTCGAGAAAAAAAGCATTTAAAGTTTCAGTAATCTTTAAATACAAGTTATTTCGGAAGCGAGCAAGCACCTCAGTGGTGTGATCCTAAAGTGAGAGTCTCCCACCCTGATGACTTGGGTTCGAAGCTACCTACGGGACTAATTATTTTTTTTCCTTTAACTTTTTATTTATTTTACTTTATTTTACAATTCAATTCAAAATTTGAAAATTTTAATAAAAATTTATTTAATTTTCTTGAGTATAAAATAACTTTTTCTATTTTTAATATTTATAACTTAAAAATACAATAAGTTTCTATAACTTAAAAAATAAAGTTTAGTTTTACAAAACCCTAAATAAGAAACATAAAGAAAAACAGACAAATATTTAAATAATTAAAAAATAAGCAAGCTGTAAACAAAGTGTAAAATAGTTAGCAGGTGTACTTAAATCTTGGTTTGAGCTTCCTGATTTGGTTTGAATGTGTATAAATTACGTAAACACTTCAGCTTGTTAATAATAAAGGGCAGGTGGAATTTTATTTTGTGCACAGAAGGATTAAAAAAAAAAAAAGGAAGTCGTTATCGAAAAAGAAATGATGTTCATTAATATTTAAAATCTACATTTAAAGATAACATTTCTTTACCTGTAATAATTTAATAGCATCGTAATCCTATACTATAATTTTTCAAGAAACTGTATTGATTTGAGAAGTAATTATTTAATTTGGATAGTAATTATCTATGCAATTAAAATCACCATTTCTATGTAATTTTTTTTTTTTTTTTTGTAATTTAAAAAATAAAATTAAATATACCTAAAATAAAATAAAATAATTAGATAAATAATTAAAAACAGTTTCTTTAGTTTTACCTTATTTTACAGTTAAAATAAAACAAAAATTTATTTTTTAAGTTATATAAATTTATTGTATTTTTAAGTTATAAATATTAAAAATAGAAAAAGTTATTTTATACTCAAGAAAATTAAAAAAAAAATTTATTAAGATTTTCAAATTTTGAATTGAATTGTAAAATAAAGTAAAATAAATAAAAAGTTAAGATTACATAAAAAGTTAAGATTACATAAAAAGTTAAAGAAGAAAAAAAAAAAAATTTAGTCCCGTAGGTAGCCTCGAACCCAAGTCATCTGGGTGGGAGACTCGCGCTTTAGGATCACACCACTGAGGCACTTACTCGCTTGCGAAATAACTTGTATTTAAAGATTACTGAAACTTTAAATGCTTTTTTCTCGAAATTTTGTGGATAGTGGGTCCTACTGCTTTAATATGTTGTTACCCTCATAGTATACTACAATCCTGTGCAATTTCGTCCCAATCTGAATTTTCCATGTTGTGACCTCTCCTTGTAAGATCTGATAACTCAATATTACTGAAAAGATCTTGAAAGTCAAAAGTCACAATATTGTCTATTGAATCGAGCGATTTGATGTATTGAATTAATTGAAAGCTATTTTTAAGACAGTGTAAATTATCAACTTTGCAAGTGCAATTGTAAATTTGTTTTAGAATATCCAGTAGAGCTTTATTAGCATTGTTGTTATAAGTGTTACACCCAATAGTGACAGTGCGAAATTTAGTTGTAGGTTTGTGAAACTTAGGTATAAGAACTATATAAGGATAATTAAAGTTATTGAAGGGAAGTTGAAGTAGTTTATAGTAATTATGTATTTTTCGGTTATTAATAATAAGGTTATTATTAGTTAAACTGAAAATTAGTTAGTGACAAGTTTAAAATAGAGAGATAGTAGGATTTACAAATAATGGCATAATTATTAGGTGATTTGTCAATATAAGTTTTCACAAAGTCATCCTGTAGTGATTTGATTAAGTTAAGAAGTACAGATTAAAAAAAAAAGATTTGAATAAATGAGAAATTAGAGCATTTTTAATTTTTTGTAACACTAAAACTTTCCATTGAGTGACGTAGGCAATAGGTTTATTATGAGTAATAGATATTTCATAAATAAATAAATCTAGGTCATAAGAAAACTGTTGAAAGGTTTGTGGAATGCTAGTTATCTTTATTATATATATATATATATATATTGTCTTATTTAATTTATCTGTTATATTTTTATTTATACAATAATATCTCGGCATTTTTATTATGTACATTTTTAAGCACAATTGTGCAGAGATTGGTAATGTGTTGTGGAAATTACTCTAAAATATGACATTATGCCTAAATTATAAAATATTAAAGATAATTTCATTTATCTTATGAATATTTTGCCTGCCAGTGATCTTGGTTGTATTGAATAACACTGTTCTAAATTATACAACCGAAATTCCTTTTCAATGCTCTGTAGAAACCTGTGCCACACATTTTATGAAGGCTTTTCTGGTGATGGCCATCATACTGAACATTTGCTATCCTCGCTGCCTTTATTTTATTTATTTATTTTTTCTTTTCTTCCTTATGTTATACTTTCTATTTTTCCCAATAATTTGCATTTGCCCGCTGTATACTTTTAGTAAATAATTTTTCTTTTCACTTACACACTTAGATTTTTTTTTTTTTTTTTTTTTTTTTGCCTAAAGGATTCCAAATGCAGGGCTACATGAACTTTTTTTCCTTTCTTTTTTTGTAGAATAAACTTCTTTACTACATACATTTTCCCCTTTAGAATGCATTCATCTAATCATTTAATAAATAATTTTACACTTAACCTTGCATTTATTTATGTAACAAAACCCATGATTGACCTTTTTTGTTTTACAAAAAAAGAAGTATACTTAATTAAACATTAATAAATTTGAAATAAAACTTCATCAAAAAATAAACTTATGGTACAACTGGCATCATTCATTCATTTATTTATTATTATTTATATATATTTCCTTATGAATGTAGTTTTATAAGAATTTTATTTAATTAAAAGAAAAATAGTGACAATCATAATAATGTTAATACCTAAACAATTTGTCGAAAAGTGTAATGCAATTATAACAATTTTTAGCGTCACACTTATTTATGCAACTAAACAATGAACTGGATTTTTTCTAAGCTAACAAATCTCTAAGTTTCAAAAGAAGATCTCATAAATCTATTAAAATGGTTATTTTAAATTTAGTTTAAGGATTGGAGATTATACCTCATTATGTTATATAAAAAATTATACTTATAGGACTAAAGTTTTGTGTATAGGGACACAAAAAAGAATTGCAAGCATTGTAATCTCCAGTTAGAATTTTTAAAAGTGCATTTTGATGTATGTTTTTCAGCTGCACAAAAGCACATTTTCTCTAAAAACTGGCATGAACAGTATTAATATTTTGTGTGCAGTGTCACATCAAGACAACACAACTTAAAATGCTTGGAAATGCATTTTAAGTTGTGTTATATCATTATTATTATTATTTTGTATTTATTTATCAAATTTTAGTTTGTTGTATGGTGCATATACAATATATACTGGCATGGCATGCAAGATTAAAAGAATAACCTGTTTTGCTGTTTTCTTCTTTTCAGGAGTTGATCCAGGTTTTAAAATTTGGGGCCCATTTTTGTGAAATTTTTATTTATTTTTGTGAAAAAAATTGTGTGAAACATTTCATTTTAGCAATTACTCTAATATGTAATATAAAGTTAATAGCATTTCATTGAACAAAATATAGACATTCATTAAAAATACTGTAAGCGAACAAAATATAGACACTCATTAAAAATACTGTAAGCATGGAAAATCTTACAAAATTATCATTTATATAAAACTAAATCTTGTGAAAGGGTTGTTCTTATGAATCTGAATTTTGTGAAGGGACCCATTTTAGAGATTTGAATTTTGTGTAAGGGCAGCAAAAAGGTCCCAATTTTTGCCTGGATCGACCCCTGCTTTTACACATGATTTTTAAACAAATGAACATAAAATTTGGATGGTGTATTAATTATAAAATCATTAATCGGATTTTATATAAATTTAACATTATTAATAATTTTTAAACTGTTTTAGAAGTCAAAATTAAATGAAAAATGGTCTTAAGAGGGACTCTCTCTATGTATCGTCCTCGGAAGCCAAGGACAATGTTATTGTATGGAGAATTTTGCCCCATTATATTATAACTCATTAACTAATACATATTTTTAAATTCCGTTTTCACATTAAAAAAAATTCACAGCTATTAAACAATTTATCATTTTCTAAAAATTGATTTTTTAAATTTTTAATATTTTATTTTGAGGTTGCAAAATGCAAATTTTCACAATGTGAAATTTTAACACTTTTGAGCTTAAAAATGAAATCTTAAAAATTAAAATAATCAAATTTTAGAAAGCGGTAAACAGTCTACCAATTGTGAATTTTAATGTGAAAGTGGAATTTATAAATATGTATTAGTTAATGAGTTATAACCGGACAAAATTCACGATAGAAGGGCATTGAATTGGGCTTTCAGAGATAAGTTGAGAGTCCCCTTTAGAATGCATTACAGATAGGTGTGAAGATAAACATGCAACCTTAAAACCAGATTTTTCTTCCTGTATTCACTTTTCTGTTCCTTTTTTTTTTTTTATATATATATGGGAATTAACTCAGAAAATAAACATATAAACATGAAAATTGGGTGAGTTGTTCATAAGTCAATTATGGGGGGGAAAAATACATATACTAAGCGACAAAAAAAAAAAAAAAAAAAAAACGCACTTGGATATTTTCCTTTTCACCATCTACAACTGCCAATTTTATCATTTAAAAAGCAAATTTTTGGACAGATTTTATTATGTTGTCCTCCGCATACACTTTAGTATTGAGTTTAGTGTTAAAAACAAAATGCAATTGTCAGAAAAACTGTAATTTTAGAAATTATTTCAAAAATGGTAAGAATAAGGCAGTTAGCGATACCACAAAAAGTATTAATTTTTGCATGAAAATCAACAAATATTTTAATATGTGAGATAGCAAAATAATTAAATGTTAATGAAATATTAGTAAAATGGTTTTTAGCAAAATATAAAATTTTTTGGCCATTTAAACTGGAAATTTGGCTTTAGGCGGCAGCCACGTTGTTCATCCAAGCAAGATAACTGCAAGTTAAAGAGCAAATGTTTAAAAATCAATTTGTATCACGTTCAGAACTTTAAAAATATTTTTTAAAAGTGTATAGCAAAATACTTTCTTCAAAAATAGTCTGGAAGCAAATTAAACAAGGCAGGTTAAAAACAAGAAGATCCGCAAAAAAGCCATTATTAAAGACAAAGAAAGAAAAAAAAAAAGACTTCAGTTGACAAAAAATTTTAAAAAATTAGCAGTGAATTATCGGGCTAAACTGAGTTTTTCTGATCAAGTTTAATTTATATCGAGCTGATGAAAAATAGTACTAGGATGGTAAAAATGGGATTGACTTAATGAAAACTGCTCTCTTAAAACAGTGAGTCACTGTTTTAAGAGAGCAGTTTTCAGCAGAATGTGTCACTGTCAGTGACACATTCTCTGCACATTATGGTACGGAGGTGCATACTTTTCCAAAGAATCAGACAAATTTTCATGCTCAAAGGATTAATTAACTCAAAAATAACACAGTGATTATAAAAGTGGCACCTGACCGACTATTTTGGAGGTATTTCAGACTTCTCTTCAAATAGCATTTCAAGATAATGCACCTTGCTGTACGGCATCTGTGGTATGTCAATTTGAATGAAATTGTTAAAATTACCTATCCATGCCCATGAGCACCTATAATTCTGTAAGTAGTAATATCTTTTTACACTCTAACTAAGTTAAATCCTACAAAGAATGTTGTAGAATTTCTTCTTTATTAGACTTGGAAACAGTCCTAATCTCAATTCTCTCGAAAATGTTTAGTTATAAAAAGGTGCAGGAAGAGAGAGGAGGATTCAAAATTTGCAGCCTACAACTTTGCAAGAACTAGAAAAATTATTTACAATATTTAGCACTGTGAAATTTTTGAGATTTATATCAAAAAACGGTATAATACTATGCCACTGTGCATTAAAGCTGTAATTCCATATAAAGGTGGATTTTTTTTTATTAAAAAATTGCTTAGATCTAACAAATAGTTTTATTTCATATATTAAAATATAACTTGTTTCTTTCATATAATAAATCATAATAGAATACAAAGTGTATGGTTATTGCATTATGTTTAAAAAGAAAGTTTTATGTAGATTTTTATAAAGTACTTCGTAGAGTGTAATTAGCAAATTATTAAATCGAAAATGTATGTAGGTATCATTTCATCCCTTTGATATTATGCAAACATGACTGTTTTATTTGTTTCAACCATTAATTTTAAAGTTATTACAAATAAAAAAGGTATAAATAATTTTTCCTGCTGTGCTTTTTTTTTTTTTTTTTTTTTTTTGTCGTTTAGTGTGTGTATAAATATATGTTACCGGCAATGTTTGAAATTCGGCATTCTATAGAATGTATGAAACAATTCATATTTCACACATTTCCTAGGTATTCTATAGAATGCCAAATGAAAAACCAGCAAAGTATGAAATACATCTCCGATTCATTTCGAATACCACATGACTTTTAACGCACGTCTTAGGCTCAGAATTTGTTAATTGCACTTCGCAGTTTGTTCGGGATATAGTCGGGATAGTTCAGTTCCCCATCATATGTATGTACTCATAAATTTCTGGTTCAAAGCATTATATTCATGTTAGGAGAAATGAATTGGACCAAATGCTTTGCACGGTGACAGAACAAAATCCATGCCTAATAGGCTACCCACCGTTCAGTTTGATATATTTATCTTATTCTAATCTATTAATTTATTTTATTGGGGTCACTTTCGTAGTTTAGTTTCATACTACTATTTCCAGCGCAACAATCCCCAAAATGCATATTTATATGAAATATCGCCCCATTTTTCTATGGTGATAAAATATTAAATTTCGAATAACTTATGAAATTTTCCTGTTAGAATATTTGCAGTCAATCATGTTCAAACAAGTATCATAAATAATAGCAGGAGTACTTCTCCAGATTCAGAATTATTTTTTTGCACTGATGACGGTATGCTTTAGGCTACCGAAACAGCTGTATGCACCTCAATAATTTTTCTTTGGCGTTTCTGACGTACTAGTTTATTCCTGTTTTAAGTATCATAAATGCTATTTTGAAGTTGTCTGATATATTTATAATCCTCTAAATGAAAGTTTATGCTCAGTTTTGCCCTATTCTGCCATGTTAAGTAAATCTTAAATTCCAAATAACTTACGAAATTTTTAAATAAAAAAATTCATTGTCAGGGATGTTCATGTCAGTATTTTAAGTGATATTTAAAAGTATTCTGACACCTTTACGATGAAAATATCCCTCAAAGTAGACATTTATGCAAAATTCTGCCCTATTCCGCCATATTAAATAAATCGTAAATTTCCAGTGACTTACGAAATTTTTAAATTGGAAAATTCATAGTCAAGGATGTTTATACCAGTGTCTTATATAATATTTTAAAAGTAGTCTGACAACTTTACAATGAAAATATCCCTCGAAAGGGACATTTATGTCAAATTTCGCTGTATTCTGCCATGTTAAGAAATTCGTAAATTTTGAATAATTTGCGAAATTTTCAAAGTAGCATGTTTCTAGTTAATGATGTTCATCCCGGCATCAAAACTGATATTTAGAAGCTATTCTTGTATCTTTACGATAAAAATATTTCTTTTCATGCACGTTTAAGTGAAGATTTGCCCTATTATCCCATGTTAAGAAAATCGTAAATTTCGAATAACTTCTGAAGTTTTTTAATTAGGATGTTGCGAATGAATAGGGTTCTTGCCAGTTTCATAACTAATACTTTAAAACTGGTCTGACCTCCCTGCGTTAAATTGCTCATTAGATATCGTTTACACAGCCTAACATATCATTACACTAACGGACTAACAAACTAACAGACACCCTACAGATGGACACCATACCCATTTATATATTTTTGGATTCCTCACCCCTGAAAACATGTAAAAAAGTAAAAAAATCGAGTTTGAAAATTTTCATGATTACCCGAGTTCCTCGTACCTATAGTATGATGAAAACTAAAAAGTCTTTGCACTAAAAATGCAATGAAATATAATTCAAAATGTCACTGAAGCCTACCATGTTGTAACTAGCAGGTTAATTAAAATTTTTTATATGAAAATTTTGTTTCCATTAATAAGAGAGGCATAAATTTTGTTTTGTACAACTTTCATTTCTTTACGTATTTTGAATAATTTTTTTAATCACCCTCTCATTATTTTTCAGAATAACATTTGTATTATACTTCATCAAGAAAGGATTATATTTATATTAATTAAATAAATTACCTTATACAAAATGCTTTTTGAAAAACTTAGCATATATATATTTCGGGTACACCATACCCATCTTCGGTGCCAAGTGAAAAACGTCGTTCTTCTGCTGTTGTCAATTCATGGTGCTGTGGTGTACGTGTTTCCGCTTCACTTCACTTCACTTCCCATTCTGTTCCAACAAAAACTTACTCACAGCTGAGCTCAACTACATTAAAAAAAATCGCACTTAACGCTAATTACTCTAAAAACCTCATTGACAACCTTTATAAAAAACGCATTAAAACCTTAAATAAAATTGACAATGCCCCAAAATCCAAATCCAACTTTACAACCTCCATCCCCTTTTGTAACGGTGCTAGCATAAAAATAAAAATATTTTTCAGCATATTCATAATGAAGAAGATACTATCAACCACAAATCCACCGCAGGAATCTATAAAATAAACTTCGAACACACCAGTGGTAAAAAAGCATGTTATATAGGTATGACTAAACGCAGGATTACGATCGCAAAAAAGAACACCGTGCTGACCTAAAATATGGTAAATCTTCCACTGCTTTCTCTTCCACCCACAATACTAACCCTATTAACGTTAACTCCATCAATATTCATAAAATAGCCCCGTATAATAATCACAACTACACACTAAAACGGGAGGCCATTGAAATAATAACTAACAATCAAGCTGTTAATGATGGAGAGCAATGCATTATTCCAGCAGTGTGGCAGCAGTTTTTACAGAAAAACGAACAGAAAGGGAAGTGAAGTGAAGCGGAAACACGTACACCACAGCACCACGAATTGACAACAGCAAAAGAACGACGTTTTTCACTTGGCACTGAAGATGGGTATGGTGTACCCGAAATATATATATGCTAAGTTTTTTAGAAAGGATTTTGTATAAGGTAATTTATTTAATTAATATAACATTTGTATTTTTAAGGAATGCACATCATTTATATAATAGCCTTATCAGGACCCTTTTTCATACTTTGCCTAAATAGTATTTGTCATTCTATTGAGAATGCCTAGGTATTATATACAATGCCTAGGGAAAGTATGTAATAATTCTTATATTTCATACTTTACCTAAAAACCTCCAGTATTATAACAAGGCCTAGGCATTCTTATTCCTAGGCATTTGATTAAAAATTCTATGCTAAAGAAGAAAATGGGAAAACAGATTGTTCCTTTAATTTTGGTTGCCAGTGTACATAGTCAAAGTGCAGAGCTGCTTAACAGTTTAATCTAATATTTTCTGTTTTATTTAATTGATATGAGCGCTTTTAAAATTATAGTATGCATATCACTATAGACTTTTACACATTAATCATGCCGTCTTAAGGGGACTCTCTACTTATCGTCTCCGAAAGCTGATGTCAGTGTTATTCTGTGGGGAATTTTGCCCCGTTATAACTCATTAACTAATATATATTTTTAAACTTTGTTTTCACATTAAAAAAATTCACAATTGGTAAACTGTTTATCGCTTTCTAAAATTTGATTATTTTAATTTTTAAGATTTCGTTTTTATGCTCAAAAATACAAAATTTCACATTGTGAAAATTCGCATTTTGCAACCTCAAAATAAAATATTAAAAATTAAAAAAATCAATTTTTAGAAAGCGATAAATTGTTTAATAGTTGTGAATTTTCTGAATGTGAAAATGGAATTTAAAAATATGTATTAGTTAATGAGTTATAATGGGACAAAATTCTCCATAGAATAACACGTCCTTGGCTTCCGGGGATGATAAGTAGAGAGGCCTCTTAAGCACACATCCCCTCTCCTCTTTCCAGTATCCCAATTTCCATAGTTCCAATTCAAGATCTGTAAAGATAAACATGGAATCTGTTTCTCATAGATAGGCACTTTCAAAACATCATAATGGTGATTCTCCAACAAAAATCTTAAAATTTTTTAATTATATTAATTTTTTTAGAAATACATATTTACAAATCAGAAATAAAGGACTTAAAAAAAAAAATAATAATAATAATTAAATCCTGCTTTTTAAATTTTTTATGTAAGAAAATGTTGACTGCTATTAATTGTAATTTCATTCTTTCTTTTATATACATGTTTCTTTTGAAAATGTCAAAATGCCTGAACATGTAAGACAGTTTTATTTTAAACCTATTTTTGTTTTTATTTAGATTGTGGATATTTTCAAAGGCAATTATCATCACTGTTTTCAAGACTCTCACTATCATCTTTATCAATTCAAAAATCGTCCAGAACTAGTGTTCTACTTGATCATTTGCCAGATAGATATAATAATCTTTTACCTAGTATCAATAAGAATTGTTTTCAACAAATGAGATTCTTTGATTCCCCACCAAAGATCCGAAGTGAAGATCAGCAACTTTATTTCATACACTATGGAAAGCCGAAAATCAGAACTAAACGAAGACATCCTATTGACAACAGGCCTCAGATGAAAGGTGTTGTTTTAAGAACAGTAATAAAGAAACCTAAGAAACCAAACTCTGCTAATAGAAAATGTGTTGTTGTTAGGCTATCAAATGGAAAAGAAAAGGTAGCCTATGTGCCTGGAGAAGGTCATAATCTACAAGAACACAATGTTGTACTTGTTCAATACGGTCGCACTAAAGATGTTCCTGGATTAAGATTAAAGGTTATTAGAGGCAAATATGATTGCCCACATGTCATTAAGAAAAATTTAGAAATTCGTACCTAAGTTTGACTTATTGTAATAAAAAATATATAAATTTTGTTAATGCCTGATAACCTAATGTAGTTTATTTCAAAAATAATCTTGGTTATTGTATGGCAAAGTAGATATTTTGTTATGAAAACAAAGAGAATAAATGTCACATTTTTTTTTTTTTTTTTTTTTCTTTTCTTTTTCTCTTAAGTGATATTCAATAAAATAATGTACTTGGGTGATTCTCTGCAGATGGGCAATAATGATAAAACCATGAAATATTTTCATTTTTAACCCTAAAACACTAGTGGTATGTAAATTTTATGTGGTCTTTATTTATCGGTTCTTTTATGCTCTTTCCCTACTACCGATACACTTGTTTGACCTTGAGTACTTCAAAATAATTATTCAGTTAATGAAAAATTAATTATTTGTTGTTTTACCCAATATTACTAAACATATTTAAAAACAACAGTAATGTAATATAAGCAAATAAAATGACTTTTACATGAACATGTAAATTTTATGTATCTCTAGTGATAACGGCATGTATGAACACGCTAGTGTTCTACGGTTAAATAGAATAGTTAATAAATTTAATGCATGAATTTAATTTTTTTAAAAGCTATTCAAATCTTTTAATTTTTGAAGTTATTGAAATATTCCCTCACATGCAACCATCACCACCTACAAATACAAAAAAAAAAAAAAAATGAAATACTTAAATTCTCTTTATTGGACTTTTGTCTTTTAAAATAAACTGATAGTTTATTTTTAATCTTGTTTAATTTTTTATTTAATTTGCCAAATAGTTTACAATTCATAATTCAAGTCATTCCCTCACTCACTAAGATTCAGGATGTTTCAGATAAAGAGAACTACTTTTCAGATAGAAATAGTGCATTTGTAGTAAACACATTTTCTACCTGACTGTAAAACAAATTTCAGAAGATAAATTGAATTAACAGATTGGGTAACTGTTAAGATATTATTTGCAGAGTGTCAGTTTTAATCGTTTGATTAAAATCTTTGATTTAAATTGGATCATTAAAAAAAAAAAAAAATCATTCAATTAAAAACAATTTTTAGAATTGTATTAGAAAGTAAATTTTCAGTTTTATAAAATTAAAATTAGTTTTATATTTATTTTAAATATAAGTAATATTTAAAGGAAAAATTTCATATTTTAAGTAATTTTATTTATATTTCACGTTCTTGTTCATAGTAGTTTATGAAAATAATTACAAGCACATCTGAACTTTATTTTTGAGGGAAGGTAACCATTTTTAAGATGAAGTTGATATATTTGAAAGGATGTCTCCGCTTTTGGCTTTGAGGGGGGGGAAGAAAAAAAAATTCAGAAATTAACTAGGAGATAAAGAAATGCTTTGATAAACCAGCAAAACTTGTACTTTTGTTTAAAGTCATGACAATAATATCACATATACTGATGCTACTACTTCTGTAATTAAGGGTCTGATCAAATCATTCTTGAACCTAAATCCTAACGCTCTTTCAGGGCCTCCATCAATATGTGCTTTTCTAATATCAATGAATGAAAATTAAGAATACTTGATATAGTTAAATAAGCACCCAACAGATCTTTCGGCAAGTTTTCTTCTTCCATACATATATAGAGGATACTAAATTTATAAATGGGCAATTTATTACGTACAATCACCAAAGAAACAGCCTTCAAAATTATTGTTTAACCAATGACATAGATAAATTTTTTTCCACCTGTACTTATACTAACATTGCATTAAGTAGTTGTTTTAGATAATTATAAATTTTTATTTTAGATTCTAGTTTTTAAAATCATCTTTTAAGATATATATTTAAAAATCTTTCAAACAATTTGGGGCCCTTAAATTTTGGGGGCCCCAGACTGCAGGCTGTTTATAATTTGCAGTATAGTAATCAGGCTTTGATGTAACTATGTGTTTTAATAAAAATATGTATTGAAAGTTACAATTGTATTATGCGAAAAATACTAGCACTATTAATTTAAATATGGATAGTTCATTAATATTAATTTAAATGTATACTTATTAGTAAACGTATGTCATTTAAAGATAAATAAAATTACATACTATGATAATAATTTTATTTGGTTAAATAAAATATGGAATAAAAAACCATTTTAATAATGCTATATTTAAAAAAAATTTAATAGTTAATAAACAATTTTTTTTTTTAATTAATAAAAAAAAAAAAAAAAAAAAAAAAAACACTCAGATTATTAGTTCCTCATTTAAATTTACAAAGTCAATTTTTTGAACATGTGTTAACTAATCAAGCTTTGTCTACCTAGCAGTTGATATTTTAAAATTAGATGCATGCATATTATCCTGGCAAGTCATGCTTGCCAAATCAAAAACTGTAGTCAAATATCATTCATGATAAATAACCAATAATGAAAAAAATGATTATTTAGAATTTAATTGTGTACTTTGAATTTTTGCTAAATGCTGACGACATGTTGGTACTTAAATCTGATCCCAGTAACAGAAATACACTATATATATTTTTTTAATTTTCATTTATATTATATTTTTTTACTATTAAATTTCTTATTACTTATTACAATCACTACAACTTATTTTTTTTTAAAGGTTTTTCTCTAATTTAACCAAATGTTTTCGCATAATTTGGTGGTTTATAGTGAAGGGTAGAGAAAGATAATCGCCGAATCTCCAAGTGGTGGTCCTTACATATATAATTACAGTATATCTATTCTTTTAAATTCTTTTAGACTTTTATTTATTTCATGTCACAGATAAAATGTAATTTTTTCTCAATACATTGTTGCAATTGTGATGTAATTTTCCCTTCCTGCTGAAACATCCTCCTTCCATCATTTTATTCATTTCTCTAAACAAGCGTAAAAATTTCTTTTCTTTATTTTAATACATTTTTGTAACAATGACATTAATTTCAACGTTATCTCTGGGTAACTCAGGCTTTTATTAAGAAGATGAGGAGCTTCATTTTCTCTAAAGCATTAATTTTCGAATTTATTTTATTTCATTTATATTAACAAATTTCAGAAGCTAATAAATAATATTATTGCATCATTCTTCACTTAAAATGATGCTTCAATCAATGTGGTCGGCAGACTCCCCATCTTATTTTATGAGGAAGCTTATTTATTTTCAGAACTATGCATTACCTAATGTACAGGGTGTTTCATATTGAATGGGACAGAAAGAAAACATACCTATGAACGCTGGAATTACTTTATTTTGATAAATTGAAACTAGTTATCCAAAGATGCTCTATGAGTGCCCTTCCAGGTGACACGCCAAATATCTGTGTGGTATTCCAGTTCTTTTCACACTCATGATAGAATATTCTTTGTTACTGATTTCAGCACTTCAGTTATCAGTTGTTATGTCTTGTGGAAATGGAGGCCTGGACACTTCATCTTTAGCAAGACCCCATATGAAAAAATCATAAAAGGTTAGACTGAGGGATCTCGGTGGCCAGTAAAGCAATGGCAGTGCTGCCAACTCTCCCGTTTTTACATTTTAACATGTATTTCTCCCGTTATTCTAATATTTTCAAAAAATCAAACTAAAAACGTTAATTTTTGACAATTCGTAGGTGCCATCTTTTCAGATTTACGAAAGCCTTCCATTTCACAGTCTTTCTCCATCCACAACATAAATGTCGATATTCATTTAAAACTTACTTTATGAGATTTTAGAATTTCTAAAGAAATAGAATCCTTCAATATTTCTTTCTCATGTAATTATTTTTAACTCCCCCTCCCCCCGTATTTTCTTATCTCCAGCTAGCGATCAATGATCAAATGCTCAGTGGAACTCTTTTGTTTCCCATTATTTTTCCATCCACAAGCCACAACACAAATGTCAATATTCATTTTAAACTTCTTTATTAGATTCTAGAGTCTATAAAGAAGTAGAAATGTTTAACAGTTCACACTCATGCAATTATCGTTTGACCCCCCTCCCCAATTTTCCCTTTCTCCAATCAATTGATCAAACGTCCGTTGAAAAAAAAAAAAAAAAGAACTTTTTAGATTTTTGAGGGCAGATTTGAAGTTTTAAGGACACTGACATTTGATATTTAAAATCCAAACACTTAATTTAAAAACTTAGTCATAAATATGCATACAAAAGGAAAAAAAGTTTGTTTTTTTAACTTTTCTTTACTTTTACTTGTTGTTAATGTGCTGATTATCACACACAATAGTTTTATTTATATTTACAGCATTTATCTTCAGTTTGTAGGTTATTTTCTACAAAGGCAGTAATGGGGGGGGGGGGGAAATAGATTGGGGCAAGGTGTTTTTTTTTTCTTTTCCAAACAAAGAGCAGGCGAGGTGCAGCACCGTCCTTAAATTATCTGGGGGAAAACTCTAGATCAATGTTCATAAAAACTTGTTTTATTAGATTTCTTTTTAGTTAAAAAAAAAAGTGTTGTGTATTGAATAATTGAATAAAATAATTTTGTTTTGTTTTTCTCCACAAAACTGCAAATCTTTCTTTTTCTCCCTTGAAATTGTGTAAAATCTCCTGTTTTTTTTTTTTTTTTTTTTCCCACCAAGGTTGGCAGCTCTGCAATGGCATATCGTTGGGTTCAGCAAGGCCAATACAGCAATGGGGCAGACTATTGTTCAGGTACTGACATACGTTTTTATGTCAGTGAGGTAGAGCACTGCCTTACGATCTTTTTTCATCATTCTTTACATGCTCTTAAAAAAAAAACAGCACATTTCTGTGTATTTGGTTGGCATTATTTTGTGTAACAGGGCCTCCACTGGCAACTTTATACCCAGAATGTTTTTCACTGTTGCCAGATAAAACTTGTATAATTGTAGTTTCAGAATTAATTTGTTTCAGATAAATAAATCAAATACAGAATTTGTGCTATGCTCTTCTTTTTGCCCCATTCAATATGAAACACGTATTTTTATTTAGAAAGTTTATGATCCTTAATTTGATTCTTGGTTTCCACAAATTAACATTCTAAATATGTAATAGTTCATTTTGAAGCTCTATAATGTGAAAAATTATCTAAATGCCTTGTTTTGCACTTTATAACTTCAAAATTAAATATTAAAACTAACTTAAAAAATAAAATAATGATTTGTGGAAAATGATAATCAAATTGACGGGTGTGAACTTTCTAAATGTGAAAACAGAATTACAAAAATTACATTAGATATTTTTTTTTTTTTTTTTTTAATTTGACCATAATCTGACAGAAAAAGTTTGGCAGAAGAAACTTCCATGGCAATCAGTTCACTAAAGTTTCTGTTAAAAGTGCAGAGAAACTGAACTTAAGTGTATTATCCGAATTAAAAAAAAAAAAAAAAAAAAAAAAAGATGTTGCGACAGAATGACTATGGGGCAGGAATGTTTTAATAATATATAAACATTTAAACTTGAAGGGCTTAAAATGTTTTTTGCATTTTTCTCAATATGTCATTTTTCTGTATATTGGTACACTTTGTGAAAAATCTGTTGAAAATAGTTCTCTGAAATTTTAGAGGGAAGTAGAATAAGTGTCTCTGCATATAGTGAACTTTTTTTTTTATGTATAAACCTTGCAATATTTTTTTTTAAACAGCAAATATATGTGTTAAAAAATACATATTTCTAATAAGTAAAAATTGCCGTTCTTTTTTTTTTTTTTTTAAATATTTCTAAAAAAAGAATAACAAAACATAAAATAGGTTCAGTACATAAACAAAAGTATTTTCTATTATCATACATGATTTCAAGGTAAGATTTTCATTAGAATAGACAAGTGTACCAAAGTGAATAAAGTGAAAAAATCCTTAAGAGTAAAATATGTATGTTTACAGTGCTATTATTAAAAAAAAAAAAAAAAAAAAAACATAAGAGTAAATAATTTGCATCAAATATTTCTTGAACTGCTTGTTAATATTTCGTAAAAAATTTATATTGATATATGCATAATTAAAAAAGATATGGCTATTAAAGCAACAACCTAAATTTCCTACTTCTCGGTTGTCCCAAATGTTTTTTGTGAGAGAATTATTTTAGTGGTTTTAATAATAATAAACATAACAAGGAAGATGGTAAGAATAAAAAATGGTCCTGTAACAAAAAGAATGAAATACAAATAAAAGAAGTCTAATATTAAAAAAAAAAAAAAAATTAGGTAAAATTACTTTTTGAAATAATTACGTGAGAATTACATACGAATGCCCAAAACTAAATTCAAAAACTGGCGTACAATCAACAGAAAGATATTAAAACTTCTTCACACACCATAAATTTTAAGTCAGCACAACCGGTTTCGAAAGGACGTAGCCTTTCTTCATCAGGTGCAAACACGTGCTACTGCCTTGGAGGCAAAAGCAAGACTGAAAGCAGGGCAAAATCCAGAGGGGGAGGAGCAACACAAACAACCAGTAGGAAGCATCATGCAGGACCAATCAGAGAGGAACACACATACACACACAAAAGAAGAGCGGTGGAGGGAAGGAGTAATCAATTAAATTAATTTTTTTATTTTATTTATTTAATTAATATTATACTAATAAGTAAATTTAATAAAATTTATATATTAATTTTTTTTCTTTTTTTTTTTTTTAATTAGAATTATTTTATTAACTATTATGTTATAAACATAATGAAGGAAATTATTTAATTGAATTAAACAAATTTTTTCAGGCTGTAGACAGCAAAGTGGAATCAGATTTTTCATTGACAATTTTATCACGATTAAGGTAAATAGCTAAATTTTCCAAAAAATCCAGTTCGGAAATGCATTTGGCATGAAAGATAATTTTGGCACTCTTAAAATTAAAACTATGATCAAATTCCCAACTTTGCTTCGCAATAGAAGATTTAGAAATTTCTTGATTAACAACATACCGAGAATGTTCACGCAAACGACATTCAAGATTTCTTTTTGTTTGACCAATGTAAGATAAATCACAATTATTACAAGGGACATTATTGATACCCCACTTATGAAGCTCAGGAACAGGGGATTTGGTTGAAGGGAATTGGAATTTATTGACAGGTTTAAAAATGTGAAAATTGAAAAGCTTCAAAACTTTGGCTAATTTAAAACAATATGTTTTTTATGTTTTAAATTAGCCAAAGTTTTGAAGCGTTTCAATTTTCACATTATTTTTAAACCTGTCAATAAATTCCAATTCCCTTCAACCAAATCCCCTGTTCCTGAGCTTCATAAGTGGGGTATCAATAATGTCCCTTGTAATAATTATGATTTATCTTATATTGGTCAAACAAAAAGAAATCTTGAATGTCGTTTACGTGAACATTCTCGGTATGTTGTTAATAAAGAAATTTCTAAACGTTCTATTGCAAAGCATAGTTGGGAATTTGATCATAGTTTTAATTTTAAGAGTGCCAAAATTATCTTTCATGTCAAACGCATTTCCGAACTGGATTTTTTGGAAAATTTAGCTATTTACCTTAATCGTGATAAAATTGTCAATGAAAAATCTGATTCCACTTTGCTGTCTACAGCCTGGAAAAATTTGTTTAATTCAATTAAATAATTTCCTTCATTATGTTTATAACATAATAATAGTTATAATAAATTAATTCTAATTAAAAAAAAAGAAAGAAGAAAAAATTAATAAATATATAAATTTTATTAAATTTACTTATTAGTGTATAATATTTAATTAATTAAATAAATAAAATAAAAAAAATAATTTAATTGATTACTCCTTCCCTCCATCCCTCTTATTTTTTGTGTGTGTACGTGTGTTCCTCTCTGATTGGTCCTGCATGATGCTTCCTATTGGTTGTTTGTGTTGCTCCTCCCCCTCTGGATTTTTCCCTGCTTTCAGTCTTGTTTTTGTCTCCAAGGCAGTAGCACGTGTTTGCACCTGATGAAGAAAGGGTACGTCCTTTCGAAACCGGTTGTGCTGACTTAAAATTTATGGTGTGTGAAGAAGTTTTAATATCTTTCTTCATAAGAATGGTAGAAAAAATTAAGGAAAAGAAAGAGTAAGAAATTTATCAAATAATTTGGGAAATCCAAAATTTACAGTATTATGGTATATTTTAATATGAAGCATGATAGTCATTTATTTTTTTACTTTCCGGACATACATATGTAAGGAAAGTATTGTAATCATGTCAAAAATCCCACTTTGAGATTTTGGTGTTTCTATACATTTTGAGGTCCCCTGAGTTCATTTTTACCATGATCTATGTATGTGTGTGAGTGAACACAATAGCGCCGAAACGGTTTGTTAGAATGAGCTGAAATTTGGTACATATATAATAGGTCACCATAGCACAAACCCTGTTGATTTTGGTGAACCTGGGACTTAGTTTTTTTTTTTTACAGGGATACAAAGAAAAGTTCTTTATCATTATGGCCTATGGGACCAAATTTTTTAAAATACGATAGCATCTAAACACCTTAATCGTCTTTGCTGAAAATTTATTCACATGTTATAAGTCACTGTTGCATGAACTGTATAAATTTTGGTGAATCTAGCTTTTATAGTTATTTTTACAGGGACACAAAGAAAAATTCTTTATCATTATGGTCTATAGGCCCAAATTATTTAAAGTGTGATAGCGTCTAAATGTCTTAATCATCTGAACTGAAAATTTCAGAGCTCAGCACATATGACAGCTTTAAAAAAAGTGATTGAAATGCTAAATAAAAGTGACTAAAAATTATAAAAAAAAAATGACCAAATGATTATTTAAATATCTACAAATAAAATACCTTTTATTTTAATGTTTTTCATAACTATAATTTATCTTTAAATGTCTATACGATTTATTTCAGAGACATGTGTATTAAATTTTACTGATATATTAATATCAATAAAATTACTGACAAATGCAAATTAATAGTGTATTTATTGTATTACTTTATTAAAGAGTTAACAAGCTTTTACACTATGATTTTATCAGGTTTTTTACCATCATGTCAAAAATCTTATTTTTTAATTAACAATCTATTGAAATTTTCATTTTTATCTCTAATAATAAGTTGCTTTATATAAAACCGTTAATATAAAAAAGTTGTGAAGAAAATTTAATAATTGCAAAATTTAAGAAATAAGAAAATTACAAATTTAAAAACATTTCTATAAATTATCTTAAATTAATTTAGTTAAAAAAAAAAAAAAAAAAAAGTATCTAATGAAATAAATTGGGGAGTAGGCATCTGGATATATTTCTCAGAATATTAACACATAATTTAACTATGAGTTATCTCTTAATCTTAAGGATTGCTTCAGAAGCATTTTATCAAGTTTAAAGTATTTAATTATTATTTAAGAAATAAGATTTTGTTTATTTTGAAATTTAATGAGATTATCTGTTTTATTAAAAACTATTGTTGTAGAAATTCAAATAATATTAAACTATTTAAAAAATGTATTTCTTCTTTTAAGCAATTATTTTTCATTTAGAGAAGCCAAAAATAGAAAAGGGTACCACTTAAGAATGATGTTTGTTATAAAAAGAAGGGAAACATTTATCATGTGATAATCTTTTATTGATATTTAATATTACTGTACTTAGAATTTATGCTACTAATTGTCCCTTTATTAGTATTTTTTATTTATTTCACAAATACTCCCTTTTAAGTTAATAATAATAATAGCAATAAATATACGTATAAGGGAGATTTCAATTAAAAAATAAAATTTAACATCAGGCCATTGCTCAAGAAGACGTTTAGAAGCTGGTTCAAGAGTCAACTACCTTGAAGTACAGTGCTTTAAAAACTTGCTATTTGGAACTCCATTTTATTTATTTTTTTCCATATCAGTGAAAGTTTCCCATTTGACTGGTCATCCATTAAAATAATAATAATATAATGCTGTTATCAGTCCACTGACATCTTCGCCAGGTACTCACAAACCTTTCAAACAGGCGTTATGTTTTGTGTGCATATTGCATGTTTCTATATCTATTAAATTCCCTTTATAAACAACTTTTATTTCCTCATTTAAGACCTTCTTACTTACGTATGGTCCATCACTTTCCAAAATTGCTAAATGAGAATGTTACAGATACATCCAAAACTTTCTTTTACAAATTATTTCAGCTGTAGCACTATCTATAAAAAAAGTTTAAAGATGCTGACAAATAACTGTTTTGAGTTTTTAACCAATATCTGTCTCTCAAACACGGATTCTCAGAGATAAGAGTAAACATCAACGATTACCTGTTGCTATCCCTAGAGTGAATCATCTATTTAAAAAAAAATTTAAAAAAACTATTAAAATACCTTATAAAAAAAAATCTTGTCTGTGTTCATCCCGGTTTTGGTGGATTTCAAAAGCTCACTCCCGTCACAGATCACAAGTGCACTGATGATGGCTGCAACTGACAGCTGAAATATATTTGCACAAGCCAAAAGAATTTTTTTCTAAGGTATTCTAATAGTTTTTTAAAATGTTAATATATCCTTTCTCTATTATGAAATAAAAGAAAATAGTGTTGAACGAAATGGGAAATGGGATTATAAAGGGAATTTTCGATATTTTTGAACTGCAAGATTATTGTTTTGAAAAAGTGACCAAGTGCAAAAAAAAGTGACTAAAAGTGACTAATGCTCAAAAAAGTGACTCGTTCTGACTCTTGAAATTTATACACGTTATAAAATCATTGTTGCACAAACTGTATAGATTTTGGTGAATCTAGCACTTATAGATTTTTACAGGGACACAATGAAAAATTCTTTATCATTATGATCTATGGGCTCAAATTATTTGAAGTGCAACAGCGTAAAATTAAACAATAGAGAAAAATACTTAAATACCCTACTACAATTTTCACTTTTGTTTATTTAATGTCTTGTCTTATTTTAATTTACTTATACAACCGTAAATTACTTAAGGTTCAGAAAGTCGAGTGGAGCCATTCCTGATTTTTTATATTAAGGGGACTCTCTAGTCTATTGTCTATGAAAGCTGAAGCAAATGTTATTCTATGGAGATTTTTGCCCACTTATGACTCATTAACTAATGTATAGTTTTAAATTCAGTTTTCACATTCAGAAAATTCACAACTGTTAAACAGGTTATCACTTTTTAAAAATTGTTTTCTTAATTTTTAAGATTTCCTTTTTAAGCTAAAAAATATGAAAATTCATGTTGTGAAAATTCGCATTTTACAGTTTTAAAATAAAATATTAAAAATTAATTTTTTGGAAATGATTACTTGTTTAACAGTTGTGAATTTTCTGAATGTGAAAAAAAAAATTAAAATATGTATTAATTAATAAGTTGTAAGTGGGCAAAATTCTGCACAGATTAATATTGGCTTTGGCTTCTGGGGACAATAGAGAGTCCTCTGAAATACTTTTACTAGTGTCTTACTACAAAAGTTTGAAACTTCCGACTTTTTCTTTTTTCTCTCAAATGAAAACAGAGAATTTATTTATTTATGAAAACAATATTTATAATTCAAGGGTATTTGTGAGAATATCATTTAGACTTCTGGAGCTTATAAAACTATTTTAAAGTGATTATTTAATTCAAGCTTGTTTTATTAAAAGTATTAATATAGATAGATATGCCTTGTTTAAATTTACTATATTTACAATTTTAATAAAAAAAAAAATTTCATCATAAAATATGTATTATTATTATATAACTTTTAAAAAAAAATTATAATCACAAATACCTCTGACAATTTCACTAACTAAATAATGAAGGCTTTTTGCTGCACCAAAGTTTTTTTTTTTATTATTTCTAGTACTTTTACAAACATGCATAGATAAAAAAGATCAATAGCGTCAGTTATTGTGGTCCTTTACCAACACTATGTTGATATATCTTTGTAACTGATAAACAATACAAAATTAACTGTGTGATCGCCACACAAAAGCAAAATGTTTTCACAGTTTAGTGGGACTCTGAACTGGTGCAGTAGTAAAATTATATGCAGTCATATCACAGGTAGCTCTGGCATTGGGTTATAAGTCTTTTCTCAAAATGTATACACCAATGCAAGAGGGGGCACATCACGTAAACGAAGCAGAGTTAAAGGCCGGCATGATGTCACCATATGAACTACCATTATCATCTGCATTACGTTGACTTAGTTGTGGGATTGCTCGATCACCACGTACTGGTATGCTCTTTGGCACCACAGGATTATGTTTACTTGAAGGACTCCCACGTTGAGGGCAAGCAAGACTAGTTAAAGAAGGATGGACTGGATAGTCTGGTAACTCATCTTCATCAATAGTTGAATAAATATTTTCCTGTGAAGAAGTTCCAGTAGGGTAACTCATGCGTTCATCTTGTCCATGAGTTATTGGCCATTGAGCATTGGCAGGCTTGGGCATTAAATTGCTTTTTGTATTTGTAGAAGGAAGGACTGGTGTGAAAGAGGCTGTGGGAACATGAGATGAAGTCATATGCTTTTTAGAGTCTGTTAATGGTGTGGAATGTTTTTTATTACCTTTGACAGGTTCTGTTATTCTTTGGGTAGATGGCATAACATCAGTTCTGTCTGGAAGAGGATATGTAGTTACATTGTGCTGATGATTATGAGGAGGTTGCATAGATTTACCATGCATTTTTTCTGGACGTTCTGAACTAGTGTTTGAATGTACATGTAAATGTTTCCTAGGGTAATTAAATGAATTGTCACTGGGTAACATTTCAGGTATGTCATTGATCATGTAATCACAGTCTTCACCATTGCCATCATCACTAGATACAGGGTCTTTGCACAGATCACCTCCTGTAGAGCCTCTTACACTGCTAGTTGCTGAGCATTGTCCGCTTCCTTCAAATTCATCCTCAGCAAAGTCATCATCACTGGTCAAGCTCCGTCCACCAAGTTTTCCACTCTCCTCAAAGTCAGACTCATAATTTTTACCAGTGTGTGATTTATCACCAGATGGAACTTGTGAAACTTCTTCGTAAACTGGATTAAATGGCTTTCCACCTATTATATGCCCAGGGTCTCGATTAGGATAGAATGTTGTGTGATGCAAGGTTGTCATTGGGGGTGGTCCAATGTCTCCTAGTTTTACATCAAGAATCTGAAAAAGAAAGAAAAATATGTATGAGTTTGCATACTTATTCTAGATTAATAATAATAATAAAAAAATTCTAAATAATTAATTATTAAATTGTTTTAGCTATAACGTTATGTGCTGATGGCAAGAGATTATTTCTAACTGTATATTTCAATTAAAACTTTAATAAATTGTTTTCTTAAAATAAATAAAAATAAAGACGGCTTTCATAATTAAAACAATAAGAGATTCTGAAACAATTCATGAAAGTATTAAAAAATTAAACACTGTAGACTGGTGTCACGAACATAAAACATAATATTATGTAGAGCAAAAGTAAAATGGGATTTTTTTTTTTTTTAAGAACTCTTCAATATATTTAAAAAGAATAGTTGAACTATGTATCTGTGATAATAAAAAATTATAAATTTTTTTCTTAAAAAAAAAACTAGTATGTTGTGGCTACCACAAGACTTTCTTCTACATTTTCCTACAAATTCACTAAGTGCAAATAATTTATTAAAATTATGTAACATGATAAATGCAAATGATTTTCTTCTTAGAGAAAACTAACACTAAATATCCAAAGAAAAATAGTTTTATTGTCTATAAATAACATCTTGAAAAATGCTTTTTTATAATGATTATCTCACATATCAAGTTTCGTACAGTTTCGTATGCCATAGAAGTTGAGATGTAGCCTTCCCGTTATTGAGGAAATTTGCAGTATAGTAGCACTACCCATTGGCCGATAAGTATTCAAATTGAATCAGCATAATTTCTCATAACGGCCTTCTCACATATCAAGTTTTGTTTGATTATAGACAATAGAACCTGAGATATACCCGTCCCTTAAATTGCAGAAATCATTGTATATCAGCGCCACCTGTTGAGTGGTTGACACCAAAAGTTGATAGGCACTAATTTAAGTCAAGGTGCATCTACATATAAATTTATATACAATTCTGAGTAGTAGTTCTGATGATACAATCGCCACAAAATGTTTGTCACACACATATACAGACAGACAGACATTTTCTAAAAATGGTCAAATCGTATTCTAGAGAGACCACTCAAAATGTGTAAATCTGCCGAAAACTTTTACGAATCCAATACTTTCTTCTATTGAATATAGAAGAAAGTAAAAAAATTGAAAATGCATTAATTATGTTTTTAATTAACACAGTCTCAGATAATCGTCTTTTAAATTTAACTAGCAGCTGTATATCAAGGATATTGTGATTGGGTAAGTATTGTATTTTCTTCATAAACAACATTTAGGGAAAAAAATATAGCATATTTCTTTCTTTTTTTTCTTTCTCGAAACTGATTTTGTTAGAACAAATAGACTTTCCCTAAACATACTGCTTCTTATTTCTATACTACATATATGTTTCATAAACAATAAATGGTTGTTTGCTTCACAGCGGGTATAAGGGCTACAAAACACAACAGAATAGAAAATGAATCATTTGCAGTTAGTCAAAAGAGTGCCCAAATAGTGTCCACATCGTAAATAAAAACATGTTTTATTTTATGATGGAAAAAAAAATCTTTGTAAAGTAAGTGCACCAGTGATTCACACTTTTAGAGCAATCTCTTATGTTTTTAATGTTCTAGTCATCAGAAAATATTTTTAGAAATCTTAAGTTAATACATATGGCATGAAAGACATTCCGAACCACATATATGTTAAAATATATACATTTGATAACAATTTTTTTTTTTTTTAATGAATTTTTATTTGACACCCACTCAATGTTCCAGTAATTGACACTGCCAGTTTTCCATTTTATCAGTAAGTGGCCCCCTATGTTCCAGTGTTTGACATTGCTAGTTATTAGCACCCTATGCTCCAGTGTTTGACATAAAATGTTAAAATTCTTATATGTAAAATATATGATTTTATTATTTATTAATTATTTCGGGATAGATGCCAATTACTGGAGCATGCAGGCCTCGCAGCGCTCCTATATTTCCTGTATTTCCTATATATTTGTGAAACCTCCTATTTTTCCTATATTTTTTAATTGTTAATATTTTTGGTACTGCACAGGGCTGTCAGAGAGGGAAATTTAGATACCACTATTTTTAAATAAAGATATTTTTAAAATAGCTATCAAGAAATATTCAAATGTAAAATAATTATAATAAAATATAAAATTTTCTCTTTGTGAAAACCCAATACTGTATACATAATTTTAATATTTCATACATAATTTTTGTGTGCATAAAGGTATCTCCTCCCTAAATTAATTCCTATAAAATTCCTATATTTTGAAAAGTCAATTCCTATATTTCCTATAATATTTATTAAAAATGTCACTTCTAGGCCTGAGCATGTCAATCACTGGAGCACCTACCCTATACATGCATCTCTCTTGAGATACCACAAACAAAATGTTCATTTTATGTATCTAAATAAAGGATTAAAAAAAAAAAGAAAAAGCTTTATGATACTGTTTGAATTTGTCTGTAATATATAATGATTTCTTTCAAATATATAAACAAAATAAAGAATTTAACATCATAATTGACAATTTTACTCAAGGATGGTGAAATTTCTTTCTTTTTTTTTTTTTTTTTTTTACTGGGTCTTTCAATTGCTATCTTAAAGTTCCAAGGATTTTGTTTTTCTTTAATTTTTTACAGGTCTTTTTACTTTCAGGGCAAGCAAATTACCAATCAAAGTCATTACCACTGACTTTGTACAGCTCTTAAGGAAATCTTAAGAAGTACTGCACATTAGTATTTTTTCTCAGCAATATAAGCAAAAATAAATCAGAATAATTTCCTAAAATGACAATCTTATTAACATGAAGCATAACATATTCTTTATGCATCAGTTTCTGGAAAATTCGTTAAGAACTTTTCTGGATATTTGACAAAATGTCTGAAATCAAAAGTGTCCGATCATTTAGGAACGGTAATACATATTGAACATTCATCAAATGAAGTGTGGAGTTGTATTTTTCATGATTTATGTCAACATTTAATGGCTTTTATCACACCAAATTCAATATAAAAAGAAATTTTATTAAATTATGCTATTTTATTTTTGCTTATATTGCTGAGAAAAAAAAAAGAAATACTACTGTGCAAGATTTCCCTTTTAGCCGTACGAAGTCAGTGATAATTTATGTCATGGTATTGCACCAACTTTATATATAATTTCATTGTTAGGTAAAACTAAGCTGATTAAAAAGTGATAATTAAATGATTCATTTACTATCATTATAGATACCAGATAAAATCAATGAATCAATACAGTTGAAGACTGGTGTTGAATACAAATAAAAGTGCATCTGAAAATGAAATTTGGGATCTGTTAGTGCTATACCTCTAGAGGCATGAGAGCTTGACTTCCAGGCAGATGTGCTTGGGGTAGTCTTGTTGGATGATGATTTATCAATACATCTTCATATGTAACACCATTGGCTGCCCCAAGTTCTCCTAAGTGGCCCTGCTGATCGTTTTTGCATGGCAGTAAGTTTTGGACTTTAGATTTATGCCTAAAATAGAGAGAAATTACATAAATGAGAAAAATATCGATATAAATATATAATACACATCAGCTTCAAAGAAAGCTTTGAATTGTAAAAATGTTCCTATAAAATCTGGAATAATATTTCAGATTTAATTGAAACTAGTAATTTAAGCTTATAAGAGGTCTGAGAGCATAGCAGCTACCAGTAGTTTTCCATAATCTATGTATTCTTTATTCGATTTTATCGATTAATAATAATTATCAATTATTAATGTTTATTGGCTCTTAGCAATTGATAACATCAGTGAATACATTGATAAACCAATATATATCATCAATTTAATTTTAAATATTTAAATGCATGATTTTTCTCTTTTTCAGATATTGCCTTCATTAAATTTTGAGCAACCTCCCCCCCCCCCTCTCCTGCTTTTCAAAATTATACTGAAAATAATTTTTTTCTCTCATTCTATCTCACAAATGTTTGAATACTAAATTAATAAACTGTCAGGTCAGATAAAGGTATTTGTACCATTTCTTTATATCCAAAAATATTTGTCATACTAGATTTCTTTTGAATTGCCTATGAATAAATCTCACAATTAAAAGTCAATGAAAAAAATATTGCTATGTTATATGTTTGACTTATTGAGGGGATAAGGGATGTTGAAATTATTTTTGTTTTACGTTCTATTGCTTCTCAAATCAAGTACTGACATGAAACATATTCATTTTTATGTACATAGCGTGTTTTAAACTAGTGGATCTGCAGACCAGGAGCCTCAACGTCCTACTTTCATGACTCATTATTTAACAGATTATTGATCATTTTTATTTATTCCATATTATATATATCATTATCATCAATTTCAACTTTTATCAATCCACTGCAGGATGAAGGCATCTTCTAGGTGATTTCAATTTGCTGTGTTTTCTGCAATTCTTCTCCATTTTGCTCTTCCAAACTTCACAATTTAATTTCTCCTATGGCCAGGGATGAGATTTTTCCGACTTTCGTCGGAATTTCCGACTTTTTTAAAATTTTACTAAGAATTTCAGATTTTTATCATGAAAAAATAAATTCCAAAACCTAAAATTCCGCGTCCAGAAACGATCAGTGTTCAAACGCTCCACAAAAAACTTTAGATTCTTAATCTTTTTCCATCCAAAATATTAATGTCAATATTCATTTTAAACATGCTTTATTAGATTCTATAACATATAAAAGAACAGAATTAATCAATATTTCTCACTCATGTAATTTTTTTTTGTTCCCCCCCCCCTTTCATTTCTAACCGAACAAACGTTCTGCAGGAAGCCTTTTATTTTTTTTATATTTATCCATCCACAATGTTAATTTTAAACTTACTTTATGATATTCTAGAATCCATAAAGAAGTAAAATTGTGTTTAATATTTCTCTCATGAACTATTTCTTACCCCCCCCCTTTTTTTCCCCCATTTTCTAATACCAGCCAATGATTAAATGTTGATTGCTAGCTTACTTTTTTTTTTTTTTTTAATAAACACGGGTTTTATTGTGTTGATGTGCATTATTCTTTTAGTTTTTCTTGTCTTTTAAAATATTTTGTATAGTTTTTCCTGTGAGCATTATTTTTCATTTGAAATAAATTTTATGAACGTACATTTCTATAGTTTTCCCCACGCAAATTACTTTTCTTTTAAAATTAATTTTTTGAACACACATGTTTCCTCTTTTTTTTATTTTCTGCACTCTCATGCCTGTTATTGCCTACCAGTATTGGTCAGTACTTTGAACTAGGACAGTACTTTTTCAGTATTGTCCTTTTTTTATTTTTTTCTCTGGCTTACATTGATTGCTAGAAAAAAAAAAAAAAATAAATAAAGGGGGGGGGGGGAATGGAAAAACCTTTTTAAAAATAAAGAAAAGAGTATATAATAGATTTGGCAAATCAATCAATAGTTTCAGACTGAAATGTTCCTCCTAGTAGGCTATCCACCATTCAGTTTGAACCATTTACCTTGTTTTAATTTACTCATTATTTTTATTAAGGCCTTTTTCATATTTTAGTTTTCATGCAATTTTATACCTTTTCCAATACAGCTAATCTCCATACTATAAGTTCACTTATCAACATTGTCTAATGTTTTAAACTAAAATAATATTAAAATTGCATTAAAATAAAAATAAGGAAAGGGGGATACTCTCTCTCTCTCTCTCTCTTTTTTTTTTTTTTTTTTTTTTTTTTTTAATGATAGCCATTTCATGCCAAGTAATACAATAACTAGGCTTGAGTATTTCAAATAGTAATAATCAGATTGTTTGTATAAATTTGCATGACAATAAATGAGTCTGTACAGTTAGTTGAGCTTGTACATATGATTTAGAAAATTTTAAATAAGTAAGTAGATAAATTTATTTTTGCAATAACATTATTTTAATGTATTATTGTTGAATTTTTATCAGACATTATTTGCATTTTTATTTTACTTTTAAAACTACTTTGTAATTTACCTGAATGATATAGTTCTTAAATATTTTTCTTTTTAATGCGAAATATGTTGGTGCCACGTCATTTTTTTTTTTTTTTTTTTTTAGTCGAATTTGAGTTTCGCATATTTTCAGACTTTTTGTCCTTTTCCCACTCTCATGCCTGCCTATGGCACAGGGGCCTCTTTCTCAGTATTTTGTAATATCTCAGTATCTAAAATAGGACTTTGGTGGTCCATATATCATCATTTCTTCTGGAAAAGTGCCCAGCCCCTCCATTTTAACTTAATTCTAGAAATAACATCAGGAACATTAGTTTGATCCCTAATCGAAGTATTTAACTTTTTGTCTTTTCAGGTGAATACTAACATGCATCTCTTTCTATATATATATATATATATATATAATAAATAATTTAATTCCTTTACAATACTCAGCAAATAAGAGCTCTGTCTATCTCTCTCTCTGTATATGTGTATATTTATATATTTTCTTAACCCCTTGAACTGAAATGACGAGTCCATCTCGTCATGAATTTCCCGACACTAATTATGTTCTTAGATGTATATACAACAATAAACATTCATATAAATATGTGAAACAAATATTATTTTTAATAATAACAAATTATTTGAGCAACAAAACCGTAAGTTTCTATATCAATCCCTCCTATTAAAACTAAGAAAATTAAATTGTCTGTATGAGCAGTGCTGACTGAAAATAAATTGCAGTTCAAGGGATTAATAACAGCCTTCCATTAATTCCTTGTAACTCAAATACTTGCACCGAATTTCATGCAAAATGATTGCATAACATATCAGGATTATTTTGTATAACCCTGTAAACTAATTTTCAATTCTATTCCCTCAGTTTTTCACAGAAAAACATGCTTTTAAAAATTCTAATAACATTTCAGTATGTTTAATGGGCGAAACCATGTTGAAATACATTTTTAATACATACCGTCTATAGACCGTAATGGTATGGAATTAATTTGTGTGTCCCTGAAAAAGAACGACAATTATTATATTCACCAATAAAAAGAATACACCTAATTAATTATAACTCACTTATATTTCAACCTAATTTGATACCATTTTAATGATTACAGAATGTCATTGAAATTCTTTTGCGTGGTCCTGTAAAAAAATTTAACTTATACATACCTTTTTTTTCGTTTTTTTAGAGAAAGCATGCTTTTAAGCATCTTTATAATATATGTTAATTCCATTATATATTGAATGCAGCATAAACGCGTTAAAATGCGCTTAGATAAAATATTGTGCATAGGCTCTAATGTCACAAAATTCTTTTGTGTGTCTCTGTAAAAGAACCATAAACATTGTAAACCCCAGTAAAAACTAATCGACTTATTCTATGTTTTTCATGAATAATTGATCGAAATTTGACAAAATTGGGGTGATTACGTGACGTTGTCCGAACACTTTTGTAAGGTCCTGTACATTAAGTATGAAGCCTAAGCACACATATTTTCAATAGAAAACACGAGTTTAAGCATCTCAATAATGTACACTAATTCCATTTTGTTGAACGCAGAATAACGACGTTAAAATCCGTTTAAACGAAATTCACCCTATCGGTCGTAATAATAAGAAAAACTTTGGTGTCCTGTACACGAACCATAAATAATCTAGACATTAAAAATTATACAGCTATTTCTGTACAGAGAGCTACAGAACTCACGCACCAATTTGCAAGCCAGTAGGGGCATTTCTGCGGCCGCTATTGCGGTTTACACAATTTCTGTCCACAGGCCATGATGATTAGACAGACTTTGGTGTGTCTCTGTACACGAACTACAAATAGAATACACACCCAAAATTATACAGCTAATTCTGTGTGGCTCATGAATAGGTATACCGAGTTACAAGTCAATAGGATGATTTTTGCGGCCGCTATCGCTCGACAGACAGACATAACTCAAAATCATTTTGAATCTCCATATGGAGGCCTCCACTGACGTTTCGGCAACGATAAAAAGTAATTTTTGAGATGAAAAAGCTTTTTTTCTAGGAATAATAGTACAAAATAATGCTCAATTTCAAAATGTTCCATTGCTCAATTTCAAAATGTTCCATGTTAATTCTAAGTCATTTTCAAGCTCCAGTTTCTTTACTGTGTGTTTTTGTGTATGTAACTGAACACATATGTGTGCGTTGAATTTTTTTTATATATCAATTACGGCATGCGTTACAACTTCGTCTTGCGGCTGAATTTAAGAGTTTGCAATAAATGAGTTTTGTGACAGATATATTGATCAACATTCACACGAATTTTTAAAAGGATTGGATGAAAACATATTACTAAGGGACATTATTAGTAACTCACTATTTTCGAATCTTGGAACCCAAGAAAAATAATTTTAAAGTTTAAATTTTTGTAAAAAACAAAAATTAAATAATGTTTAAGGAGCCGTAAAATGATATTATATAAAAATATATAGGTATATTACATAGCTTAGTACATTCTATAATAACTATCTAGATATTTTTAATTGCACCGATTTTCATAATTTTCATCATCCCTTGTTCTCTTAAAATAATATAAGTTAATTTCGTAACTGTTATTAATTTCAAGTAAATAAAAGACTAGAAAGTTTCCCCCCCCCCCTCCCTTGGTGGAAATGAAAAGTCATCAAAAATTATTAATTATATAGTAAAAAAAATTTCAATTTTATAAATTGAGATATTCATAAAACTGAAGCAAGTTACTGCAATTGGATCAAAATGATATAATTTTTGCTGACTTTTCATTTCGCCTAATGAGGTCTAACCTTTATCGAGCGGCAGTTGATCGCGAAATGCCACATTAACCAGTGGAAATTTTAAAAAGATTATCTATCATTCGTCACTTTAAACACTGATCTGATGTAACTTTTTATTTCTTCGTTAAATTTGAAATAATTATACAATGACAACAAATTGTGAAAATTTTGTTCCAGTAAAAATTGAAAGTTTTATTGTCTTAATGACTTCGTCCCGACTTCGTCTTAATGTCTGCCCGCGATCTAACTCTCGTAAATATTCATAGAATTTCTTGAAACTGATATACGTTATTCAAGTTCACTATCGGATGTTCCCTATTGAAAATGGAGTGAATATTTCAACTGGCTTGCGTACAGGGACACCCAAAAGTATTCCAAAGCATTATGTTCTATGAGAAGTATTTTTATGAACTATATTTTAATTCCTTTATTTTACACAAAGGAATATTTATTCAAGTTCACTATCGGATGTTTGCTATAGAAAATGGAGTAAATACCACCACTGGTTTTGTGTACAGGGACTCTCGAAAGTATTTCAAAGCATTCTTTCTGTGAGAAGTATTTCTATGAACCAAATTTTAATAACTTTACTTTGAACAAATCTTAATAAAAATAAAATATGTTATTCATATGCACAAAAGAATGCTTCCTACAGAATGTAGTATGATTAGCATTAGATTTACAGGGCCACACAAAATTCTTCAGTTACATTGAAGGCTTATTGGAAATTTGCTGAAATTGCATTTTCGTTTACATTAAGCGATTTAACACTTTTTAACATTTTTTAAGTGTGAATATTATTTCAATTTGTGTATCTATCTGCCCGACTGTGCATCTGTGTGTCTGTCCGCCCCCAGTGTCCGTAAATATTTTTAGAATTTTTACAAAATTATATATGTTATTCAAATTCAGTATGGAAGGTTCCCTATATTAAATGGCATTAATAGTTCCTGTACAACTGATTTGTGTACAGGAACCTTCCCCCCCCCCCCAAAAAAAAAAAAAAAAAAAAAAAAAAAAATGCATTGCATTGCATTGTAGGATTGACATTTTTATAAATTACATTTAAAGAACTTTCTGTTGTAAAAATCAAAAAGAAATTGACATTTATTGTTAGTATGCTAAAATAATATTTTGTATAGAATATGATTTTGTTAACCTTCACTAAAATATTCATATACATTAAGGGCTGCAATTAGAATATAACGGCTACTTTTTTTTTTTTTTTTTTTTTTTTGTGTGTGTGTGTGTTAAGAATTTTTAACACTTTCTAACAATGCAGAAGAATGATTAGCAATTTCAATTAGTCTATTTGTATGCCTTTCAGAAATACTGTATGTCCTTTGTGTGATTACGTAAGCAAAGATCATTGAAAGTTATATGATACAACAATTACGTACATTTGGAAAGTGTTAATAATCAATTCGTACCGGATGATTTTTCGTTCTTGTTTTTCTTTAAATCTTTCGTTTAAAAGCACGAGCTATACTTATCAACTAGCACGAAAAAAATAAAAATTGTTTTTTTAATTTCAGATAAAGCTATCATGAATTATCCTGACCACCCGGAGGACATTTTTTTCTGAAGGGTTACAGGTCCCATCACCTGAATTTTCAAAATTTTTTAATTAAAATTTTATAAAATATTATTTAAACGTTGCTTTTTGATATGCTCATAATTTGGAATAAAAATTTTTGTTTATTATATTACACACACACACACACACACACACACACACACACACACACACATATATATATAAAGAGAAACTGAGAGAAAATACTAAAAAAAAACTTTGAAACCCATGTTACCCTTTTAAATACTTGAGATTTTATTTATTTATTTATTTTTTTATTATTTAATCAATTTTATAAAAGCAGTTCACTGGCTTTAAACTCTGTTTTGTGATAAGAGATTAGAACAGAAACTTCTAATAATATATACTGGGTTAGCACACGTGAATGGCTAGATTTTAAAAATATATATTTTCAAAACCATTACACAACTGATTACAACAAATGATACGTGAAATTAAATAAATAATATATATATAATTTTTCCCCCACTGCAAGAACTTAAAGAAAGCATTTGTGCACCATTAGAAATCACTGGCATTGTAAAACTACAAAATGCGTGGAACGAACTTTATTACAGACTCGATATTTATCGTGTAACAAAAAGATGATCATATCTTAAACATTTGCAAATGGAAAAAGAAAAAATAAATAAAATAAAAACTTGGTAGACATACCTATATATATACACGTATGTATATAGGTATGTATATACACATATGTATATACACGTGTGTGTGTATTTAATTTCGTGTACCACTTATTGTAATATGCGTAATACTTTCAAAATACTCTAAATTTTAAAAATCCAGTCGTTCATTTGTGCTAATCATATACAATGTGTTCGAAATACTTTAACCTTAACTTGAATTCCTTAACTATTAATCTTAGACATATATGCAGACGTTACAGACATATACGCAAAGTTGCGTAAAAAAGAATATAAAGAATATAGAGTGTTATAGCATGAATTTAAATTTTCAAGAGATTCAATTTTAAAAATTACACACTTTAAAATTTTACACGGCCCAATGAAAAAAAAAAAAAAAAAAAATCAGATGAGTGAAATGAGCTCCATTTGTCAATAACAAAAGATCTACAAAAATTTAAGCATTGTATCATAAAAAGTTTCAGAGATATGACAAAACAAAAAAGTTGACTTGAAAACCAAATTACGGGTGAAAACTATATTTCAATTTGCGACTACGAAACCTCCTCATCAAAATTCTGCTTTGTGATGGTAAGACTCAAAATTTGATAACTATCTTAAATAATGAATAATAATCCATTTCTCTATAGATTAATACTTAATCAATAAATAAATAAAATCATGGTCTTATTTTAGTACTATTGTAATAGTAATGAAAAAAAAAAAAAAAAAGTATATATAATTATAACTATATATAATTATATATAAACAACGGAAAGTAATGTTAAGCTGCAGAATTTAGGTTTAAATTCTGGTCTAGTTATTTTTGTAAAAATTAATTCGACTTCCTCATCAAAATTCTGCTTTGTGAAGGTAAAAGCCAAAATTTAATAACTGTAGCAAGAAATGAATTATAATCTTTTTCAAATTTCTCCATAGATTAATACTTTTATTTATTTATTTATTTAAATCATGGTCTCTTTTTTAGTACATTATATTTCTAACTAGTATATAACCCCGTCAAAAATGACGGAATGTGAAATCAATTAAGGTAGTGAATCAACGAATGCTTTGCCTGCTTCGCTGGACACTATATTTAAAGGGGACTAATGTGCAAGTTGCACCGAACGAACAAACTATTTCTTTTAACGAAAATACCTACTAACCCAAGACGATAGGTCTAATATAACGTATCATATTTTATATCGTATTTATCGTAACATAGCTTCCTTAACTAGATGCCTGTCGTGTAGCTCGGAAACTAGGCAAGTTGAAGCGGTAGACAGCGCCACCTAGTACAGATTATAGGACTTTTTTTTATTCAACTGTCACCAATAATTTAAAGAAGTGATACATGATATATAAAATCGACGTTTCTTCAAGGCTATTCGTCTTTTATGTGTATCATATTCCACATTTAAAAATTTTTGGTGGCTGTTGAATAAAAAAGTCGCGCAATCTGTACCAGGTAGCGCTGTCTACCGCTTCAAGTGTTGCTTAGTTTTCGAGCTACGCGACAGGCATCTAGTTAAGGAGGCTATGATCGTAATATAACTCAGTACTTATTTCGCTTCCTTCTTCGACTCGTTTTAATAAGTATTTTTTATATGCATGGGCAAATTTAATATTTTTTAATTTTTCGCGTGAAAACATTATTTTATCTTATGCACCCCTCCCTTTCAAAAAAAAAAAAATATATATATGTATATATATATATAACAATAACTGGTAAATTTTATTGGCAACAATCATAAATTTAAATGTCCAATTTTGAAATTGCTTTCATATTTTAATTAATTCTAAACTATCTAATCAAAACTTCGTTACAAATAAGGTACCGAGTGAAAGGTACCATATTTGTAACGAAGTAACCTTAGGTACCTTATTTATAACCTTATTTATTTTAACTAATTTGATAAATATGACGCCACAATCAACTGTTTGTTTATATCAGATATGTACATTATCATTATTGCAAGAAAATGATGTAATAACGATTAGCCCATAATTTTTATGATTGAATTTTATATTACATTTTAATTTTATCCCTAATGATGTAACATTTATGCAGATTAATAAATAAATAAATAAATAAAAATAAAAATACATAGCATTTCTAAGGGGAAAAAAAAGGGGGGGGTTACCAAAAGTCTCTGTTTTGAAGCGGTCTAAATCGGAATCGTTCCTGACAGAAGATGATCATAAAAAAATTATTAATTAGAAGAAAAAAATAAAAATAAAATAAAATAAAACATTTGACATTTTTGCACATGGAAAAAAATGGAATTATTTCGAAACTGTAATGGATGTTTAATAAATAATAAGAATAAAAGTTTTCAGATGCTAAATGATAACGGACTGGAAAGATCAATTTTGTAGAAAACTTTATGGATTATCATATACTGGGGGAAAAAAAAAAAAAAAAAAAAAAAGTCACACTAAAGCATCACAAAGTTACATATAATTGCACAAAAGATATGGGGGAAAAATGAAACAAAGCGCTAGTAAATTAAAAATTTATCGTGCCGTCTAATGCAATGTACTCTGCGACATATTTCTTATTAAAGAGAAAACTCGGAAAGCACATTGACATTCCAGACCGGTAATGTATGATATCGAGTCGGAACTGGCTGGTTTTATTTTCTTCCACCCCCGCTTGAAAACAAGAAAGAAGCATGACATAGTAAATTGATCTAGAAAAGGCGTCCCTCCAAGTTACCTTTCCTTTTTTTGCTTTTAGAGACACCTTATCATTTTTTCCCCCCTCTCCTGTAGTCAGACACTATTCATTAATAATTCTGGGACGGCTATTATATTTCAGCTCTTAAATTGTCAAATATTTAGAGTAACTTCGAAAGGCAAAACACGTTTTTCGTATCCTTACACGAGAGGAATTGAGAGACGAACAAATAGAAATAAATGATTACATGAGAAAAGCAGGTGATCGATACTTGAGATAGGAGGGAAGATTTCCCATAAAAGGTATTGCCTTTTGTTTTCTACCTGGAAAGCATCTCCCCTTTGAATATAATATTAAAATCTATCGAATACACTTGCACTTTATATAACAGAAGCTGGTAATTGTATAAGTGTACACTGAACGCGCTTTAATACAGGAAAACCGCAAAAACTAAAAACATTTCTTAAATGGTATAGCTTTAATATGGAAGAGATTATCACCCCCCCTCCCTTTTTTCAACCAAAATTGCATAATAATAATAATAATAATAAGTTATTATAGTTAACAAACATTTATTTAACTGAGCTTTCACTGATTTTAAAAAGTAAAATATAATTGAAACAATTTTGAAATAGAATATATATCACAAAAAATTCAGTATGACCCAACACCACAAAATATCACACAAAAACTAATTTCGTTTCCTTTTCTTTTAACTATCACTTTATTGTAACAAAAAAAAAAAAAAAAAAAAAAAAAAAAAGAACATTACAGAAAAGACTGGTACTAATTACAGAATTTATATATCATCAAATAAGGAAGTATTTTAAAAATTTAATCAACAATGAATAATAATAAAAAAAAACAAAAAAAAACAATGGCAATATTTATCGGCAGTTTAGCTCAATCAAATTTTTATTAATTCTAATAATGTATATTCTTTTATGGGATTTTATTGAATAAAATTTTCTTCGGAAAACTTCCATAAAAAAAGTTATAATAAATAAGACTTAAAATTTTAGATTCATTATTGTAACGAAATACATTTTTAATGTGTAATCTTGTCAGTGAAAGGGAGTTACTGATTTTCTGTTATATTTCTTTTTTTTTTTTTTTTTTTTTTTTACAAGACGCAAATTATCACAGATGATAGGTGTTTTGATCTGTTTATCGCGTAATTGAAAACGTAGGTTCTCAGTGTCGCCTATCCGAATTAATATCCACCCCATTTTAATTTTATAATTCCTCATAGTCATATTTATACAAATATTTAATATACATTGTTACATTTTATTCATATTTGAAGCCTGCAACCACATTCATTAAAATCAAATAGAGACCAGCATAGTGGTAATAAGTTCCCTTACAGTTCTCATCCCACCAGTGGCCGAGTGATTCTGTGCTTAAAGCTGGTTGATGGGAAATGCCGGGTTCGATACCAGATCGAGATCGCGCTCATTAAGAGCGGACAATACCTAATCTCGCCGGCTGCCTTGGCCCATGTTATTCTATGGGAAAATTTGTTTACATAATTACTCATTACCTAATGAATATTTTTCAATTCTGTTTTCACATTTAGAAAATTCATAAGCGTTCAATTAGTACTTGTTTTCCAAAAATTGATTTTTTTAAGTTTTAGTATTTCATTTTGCGACTAGAAAATGAGAAGAATGCATTTTGTGAAAAATCGCATTTTTGAACTAAAAATTAAAATGTAAAAATTAAAAAAAAATGAATTTTTCAAAAATGAGTACTCATTTAACGGTTATGAATTTTCTGCCTGCGAAAACAGAATAAAAAAATATACATTAGGTAATGTGTAATTGTCGCAACAAATTTTCCCATAGAATAACATTGTCCACGGCTGTTCGCGGGATTAGGTATTGTCCCCTCTTAACTTAGCTGTTCGGAATTTTTCGTGTTTTTCTCCAAAACTCGCGTGAATACAACAGGAACCCTTTGAAAGACCCCCTGAGGAAGGCATCCCATCTATTAGCCTAGGACCCTGGAATAGTCAATCGACCTCACAGTTCTCAAATTTTCGATTTAGATTTATAAGAATGCAGAAATTCTATGCTTAGAACTTTTGAAGAATAATGCAGTATTTGAAAAAAAAAATCAACTTAGAGATAATGATAAAGCATTTTATTTTGCCATAATAAAACTGACACATATCTACCTCTCAGGTGGATAATTTCCGAGACAGAGATGTGAACGTTTCTTCTGCACATTGAGGCACTTCACACACAATTTTCAATTACATAAACTCAAAATTGCTTTAATAAAAAAAGTGCCACTTTTTTTGCCGAGATTCGATGTGTATTGACTTGGATGAAAACTATAACTTATTTAGAAAATATGTATATAACTTTTTGTTTCAATTTTATCTTAAAGCGTGCATTGACTTGTAAAAATGGGTAGCATAAATTTTCCAAAACACATACGTGCAACAAAAAGGGGAAAAAAAGGGGCTTTCGATCAGTCTTTTTTTTTAATCGTTTCAGAAATATATTTTCTCTCATATTAAATTTTGAATTTACTACGTTTCATATTATGCCAGTCCAGTCCATTCTCATTGCAATATCTATCTTACCCCCTTTTTCAAATTCAGTGGCGTCACTTTATAAATAGTCCCTTAAGAATTCACAACGCGTGCTAGAGCCCCCACCCACCTAGTTATTTATTATTTCCACCCCTCTCTACTCCCCGGATCTAAATTAGTTTCAAACGCTAGGCTGTATAGAAGAGTGCGCCCCAGCCTTATGTGCACAGGAAGGGTATGAGAATATAAGGCCTTTGTTTTCTGGTTCTACCTTCTCAGCAGAGTGACTTACTTAATATTGTTCCTGCATCTGATAGCTTTCATGGAATTATTAATGAATATCAGCATGTTGATAAGGATTGGTAAGGGAAAAAAAAAGAAATAAAATAGAAAATGAAAAGTGTATGGAAACCGTTTTATCTCCTATTTTTCTTTACAAGCTGTTTTTGGTACCTCAACATGATTTACTCATAAGAGGGGAAATGCTTGACAAGGGAGCCTCTTTGTCTTTTGGAAACAACCGCAGATGCATTAGTCTAGTGTCTAGGTGTTTTCAAACTTTTTTTTTTTGCTGTTTTACACGGTTTTTGTTTGTGACAATATTTAAAAACAGTTTCTGAGACAATAGCACATTTTGCATATTATCACGCTTGCGTTTGTTGATCTCGTAATCTCATAATTCCATGGCTTCTGCCATTCTAATCTTAGCAACTTTGAGTGTGTGTGTGAGAGAGAAGTTATTAGTATTAATTATAATCTGAAATAAAATTGTGCTGTTACGAACAACTTTAAAAATTTTAAAAATCGAAAATTATTTTCCTTGTGATATCTCGTTATGTATAAAGTCTATTGATCTAATTATTTTTTGGAAGAAACTATTTAAAAAGTATTGATAATTTATGTATAACGCTAAAGTTTGCACCATACCAAATGCATAAGTTTTCTTACGTTTGCCCTATTAAGTACGTTTGGTAAGTCAACAGGCGAAAAATATTTCCAGCATCAAGGTACACTGCGTAATACACCCCCACCCCCCTTTTTTTTTAAGGGAAAAAAAAATATATATACAGACACATTATTTCATTATTTAAAACATGAAAATCTGACATTGACAGATTTTAATTTAGTGCCAGAGGCCTACTGCTAAACTTGTTAATATCGACAAATTCTTCTTTAGTTAATTCGTGACGATCTAAATTCCATGATAAAGTTTTCATTAAATCAAACCAATGTGTTTCAGCTGCAGATATTGTAACAAATAACGTTGGAAGTCCAAACTGTCTTATAGCCGCAAAACAACGTTTTTTCTCTTTTTCCCAATGAGGGGGAGGTGTGCCTTGGGGGGGACTCATGTCAAAGGTGTGCCTTGGGGGGGACTCATGTCAAAGGTGTGCCTTGGGGGGGACTCATGTCAAAGTTGTACCTTGGGGGGGACTCATGTCAAAGTTGGGCCTTGGGGGGACTCATGTCAAAGTTGGGCCAGGGGGGGGACTCATGTCAAAGTTGGGCCTTGGGGGGACTCATGTCAAAGGTGTGCCTTGGGGGGGGACTCATGTCAAAGTTGTACCTTGGGGGGGACTCATGTCAAAGTTGGGCCTTGGGGGGACTCATGTCAAAGTTGGGCCTGGGGGGGACTCATGTCAAAGTTGTACCTTGGGGGGGGACTCATGTCAAAGTTGGGCCTGGGGGGGGACTCATGTCAAAGTTGTGCCTTGGGGGGACTTCATTCAATAAATCCCCATTCAATAAACCGACTGAAATAGGCCCTTAGCACTATTAAGAGTGTATTATAAAAATTCGACAACGCTGTACCGACTGAAATAGGGATACCTTGGGGGGGGGGACTCATATCAAAGTTGGGCCTGGGGGGGGACTCATGTCAAAGTTGTGCCTTGGGGGGGACTTCATTCAATAAATCCCCATTCAATAAACCGACTGAAATAGGCCTCTAGCACTAAAAAAGAAAGCTATGAAATACAATCAAATCGTAATAGGCTTATTTACTGAAGCAATTGAAAATAAATAAATATAACATTTGAAAATAGGACAATTTAAAATACGTTATGTTTATGAATTAAAAGTTTATTGTACATATTTAGATAAACTGTTGCTGGTAAGTTACGTATCTTGTATGGCTTGGCTTGGCTTGTCCGTTATTACATGTATGTGTACCATAGATTCGTGATTGTCAAAATAATGTATACAGCCAATTTGAAATATAATATATGCATACATTGTAAATGTATTGTTCGTAAGTAGGTATTATAAATTTTTGCTTGTATAAGTACATAAAATGTTGGACATTGTTATATGTATGGATTGACTTGTACGTTATTACATGCATGTGTGCATTGACGCATAATTTTGTGAGTTGTCTAATAATTGCTTGTTAATACCGAAAATTTAAAATATAGTTTATACATATATTATACGTTTATATTGTTCGTAAGTAGGTAATATAATATGTTTCTTGTACAAGTACGTTATTGTTGGACATTGTTGAATGTATGTATATGATGAATTCGTTGTGTCTAATTATTGGGTCGATATATTTAAAGTTAAAAAATATGGGGGTCTTAATTTTTATATATACTGTTTTTCCACATATTTATATTTTAACTTATTCTTAAAATTAATAGTGTAATTGCTTTTCTAGTGAACAAAAAAATGTCTGTTTATAGTCCCACAAAACATATTTCCTTATAGGTATGCACATTCTGATAAAATGTAAATAAAATTTGCCAATTAATGTCTGCCGTGACAATTAAATAACTACAACATATTATTTTTTAATAGCTAATGGCTGTTAAAGGTAATACGAATATTTTCTGGCTTCTGAGGTTACTTATGCGTTAGAATATTGCCAAAACTTACTTCTTCGATTGCAGTCATATAGTCATAAAAGTCCATTAGATGACCTACATCAAACATTCCTGACCAATAACTCGGGTATTAATACATGTACAGAGAAATGGAGAGCAAGCAAGCTATTCACCGAAAAGTCTGATAAATATTCATGCATTGATTTTTCTTATTAAAGGAGAGTCGGGAACCATATATCACTGGCCCTGAGAGTAGTGTCGTTAATATCTCCCGCTTATGGTTCCCAATATTCTTCTAGTTCCGCCTCGTAATTAATTTTTAGGGCAGCATTCCGCATTATTTATTGGCAATGTCTGTAATTTAGTGAAGCGGCACTGCTTTTTCCCGAAGCCTGCTTTCTTAGGTCTTGTTAATTAGGACTTTCATTACTCAGTTTTCTTTGCCCCTTTAAAGAGCCATTTTGTGTAAGTTAACCCTTTATGAAGAGTGTCGTGTTTCGCCTTACGTCACAGTTTTATTTATGTACTTGGTGTTTTCTAGTAAAAGTAAATGAATACATATTCAGTTATTTCTGTAGTAAAGAGCTGATTTAGAAATTTGATGATTATTTGGGGGGGGGGGGGGGGGACCTCTGTAACTGTAAATTTTATTAGCAATATTAATTTTTTTGAATTAATGTTTTCTAAATCAAAGTAGAATTTGAGTATGAGAATTAAATAATTTTTTTTAATTCTAAGCAAACTCAACTTTTTTACTCAAAGTGGCACCTAATACTAGTATGTTACATTCTTTTGAGACTAAATAATTAAGTTTTTTCCTTTCCCCTTTATTCCCCCCCCCCTCCAAATATTTAATTTGAGAAAGATCCTTACTAAATTTAGAAAGATAAGTTTGATTTCCTCATTTTAGCGATAAAAAAATAAAAAAATAAATAAAATAAACATGAAATAGGCTGTAAAAAATGTGAAGCAGAGTAATGCCACTTATTTAGCGATATACAATAAAACCTGATCAGTTTTAATCTGTGTTAAATTCTAACTAAATATAAAATTTCACGGAATTCTGTGCATTAATTAGTTTTTGAGGCACAGCGTTCAGAAAATTCTAGAGATACAGGAGCAAATAAGTATATTTTATAGACATGGGGTGACACAGATATACATTTCCTGAAAATACTCAAATCCAGTACATTTCAAAACCTGTAAATACATTACAAATCAAGGATGAATTGGGCAATGATATCTGCAAAATTTTTTGGCTGTATGCTAACAAATATAACAGAAATTTTCACATTTCGGAAAAAAGCAGAAAAAATGACCTATGAACTCAGTTGTTAAAAAAAAAAAAAAAAAAAAAAAAATTATACAGACACGACATTATTTCATTATTTAAAACATGAAAATCTGACATTGACAGATTTTAATTTAGTGCCAGAGGCCTACTGCTAAACTTGTTAATATCGACAAATTCTTCTTTAGTTAATTCGTGACGATCTAAATTCCATGATAAAGTTTTCATTAAATCAAACCAATGTGTTTCAGATGCAGATATTGTAACAAATAACGTTGGAAGTCCAAACTGTCTTATAGCCGCAAAACAACGTTTTTTCTCTTTTTCCCATTGAGGGGGAGGTGTGCCTTGGGGGGGACTCATGTCAAAGTTGTACCTTGGGGGGACTCATGTCAAAGTTGGGCCTTGGGGGGGGACTCATGTCAAAGTTGGGCCTGGGGGGGACTCATGTCAAAGTTGTACCTTGGGGGGGACTCATGTCAAAGTTGTGCCTTGGGGGGGACTTCATTCAATAAATCCCCATTCAATAAACCGACTGAAATAGGCCCTTAGCACTATTAAGAGTGTATTATAAAAATTCGACAACGCTGTACCGACTGAAATAGGGGTACCTTGGGGGGGGGGACTCATGTCAAAGTTGGGCCTGGGGGGGGAATCATGTCAAAGTTGTGCCTTGGGGGGACTTCATTCAATAAATCCCCATTCAATAAACCGACTGAAATAGGCCCTTAGCACTAATTAAGAGTGTATTATAAAAATTCGACAACTGTACTGACTGAAATAGGCCTCTAGCACTAAAAAAAAAAAACTATTCAGGCGACAAATTTTAGTCGGAAGTTCATTTTCCACAGCGTTAATCTAATTTACGGCAGAATTTCACTGAACAGCGACTCTCGCCCTTCTAAGGATGGTTTTCCGGCTGTTATCTCAGTACATTATGAGAAAAAAAAAAAAGAAAGAAAAAGGGAAAGGAAAAAAAAACACCTTTAATACTTGAGATTCTTTGCGATACACCAACCCCTCTCCCTCTACTGCTCCCCCGAGAGAGGGCATCAATGGGTTAAACGATGCTTTAAAAAAGAACTGAATCACGTACGAGTCTGAACTACTGGTAAGAGGTTTTATGAATGGCATAACTTCTTGGATACGGGAGGTAGAAGGTTTTTGTTTTGCATACTCTTTGAATAATGGGGGAGAAATAACCATCTGTCGTCAACACCCGACTACGAGTTTTAAAAGCAAATTTGCATTTAAAAGTAAAGTTACAATCGTTATTAATGCTGAAGAAACGAAAAGAAAAGCTCTTTTAGAAAATGAGAAAGGAAATAAAACATTGCATTTCCCGTTTGAAATTTTAACGAATTGTGTGTTAGGATGACTCCCATGAGTTAGGACATAGAGAAAGAAGCAAAAGAAATGTTTATATGTGGAAATATTTTTTCTCATATTAATGAAAACCTTTAATGTTTTTTTGGAATGACTAATGCGAATATAATTGTGAAAGAGATTATTTCAAATATATTTAATGTTTCTATTCTAAAAACCTAATCTGTTACTCTTTCAAAATATAAAAACACAATTAATAAAAAAAAATAAGACAATACGTTTTTCTTCCACGTTTTAAAATGTTCATAGTCATAAGGACAATCGAAAAATTTTCTATTTAAGTAATTTACATGCGAATAAACATCTGTATGCAAATATGCTAATTACGAGTCAAATTTGATTTATACGTATATAAGCTTTAAAAAGCTCTCCAGCGGACATTAATTCTATGCTTCGAGGAAAATAACTTGCATGAAAAGCGAAAAGTGTGGTTTTTAAACTGAAGAGGAATATTAATTCTTCGTATAGCTGATGAAATTTGAAGATTTGAAACTGCTAGAGAAAATGCGAACAGATACAGAACTAGTGGTTCGGTAGAAAAGATACATGGCGCAAAATAAGATATGTCTTGGAAATTGAAGACGCTCATTGGATCTTCTTGGATAGAAAATAAAAACTTTCTAATTGACTAAATTTGTTTAGAAGGGTTATGTTATGTAAAAAGTCTTTTTTTTTTTTTTTTTTTTTTTTTAACTAACGGGCGTTTTTTTTTTTTTTTTTTTTTTTTTTTTTGGGTGGGGTGGGGTGGGGAGTGTGTGTGGGGGGTGGGGGTGGGTAGTTTTCGTTCCTACGCTTTTTTGAACATTTTTGCAATTTACATTGCTCACTTATTTGAAGAAGATAAAAATTTAAAGCGCATTTCAATCTTTTTGGAACACCTTGTACTTTTTTTTTTGTACTTACTACTTCTCTGCTAGATATTCAATGAAAAAAAAAAATTCAAATTTTTAATTGGCCAAATGTCGAATTTCGATCAGTTTTGTTTTGCAAAATGACGCATAGTCGCAGTCACGTTTACCTGTAAAACTAGTTTCACGGCATGATAGATGTCGATGCAGAGAAAATTAGCTCTTAAAAAAAAAAGTCACTTTGAATGGATAAATAGCACAAAAACAATGCGAATAATAATTTCGTTGACAAATTTTAGTTTTAACAGAACAATAAAAGGGGATTACCTTCTTCCCTCCACTTTTAAAAAAAGGAAGCATTAAAGTTTCTTGAAATAAGATGTAAAACCAGAAAAAAAAAGTACAAATTGGTATACGTTATTTTTTTGCAGTAATCAGTGTGGTAGAGGCAGATTTTCTTTATTGAGTTTTCGATTCCCTTTAAATAATCAGGGTCTGACATAGTACTTCAAGAGAATTTTACTTTTGACAGTAAAATGAAAAAAAAATTACATAGGCGAAATTTTACTCAAATATACATCTTTGGGCAAAATAATAGAAAAATTTAAAACCTCTCTCTCTCTCTCTCTCTTTTTCTTTTTTTTTTTTTTCTTTTCCCCAAAGAGTGGTAAAAAAACGTGGGGGAAATTATAGATAAGGGGCCTGAAAGCGCATCAGGCCCTGGGCCCAGTGCTGCCAGATTGAGGGAAATTTTTATTTAACAGCCACCACTAAATTTTAATTGAAACGGTTTGTTAATTGTTTCAAAGCATTTTTTAAACAAATTTTCGATGTGATTAGAAAGCCGTTACAAGTAAAATTTTACGGTGGCAATTGAATAAAAATTTCCCTCAAATCTGGCAGCACTGCCTGGGCCCAGTTTTGGCTTGATCAGGCTTTGTAAACAATATACATATATTATAGCTTAGTATTCATTCTTTCTTACTAAACTTTATGAGAAAGCAACATCTGCAAGAAAGGTGAAATTTCAGCAGACTAAATGACGCTGAATAAGAAACGGGGGGTTGGGTATAATATGAAAGGCAGCCAAAAGTGAACGCGCATCATTCGGTGAATTATTTATGGCCTCTGCTAGAAAATAATAAACGGAAATTAAAGCACGTGACAAATAGCGATTCAAGTGCAGCAGCATGCTAATACGATTTAACAATTTCTCTCACCGTAGTGCATTCCATCAATCAGCGGTTTTGAACGCAACGCTTGGCGAGAATTGCACTGGGATTCGAGATGCGAGAGAGATGAAAATCTGGAAGCTGGCCAAATCGAACTCTGCTGGAAGGAACGAATTTCAAATTCAGTCGTTTGTTTACACATTTTACGCATAGGTTGGAATTATCGCTAACTTCATATGGAATCTTTGAATAATTTTTATACGCTGCGAGAATAAAATAAAATAAATAAATAAATAAAGGAAATGTATTGCCAATCAGATAACACAACTCGAGTTATTTCCAGCATTAATATCAAGCAAAAAGAATGTTGTAATTAGCGAAAATCAAAGCATAATATTTTCGCTTAAATTAGGTTATACCAGAAATGCAAAAAAGGTCCTTAGAACCCCAATCTTTCTCTCAGAAAAGTACAACACAGCTACAAGATCATCATATTCATGCGTTTTTGAATCAAATAATATTCACGATAGATGAATATATAACGTGTAAACATGCACAAAGAATAATATAATCAGTTGAATGGTTAATGTTAAATTAAGCCTTGTGACGAAAAATATTTCGAACTGATACAAAATGCATTAGAAAAATCAAACTTCGTAAAAAAATATATGCAACTTCTAAAAAGCAGATTTCAAGTTCATAGCTGAAAATTATATGTTTATAATGAAAGAAAAAGCTACAAATAGAAGTTATTGTTATTGTTTAGGAAAAGGAAGTACAAATAGAAGAAAACATGAAAACTAAAATCTGGTGTGTCATACTTACAATACCTTTCCTTAGTCTACATTATTATAGAAATATTGTTACAGTTTAAAGTATAAGACGTGTACACTATTTGAACATTTTTAGTGTTACTTTAGAAACATTTCAAAATAGTTTTATTTAACATACATTTCTGTGTGTTAGGGCGTTACTCCCACTCCCTTCTACCTATTTCCTTCACAGATTGAGCGGATCATCACCGTAATTTTGCTTTGGAAAAAACAAGGAAGGATTCAAAAATTCAAGGAAAAAAGCATGAAAAGAGATAAAAAACAACCTGAAACCGGTAAAAAAATGCATGATATATAGTTAGGGTAAAACATTGAGAAGTGTGAGGGGATACAAATCATCGGTCAGTTCCTGCGACTTACCATCTAATAGTACTCTTGGCGGTGGTGTACATATACACAAAATACTATAACGAAAAAAAAAAAAAAAAAAAGCGCAGAATGCGAACGACTATTAAATTTAAATCTATCCTCAAATAATCTATATACGTGCCACTTTTTTTTTCCAAAAAAATCCCATTTCACTCAAAAGCAGATATAAGATCAGAACAAAGATCTTCTATTTCATACACCAATTTTACCACAGTTATTATTTTATTATTTTTCCTGCTATTTGGAAATTTATTCTTGTAAAATGACCAATAATTAAATAAGTACTTAAAATTTTTAAAAGTATTTTGCGGCAAACGGGTTGAAAACTACCAACTTAACAGTTAGTGGGTGTATTTATCCACAAAAACGTGTCATTTCTAGAATAAATATACGAATTTTTTACACGAATGTTTATGGAAATCTAACATTTTTAGAAATGAAAAATACATATGAAACGAAAATTAAATTATTTGGCTGTTGTGTTCAGCAGACCGTTGAATACTTGGACTAGAATCAGAGAAATAATTTGCTCAGAAAAAAGCTTTTTGTCGTGTCACCATACCAAATGATATTACAGCATTAAAAAGAAAAAGAAAGAAAGAGAAGGAAAATAGAAATCATCTACGAAAGTCATCTTAAGTGCATGCTTCAGGCGATTCATTTGGTGGTAATGGTGGTCCCTCCTTTTCCCCCAAATCTCGTCCGGCAATAAGTACTGCTATATGATTAAGTGTTCAAGGATGGGCATTTCCAAACATATGATTTTCTCTGGAGATCTCACATTTGAAAGAAAAAAATATGAATGAGATACTGGTAATTGTGCCAAAGTCTCGGAATAAATTCCGTAAGGAGAATGTGATTATACTACACAATTCCAGCTGAGTAAAACAAATTTAGAACTAACTGATGGTGCGAAAATTTGAGAAAAGGAAAATATTTTTTTTATCATTGAACATTTAAGTATTTAGTAAAATGCTGTTTTAAAATACAAAAGTATTACATTATCTTAATTAATTAATAATTTAAATTTCTTTATAAAGAATAAAAATTGAACGTAATTAAACAACTTTCCATTAAATTATATCAGGGGTCATACTTCCCACCCTTTTTTCACAGCAATTTCAGGGATGAAGATTTTTCGCTTTTTTTGCCACCACTAATTTAATGCAGAAATGTTTGTAGTATTTTTGTTGTGATGAGTCGCGATTAAATAGGATAGATATTATTGTATAAAAATAGTGGTAACAATCAAGGAGAAAATTTCTTATCTCTGAGAGTATCCTGGGAAAAAAAAAAAAGGGCGGGGAGTACGACCCCTGTTATATGCCCCTCAAATTTCCCGAACTACCTCAACTACCTCATCCCCAACCTCAAAAAAAAAAAAAAAAAAAAAAAAAAAAATCAAACCTTTGAAGCGTTTACTCATGTAGAATAAGAAAATCGCTACAAAAAATTTATAAAATTCTCACATGTCTAGTCAATTTGTCGTTTTCATTTAGTTTTTCCCGAAATTTTTATCGGCTTTTTAAAAAGTTGTTAGCACAAAATAAATCTTGAAAAAAGTTATGCGAAAATGATTCAGTTTTCCTCTATTTTATATGAGAATTTTATCTTTTTTTTTTTTTTTTTTTTACTTTTAAAAAGATTTTTTTTATGAAAAGAAAAATCTCACTGCGAAATAAATACAATGGACTCTTCTCAGTTTCGTCTGCTTAGTCATGTGATAGAGGAAAACGAATAATCGAATTCAATTAAATATTGTTCTTAAGAACAAAAATGTTAATATTTAATATAAAATAAAATAAATGTAATATTGTGCATTTGTAAACAGTAGAATAGTTGTATTTGTAAATTTAATAATATTTTAAAAACACTTTGTGTTTATTTATTTTCAACTGTAAGAATCGATTTTTGTATGTTCGAGTGTAACTGTTACATTAACTGATCTAGCAATAAATAATAGCTTCTTGTGGAATGTTTATGGATTATAATTTGAAATTTTAAAATGTTGTCATTTAATTTAATTGCATAAAGGTGTTACAACAAGTTAATTAACTTAGTTACTGGTCTAAATGGATTTACGCAGTACGATATTGCACTGTCACTGATTTAAGTACCAAAAATCAAAAGAGTACCAAAAGAGTATTTAACATGTTCTTCATGAACATCAATAACAAATATAAACTAAATGATGATTGTAAATGTATGCAGCAAACAAAAGATGATGAATAATGATATAAAATGGATTAAAAATGATGAAGTATACAAAAATAACACAGATTAAATACGATTGATCAAAAATAAGAATAGAAAATACGTTATTTCAGCAATCGCTATAGATAAACAAGGCTTCGTCTACTATTTGTTTTTCCTCTATCATGCGACCTCTGACGTCAGGTGGAAAGAGCTCATTACAAAAATGAGGAAAAAAAAAAAAAAATCAAACTTTTAAAAATTGACTTTTTTTTTCATTTTTGTAATTGTATTTACTTCGCATTTTTTCTTTGAAATTTTTAGGTTTAAAAGAAAATCAAGAAGTAAAAATACAAAAATAAGTTGAGTCGTAGAAGGCAGTGAAAAACCTCTTATATTGTTTATTCTTATATTGTTGTTATTATAGTGTAGGGGTCATACTCCCCGTGCTTTTTCACCACCCCCTGTAGATAAAGAAAGCCTTCCAACTGAATAGCGGCGTCACAATAGTTAGGCCGATCTTAAGAAAGACGGGTAAGCTTTATTTCAGTGATAAAGCTTGCTTATTTTTATTATCGTTATGAAGCTACTCTTTGTTTATAAAATTAACAGTAAATCTCAATATTTTATCAGTAATCTCAATAAAATAATAAGTTTTATAAGAAACGATAAAATACATTTAAAATCCGACAGAAATAAAAATGATAAATTATTTTTTCGAATAATGTTCCATTCTTCTTTCATAAAAGCCAAAAAACAAAGAGAAGATTTTTTGAAATAAATAAGTGTCAGACAAAAAAATACAAGCCTAATTTTTTCTTCGGTGAAATATCAGAAATTTATTATTATTATGTATGTATAGACTTCAATTTTAGTATTTATCAGTTATAATTTCTAAAAATTAGGTTAACATACAGTAATAATATTTTCATATTTATATTCGTAGAAATAGCCTATGAAGGATCATAAGCATTTTAAATAATTTATTTCATTATATATATATATATATAAAGTAACAAATTAACTGTTTATTTATCTCTTTAAAAATTTCTTTAAGATTTCTATATATAAATATTATGTTATTCTCTTTCATAGCTATTTTCTCAAAGTAACAATAATAAAATATTGACTTTTTGTAGTTGTGGAAATACTATACAGTGAACTATTTTAAATCAACCGAAACATTATATAAATATGTTTGTTGTTTTGGGTTTTGATCATTCTATATATATATATATATATATATATATATATATTTTCATTTTTGATAAGTTTTAATATATATATATATAAACTACTCTATAAATATAAATAAAAAGCTATATAAAGATTGTAGAAAGATATATATAATCTTTCTATAGGTGTTTTAATTCTGTTGATTATTTATAAGCAATAGAATTAAACCTCCTTTGAATAATTAATTAATAAAATCATCATTAAATAGTTTTATGAATAAATATTGTTTATTTCAAGATATAAATTGAATGGGAATACAGAAACATGTTACAGTATATGTTCACTTTATTTCCTTTTTTTTTTTTTTTACTCTACTGAAGTTAAATGTTTTTACATTAAAAAAGCTAAATGAACAAAAATAAAATAATTACCTTAAAAAATTCATAATTAACGAAAGGAGAACCACGTGCAGGTGCAACAACGCTTAACGAAAGAAAAATGTAGGGGAACAATATGAATTCTACGCTACGCTGATAGTATTTCCCGTTCCCCTTATGCATATAAGGTGTGTAGAAATCCTGTTTGAAGGGTTACAAAAATTTGAAGAGCGATAACCTCTTCGTACTAGGTAGCCTATCCGAAAATCATCGGCCTAACTATAATTCCGTCATTTCTTTATCTACAGGGGGTAGTGGCTTTTTCCAGGGAACTATCAGGTATGAGAATTTTCCGCCTTTTTTGCTACTGCTATTTTCACACAGAAATCTTTATCGCATTTTTATAACAATATGTCTTGATTAAATAGAATACAGATTATTGTATAAAAATAGTGGTAGCAGATAAGGCAGAAATTTCTCATACCTGATCACGTCCTGAAAAAAGGGCGGGGACTACGATCTCTGGCTATGGCGAATTTTTGCTCCCGAGTTTTAAATTAACTTATTTAAAAATTTACTTTCATTCAGAATAAATCCAACCATAACAAAACTTTAATTTATTCCGGGGCATTGTTAGTACCGCCTTTCTTTTACACCACTATTCTTGAAGGATATTTTTCTTCTTATTTAATTGTAATTTACCTATCGGAGAAAATCCCACTACAAATAAAGTGTTGGGAAAAAGGGCAGGTACTGATACAACAGTAAATAATAATAATAATAATAAAATTCCATGCATATAATCACATAGAATTTTGCAATATAAATTGAGTTCTCTAGGACTTAGAGGATCACAAATTACATATATTTTTCATTATTACTGACTTCATTATCTCTCTCTCTTTAACTTTCTCTTATCGATATATGGTAAGGAAAAGGGACTTTAGGGAAAAATTTCCGAAATTCAGTTTTTGTTATCATTACATGTTTTGAAGTCCCTTGAATTAGAAAATTAGGATTTTAGAGGTTAATTAATCTGTGTGCTAATCTGCGTGTCTTAAATTCTGTCTATAAGAATATTTTCCTTAGCCTCGAATTCTTTTTTTCTTTTCTTTTATTTCTTGAGTATGTAGAAATATTTTAAATATCACAAAAATATAATATTCGCAATAATTAACTTAAACTAGCAAAAATTTCTCTAATAAAGTAATTTTTCTACAGTTAACAAAAAGAAAGAAAGAAAAAGTAATTCCCCGTTATCAAAAAAAAAAGAAAGTAGTAATCTTGTTCACACTTGGTTGTAAATCCTATAGACCGTGAAACTGTCGATGTTTAAAGAAGTCGATGTTTATAACGCCCACTACGTTTTTTTTTTTTTTTTTTTTATGTCGAAATAATTTGTGGAAATTTTCTGGAATAGCTGCTTCTGGTGGTAACAACCAACAACACACAGGAAGTGAGATAGACTGATTTCCATTATTTTATTTGGCTGGATTGTTACTTTCAGAAAAAGGTAAGAAAACACATGAAGTTAAACTAACATACATAAAATAACCGCTAGTAAAAAAAAATAATCTTAAAGTTATTTAAAGATTTTACATGGAAATACCAGTACCCCTCTTAAGTGTGAAATCTGTCTTTCTATACATGTGTATGTGTGTTTATGTGTGTGTAAAAGAAAACAACGGGTATAAAACAAACAATAATTGTTTAAAATATCAAAAGTGGAAGCTTCTTACACAAAAACACAATGAAATAAAATTTCTTAGTTTACAATTTTAACGAAAATAGTAAAAATATAGCAGTGTTTTCAACAGATTTAACCTGCCTTGCATAAAACGGAAAGGCATCACGAAAATTTATGAACATTACCATTCGCTTTAGACGTTTCGGGTTCAGTTGAAAAATATACACAGTAGCTCTTCTTTGTGGATTAAAATTTTTTCTCAATTCTGGTGGTGACGTTACTTTGCATATCAAACAAGGTATGTAAATCTGTTGAGGTTGTCGTTACAGATTTTTCATTATCGTAAAGACTTTAATTTGGTTCCATGTGAGACTTCCTAAATATTTTTGGCGAAATAAGTGTACTATTATCCTGAATTCGATAGAAAATACTTTTAGTACATATTACGTCACTTTTTAAATTTTGTCTCTTTTTCAACATCCTTATTTTTAACTCAGGTAAAATAAAATTGTCAAATAAAAAAAGCTATAGAAAAACGTTGGAAAGTTTTTCATAATCTACACGAACAGCGATATTTTGCTTTCATGCTGGCTTTAAAAGCTACGCTTGTCGCATTCTACTACAAATTACTAAACGAGTGCGGAGAGAGCATTTGAAAACGCATAATTTTTCCCTGATATCGATGCATTGTCATTCAAATTGTCTACTGACTAAACCTTCTACTCAAGCAAAATAAGGTACTCGGGTTGGTTTAATGAGTATAATAGTCAAAGATAGAAAAGAAGGGATAGCTCATAAGAGGTTGGAAGCTTTTTTGTACGAGAATATGAAATGTATTTAGCTAGTAGCTCAAACATGTATTAATAATGCAGCCAATCCATTGTAAAAAGGAAAAAAATAAAAATAAATAAATACATAAAAAATAAAAATAAATCTGAAAACTTTGGATCTAGAGCGAGTTCATCATTTTTCATTTGCCGAAGAAAGAGTGCATGATGAGCGCACAGCAGAATAGTCGGTGATGGGAAGTAACGTCATTTTGGTTGTAAACTTGAAAATGTAATTATTAATGATATTTTATATTATTAATTTTTTTATACTTATACCTACATAGCTGTGAATATACAAACATTTCTGTAATAATTTTTTTCCCATATAACAAACTTATCTATTATATTTCGTGCTATTTTAAATTGAAAATTACCAATGAAAAGTTATGAAAATTTATGCACATACATAATTGTTAATGCACACATTTCGCACATCATCATATAATTAAATAAAATTGTAAGGGTTTTATTTTCTGGTTACATAACACATGAATTACTCAACGGACCGTGACGGAATTTACATCGGGATAAAAGTTGGCGTAAGTGGAGAATAAGTTTAACCTATTACTTCCATTACCCTACTACCGTAGGTAATGGAAGTATTGTTTTCGGTCCAATAATTCGATATCGAGTTTTCACATGATTTACACGTTTTAAGGCCTCCTGAGTCCAAAAAAGTAGTTTTTGGCAATTGGTCAGTGTGTGTGTATGTATGTGTGGAATCTTCTGACTATCATATCTCCAAAACTAATAAAGATAGAACTACGAAACTTCAGAATTGATACAGATTCTATTAGATGTCCTTTCAAATGATAGAGTTGGTTAGTTCCGGAAAATTGATAGGCGTCCTGTATAAATAGCTCAATTTCAGGTACCGCAAGTGCGTTCCTTTAAAAATGACTGTAAGGATTTTTTTTCCAACTCGCCATATTAACTCCCTTTTAAATATCCATTTGTATGTAATTATTGTTTTCCGGTCAATAATTGAGTATGCCAAGTTTTAGTAAAAGTTGGTGTCTCAAAAACGGCTCTGATGATTTTCTTGAAAATTGTTACATAAATCCATTTTAGATACTTTTTCTTCATGTATTATGTGGTTATTACAGAAAAATTAACGGTCATTCTGATTAGATAGTTCAGTTTTAGATCTCGGAAGCTGGTGTTTAAAAATATAACTCTATCATCATTTTCTCCCCCCTTATTTTTTAATTTGCTGTGTAAACTCTGTTTTATATGTCTACACGTATATCAAGTTTCTCTTACTGGAAAATTCGAAAAAATGCATGTAATACGTGTAATAGTGGGTAATGGAAGTCGTGTGGTTGTTTCACAACAGATTTTTTTTTAAATGTAATTTGGTGAAGAATTTCAAAAGATAAAGTGAAATATTTCAGTTTACATATTTTTTAAATAAAGAACCCTTCTTTCATTCTGTGAGTTTTAGTTTATAAAACAAGGCAAATAACAATCTTCTTAAACAATAAAAGATTTGGTTTCCCAGGATAACGCTAGAAAATGATGCTACAACAATGTATTGGAATAAAGAAAGTAAAATTTTATCCACATTTTTCACACGTGCATTTCAACTGAATAAAATAACACATCTCATACCACACCAGTTTATATCATTTAACATTAGATCGCATGATATTTCAAAAAAAAAAAAAAAAAAAAAAAAAAGTATATTTTACATTGTAGTGATTAAAAATCCCTGAAGGCTCCAAAAATTTTTTAAAACATCACAACCTTTTAATTTAACTACATATCAGTTAAATGCAGTTCGAGGCTGTTGTCACTGCTTATTTAATGAATTGTACCCACTAAAAATTTCTTTATTCAAATTATATTTGTTTAGCCTACGTAAGAATTTTTTAAAGATATAATCTTTCTTTTTTTTCTTTTCTTAATTCCTTATTCTTTTTATTTTGTTTAGAAACTATGATTAAAAATTTATTTCTCTTAATACACTGCTTCAGTTACAATGTCATTTTTCCTATTAAATTATGTTTCACCAAAATTATTTTATGTGTTTCATATTGTGGGTAAGATTTTACTTTCTTTATTTCACTACATTTTTGTAGCTTTACAAAGTCAGTGGCTCATACTACCACATTTGTGATTGCCATAAAATTATTTCTTATTATGAAGATACTATGTTGAATAAAAATATTGGTAATAAATGCTTTACATGTTTTTTTTTTCGATGGGGATAGAATATTATTTTTATTTTTATAATTTAAGTAAAATGACTGATAGTGTAAATATTGTGTATATATATTATATATACACACATACACATAATAAAATACAAATGTTGTACAGTAATGTATGAAAAGTTAAAAAAAAAAAAAAAAAAAATCATTAAAATAAAATAAATCGCTACATAAAAAAAAAAAAAAAAAAAAAAAAAAAAAAAAATCAACAACCCTGTGAAATATGTATCTTTAAATAAATAATATATACATACATACATTTTTGTTATCGTTGCTTAGACTATAAATAAATCTGCATTTGCTTGGTAACGACTTTAAATAAAAAACTTCTGTTGAAATCTATAATTTTTGTACCCAAAACAAACACTAGGGAAATTGTATAATTCTCAAAATTACACGAGTCGTGTCGAACTGCCTGGACTATAAAGTTAAATTGCCATGCATTAATAAAAGCTTTCTATGATAAGGGAATTGATAATAATCATTTATATGCCAACAAATACAGACCAACTAAAGATATTTTTGAAAACCAACATTTATCATTCTGTTCATATATTCTGTATAATGCATACAAGATACAATGTGCATGTACACGCACATGCATTTGTTTCGCGATGTAGTAGCGTGATTTCATACGTTAGCGTGACAAGTTAAATTAAAGAAAATAATTAGTATTACACGAAACTCAGAGAGGTATAACATGATTTCTGAAGTATTATCATCATATGTATATAAATTGCAGGATATCCCTTTTGAACATATTAAAATAAATGATTTAAAAGTTCTGTTTTTCACTTTTCTTTTCTGTTCTTTTCCCCGAACAAGCGACATTACACATGGGTTCATCCGAGGATTTCTAAAACATACTGTTCTGTTTTTTACAGAAGGTGACATGCTGGTAAGCATTATTTTATATACATGTCTGCGAAATAAAAGGAAAAATCAAATGTCATCCATATACGTTGCCATGTTACTTCGAATTGTAGATATACAGGACTTTAAGTTTGAGAATATTTTTCTTTGATAACGTGGATATGAATTATATCTTTAAAAGACCAACAGTGCAAGAGAAAGGGAAAACCATTTTGACATGCACATTTGCCATGCTTCATTATATTCATCCTATAAAAGTGTTTAAAATGATTAGTTGTTTGATTTTCTCTAAATATGATACACGTGTAATAAGGTTATTCATCATGATGGGGACATCTTTCAGATGCGAATTTCTCGAAAATCAGCTAAAGATGCCTAAATTAATGATTTTTTTTTTTTTTTTTTTTTTTTTTTTTTTTTAATTGAAAGATATGATGCACAATTTTGAAGTTAAATTAGATAGAATTTACGCAAAGTTTTGTTTTCTGAATGCATCCTTTAATGAACTTCGATGACCTAAGGTTATAACGTTTCAAGAGCCTCCAGATTAAAAAAAAAAAAAAAAAAAAGTGGGTGGTTAAAAGTTTGATAGGAAATATGTAATTTTCATCGAAACATAGTTTAAAAAATCAATTTCGACACAATTTACACCTAATTTTTTAAAAAAAGTTAGAAAACGTCATTCAACTTAAAAATATCTAAATTAGAAAACCCCAAAATTTTAGGCACATATACATATATATGTATATATATATACATATATATTGTATATAAATGACAGATATCGCAATAAAATTTAATCTTAAAATTTAGCAATTAATAGATACAAAACAATACCAACACACACACACACACACAAAAAAAAAAAAAAAAAAAATAGAACTGATTTTAACTTATAAGAAAGACTGACACAAAAATGTAGCGATACAAATTAAGAACTAATAAGAGACAAAACAATTTAAATTACTTACGCCGACATGAATGATAATAAAAAAAGGACCATTAAACTTAATGACAGAGAAAATAAATAAATGAACACAGAAATAATTGGATAAAAATGCTTAAAATTAGAAATAAATACTCATCAGGGGCATGTACTTCATAAAGCTGTGAAAGCTGCATCGATTTCGTGAAACAATATAGCTAATCATAGCAATTTATATTGTTCCAGCACCGATCGAAACAGCAAAACCATATTGAATGAGAAATTAAATAAATTATTAAATTAATTCTTCATGGAATCCAGAGAGAAAACTAGAAAAAAGCATAGTAGCCACATGTAAAACATTTACACAAACTGAAGAATAGGGGAAAAAAAAAAAAAAAAAAAAAATGAAATTAAAAATAAAAGTGAGTATGGAAAAGTCATGGAATAGTCAGGGAATTTCATGTAAAATCAGGGAATTTTGACAAATTTCATTGAAATAAGTCATATTTGATAGCTCGTTATTGTAAATTGCTAAACTGTACGCTAATTTTGTAAAACTGTTTGGTAAATAAACAACATAAGTCAGGGGAAAATCGGGAAAAACGAGGAAAAATAGTCATGAAAAAGTCAGGGAATTCGGAAAAGTTATAATGTTAGCCATCCTTTAAATAAAAATAGTGAATTCGCTATTCTGATTTAAAAATACGTTAAAATAAAAATAACGTAGTTTGTATTGTTTAATGTTAATTTTTCATAATAAAAGTAACAGAACTGATCTGCACCTGCACAGTTTCTTGAAAAAAAAAAATTTTTTTTTTCTTCTTGTTAACTATTTAAGTTCTTTATATTTTTTAAAAGATAGCGAGATTTATAAATGAATCTCCAAGTTCTTTTTTCTAGCTACTTTAAGAGTTTAACTTTTTGATACCTTTTTTTATACATCTAAAATTAATGAGATAGAAATTCAGAGTTAATTACGTCATTAAGGAAGGATTATTTAAACAAATTCCTGCGATATCAATCTTATAATGTCATCTACATTAACAAAATAAAACAATAGGCTCTGCAATTTTCAAAAAAAGTTGTTAAAACCATCAATTTTATTTCAAGAAGAACTTTTTTTTTTTTTCTTTTTAAAATTCTAACAGAGAATACTTCATTACCGAAAATATCAGACAGTCTTATTAAAAACTCTAATGTAATTACTTCAACAAGTAGAGGAGTTATCAAAGTTACTATCTAACTACCATTTTGCTATGATTAATGATGTAGTCTGTTGGATCGTAGATTCATCATCGAAAACCCAGCTTATTATAATATTGGCACAAAACATAAAGCCCTTATGTTAACTTGCACATATATATTACTGAATCATAAAATTTTCGGAAAAATTATTATAAAACAAATGTAAAAATCTTAAAATCTAAATTATCAAGACAATAACGTAAATTGTATTATTTTACTTTTATTTATTTATTTATCAACAAATTTACGCAATATTTTCAATTTCAGAAAAATTAGCTACACATGAACGCTTATTTTCAAAATAGACAATTCCAATACTTATTTTAACGACAGATTTAGATTTCGTGGTAAACGAAATACAAATTATTATTATTTAATCATCGTAGAATCAAACAAAAACACATAAGCAAACAAACTTTTTACGCAGAACAAACATAAAAATAAATTGTTTTAAATGAAAAATAATTACTAAGCGCTCCAAGATCCCCCCCCCCCCCCCCAAAAAAAAAAAAAAAATAAAATAAAAAATAAAAAATAAAAAATAAATAAAAAATAGTGAATGACCATATATATATATCGACACTATTCTATTTTTCTAAAAGAATATTGGACAAAATGGCCTTGAACTTCATATATGAAAAGATCATTCTCAGATTCACACTTTCGCGTAACGTTTAGTCAAGAAGGCAACTAAGGGATCAACCACAAATTGAAGAAAAACAAAAATACGAAATATAAAGTTTTGTGATTACCTTGTATCATAAAAAGCTACAAATAGCTTGTAGCCTTAACATATGATTTCATTTACTATTTACAATATTTTATGCATTTCTGTAGAAATAGCACAAATATTTAGAGATTTAGACAAATACAATTTTTTTTTCCCTGAAATTATTATTATTACTATTATTTATTTATTTATTTATTGGGGAGTTTTTTGCTAATAACAAAAATGAGTGTCAACAAAATTTTACAAAATTTGCAGAAGAAATTGACAAATATTAGGGCAGAAACATTATTCTGAAACATAAAATTGCATACATTTAATTTACGATTAGATATGAGTATCAGTAGCAATTAATTTTTAAAGACAGCATTTTTTTAAGTAAATAGGTTAAAAGCTAGATATATAGGGAAACTTATGCAAAAAATCCATTTAAATAGAATAAAAAGTAAGAAAATTATTATTAAAAGAATGAGTTGTATTTTAGAAAATTTTCTAAGAGTTACTGGCTCATACGGGTTTTTCCACATGCCACCTATTTAATTTATTTGAAGATCCAATCATTTCACCCCCTTTGCGAAATATCATTTTTATGTAAATCTTTAATGATACATATATATATTTTAAAATAATAATAATAAGCTAGCATTGTAAGCTGATAAAAGGTTTTACAGATATCAGATATTTAATGTGCAGATCCAATTATTTCACTCACATTAGAAAAAATCATTTTAATGAAAACCCCCTTATGATCATTCTTAGAAAAAATAAAATCCATCTACGTCAAAAGTTATCATTTGACGATAACTTTTTAAGTTTTTATTCTACTCAACTAAACTTTTGCCCTATATATCTAGCTTCCAATCAATGTGATTAAAAAAAGCGCAATATTTCGCGCATGCGCAGTAAAAACATAAATATTTACAAACAAATATTCATATCTCAGCGTAAATTATGTATTTTATGTTTCAGAAGAATGTTTGAACAATTTTTATGCAACTTTTGTAAAATTTTGTTGAAACTTATTCTTGTCATAAGCAAAAAGCCTGCTAATAAACAAATAATATAAAATAAATAAATAATAAAATAAAAACGAAATGATAATAATGATGATAATTTTAGAAAAAAATATATGTATATTTGTCTAAATATTTATGCTATTCCTACAAATATGTATACAAATATTGTAAATATTAAGTGAAATCATGTCTTAAAGTAGCTCCTGTTTTTTTTTTTTTTTTTTTTTTTTTGTGATATAGTGTGATCCAAAATATTTTGGGTTTTCTTCAATTTGTGGTTGGTCTCCAATTGCACACGTGACTAAATCGTTACTAGAAAATGTGAGTTTAAGAATGTTTTTTACATGTCTGAAATTGAAGGGCCAATTCGTCCAATGTTTCCTTCAAAAATCAAAAGAAATGTCAAAATCAAAGAATTTCTAATAATATATGAACATTCTCAGTATATTATTAATATAAAAATTAAAATAAGTGTAGAAATTATGTCAAAAACAGGAAATAAGTTACACATTTTTGAAAAACACGATGTTTTCGTTAATAACAATCCCCAAATCCCGGAATCGGTAATTAATCTCGGGATCCCATTCCCTAAATATGTAACTTTTAACTAAATTAGATTTCTTGTTAATGAAGATCACTTAACGGAAAGTAAAGATAGGCAAGGTAATCCATATTAGATGAAAAAAGATACAGAGGAAATGCCTGTCAAGTAACAGACGCGAAGGAAATTATCACGGCACCAAGAAAAAATACGCAAAAAAAAAAGTCTGGTGAAGGATCCCGGTTTCGCACGGTACAGGAACTGATGGAGTGTGAACAAAATGTAATTAATAATTCCTTAATAAAAAAAAAGGAAAAAAAGAAAATAGTGGGAAAGAATTATGGTTCTTATACAAAATTCGTTTGAGCCAGTTTATTCAATTGTTTCATCAAGTACTTTCTTGGTTAATGAACTCGTCTAATTAGAGCTGATGATGAGTGAAGTTTTTGATAAGACTATGAAATTACGTCCTTCAGACACAATGTAGCGCTCTATATCTGGTAGGATTGAAGAAAGAAGGAGAAAAAAAGAGAAACTAAAATTTTTTAGTACTAGAGGCATATTGAAATGCTCTTGAAATGATAAATGGCATATGGAAAAATAACTGGTGCATGTTACATTCAATGCAAAAATTTATTTCTCTTTTGAAATGCTACTATTTTTCAGTCTTAGAGCAAATAATTTTTGCATATGCATGCTTTTTTTTTTTTATTATATATTTATTTATCTATTACATACGCTCGATGGAACAACTGATGACTTAGCATTTCATATTGTTTCACACTTCTTTCTTCATCAAAATTTCTTTTTACCCTTTTTCTATATACATAAGAGAAAAAAATAATGCTGTGCATGGGTAATAGAGACTTCCATTTAGTTTATTTATTAAATATATAATAAAAGAGATTTTGGAGAATTATTTAAACAGCTGTATTTTATTAAAGCTTCATATTTATGTTACTGGATAACGGGAAAAAAAAAAAAAAAAAAAAAAAAAAACATTCCTACAAAATACTTGCTATATTTTAAATAGAAAAATATTTCAGGGAAGAAAATCGTAGATTAGAGTTATCAACACATAATAACATAGATAATAATTGGCTTGATTTAAATACCAATGTTAAAGATAATTGGATAATTTTGTAGGGTAAAGATTATCAATTGACGTAACTTTGAAGTATCTCCTGAAAAGAGGCATTTTTCCTTTTCTTTCCTTTCAATTCACTTTTTACATTTCTGATTTTAGAATATAGAGCACAAAAAAAAAAAAAAAAAAAAAGGAGAAGAGAAATTTTCTTTAACTTGTGTCCATTCTAAGTATTTGTACTTCAGAATTATTTTCAAATGTTGCTAAAAATATGTCAATAAACATGATAATCGTAGATATTTTATTAATTACTGTTAATAACAGGTTTAAAAATAAAAAAATCTTCGAAAATAACGAAATAAAAACCAAATAATATTTTCATATTAATGAAATTTTTTTCTCTTTATGAAGGAGTGATACATAATTTGACAGATAACAGACCTTGAGTCTTGTATTCAATTACCTACATTACTGAAATATGCAATACGCCGCGACATTTGAGCCACGAACCAGTATCGCCAGAGAAAAAGAAGCACAGATTTGCAAGACACTAATACCAGCAAACACATTCCTGATTCAAAAAATGCTCATACATATTCAAAGGTATTGTGGTGGGCAGTTCTCTTGCCTTGTATTCAAATTAGGAGTTACTACTATAAAAATAAAACCAAGGTGGAATAGAGCACCTCTTATATGGCTTTCAAGGACAGTTACTAAAAACAACTGAAAAATTAATGTCACAGAACGAATTCGTAATGGGAGGCTAAATAATATTAAAAAATTACAGTAACACATTCATTAGAGGGTGTACCATTGAAAATTCTTTAAATGTTGATTATAAACACATAATAAATTACAAAGATGTGTGTTAAAAAAAAAAAAAAAAAAAAAACACAGAGTTTTGTAAAATCTAGGAAAAATTTGAGATGATTTCAAGAGTTACAAAAAAAGAAATTTTTATATGACTCCCATACAAAGAATTTTCAATGAAAAAAGTGCCCACATACCTCCCAGTAGTGGAAATTTCTGTAGGTATCTATCTGCAGTAAAATGAAATTTGTCTGTGATCTAGGAAGGCTGGACCCAAGAAGTATTAGCAGTTCGTAAAATATGTGACATTTGCATATACAAAGAAAATAAATTTGAAAATATATAATACAACTAATACAATAATGTAAATCGTATTTGTATATTTTTATGCCTGGCATTTATTTTTGAAACGTTAACTTAATCTGCAGAGTTTTAAACAATCTTCAGTGCTCGCTGCCGTGTTGCTGGCACATACCCTAATAAGGTGACGTACAAAACTTTCTAGAGCTATGCCTAAAGAAAGTTCTTGATTTACGTTAATATTGTTTTCATATGTAGTTTCATGCATAACTCCGGAAAGACGATCCACCAGTATGATTTATTTCTATTGGAAAAAAAAAAAAAAAAATATGTCAAAACATTCGGAAATGAAAAAGTAAGCTTTTCTTGTTTGTCATATATTTAAGATTTTTTATGATACAATGCAGAAATATTTTACGTTATTTTATTAGTATTTGGTTCCAATTTCATTCATTGGCTACTTTCTTCCATAGAGGTTTATAAAAGTTAAATTTTGTTATTTCCGAAACTGAATTTCCTGAAATTTTAATTGATTATATAAAATTCTAATTATTTTATTTGTTTATTTTTAATGCAATTTCGCAATTTATAATACAGAAATAAGGTCAGACATAAGTTTTTCAAGAACGGTGTATTACAGTCTTAACTTATTCGATTTATGCATCTTCTATGTGAAATGAGAGAGTAATTAAATAAAAAAGAAGTCCTTAAAAATATAGAACCAATTTGTCCATTTGTTTTCTAGAAAATATATAAAAAAATATATTTTTTTATTGATTTTTGAGTTCGAAATTTTTTGTTCTTGCTTCTAGTGAAATGGTAGATTTTGATTTTCCCTTCATATTTAAATGGATCGAACGGCAATAGGAATTTGTAATAATGAACACATTTGCGAAAATAATTAGAATAACTGAATTTTATTTATTTGTTTATTTATTTTTATTATTTTTCTTTTATACATACAATTATTCAAGAAAAATAATATTTCACTTGTTCACATATTTTTTATTTTTTGAGAATAGATTGGAGAATAATTTTTCATTTTCCAATTAAGTTTAACAGTATTTGTGACTTCGGTTTGTCTGTGTGTCTATCTGCGTTATCATTTCCATAACTATTTTTAGAATACAACGAAAAACCTATGTGTAGGTTAATCAGGTTTCACAGATATACCAAGCAATGCTGGGAAGCATTAAGGTCGTTCCGACCTTCGTGGATTTGAATAGACTGACATTTGTTAATTTGTTTTCACTTTGACTGTAAATCTACTTTTACTGCAACAACTTATTTAATGCAGGAAAAAGATTTCATCCTTTGCAGCAATTTATGCACGTATATAGATAATGTATATTAAAAAAATGTGGAAAAAAAATCTAATGCAACTGTTAAGAGACACTTACATGAAAATTACACAGGTCGACATGTAAAATTTTGATTTT